>BTSX01000003.1:10089485-10621314 GCA_036245825.1 Pristionchus entomophagus
CGTTTCGGAAATCGCACCGCCACACCACACTACACTTCAGGGTCGCAAGGACGACATCTGGTCGTTCCTCTACATGTTGATCGACCTGTACTGCGAGCTGCCTTGGGGCGATCAGGACGATAAGAAGGTGAGAGAGAGAAAAGTGGCTACCGTTACCCTGTGGTGTGCTGAGGAAAATCGGCTACCGTAATCCGTCGTGTGTTGCAGACGGTCGAGGCGACACCGACCTCATGACGAGAATGCCAGGTATACGGTATCGAGCCGGAGATACCGTAATCCAGACCGGATCGCTAACTGGCTTCATTTCCAGATGAGTTCAAGTTCATCCCCAAGCACCTCCGCTCGCTCGATGTCTACCAGTAAGAGCGGGTTACGGTATCTGCACCCAATCCTACCGTATTCAGACGTCCCGACTACTACCGTATCATCTTGGCGTTGGACAAGGTCCGCGAGAAGAACTACGCCAAGTTCGAGGATCCGTACGAGTGGGAGCTGCGCCAGTACTCAACTGCCAATGTGCGTTCTGCACATGGAAACGACTATCGTACCTCACTGTGGATCGATAACCGACTCTTTTTCTCCAGAAATCAGCGCAACGCAAGCTGCAGCCGACGCCCGGGTACATGCACGCCGACGGCTTCTTCAAGTACCGTAACCCAATCGATAGATACCAACAGTAATCCTCGCTCCAGTTGGGACCCGCTCCTGATCGCCAGCGCGCCCTCGGACAAGGACGAGGAGGAGATTTAGGCGCGCTTCAAGCTGGCGGCGAAGGCAGCGAAGGGGGTAAGGTACACCGTAGTCGACAACCGATCGACAACTGGCTTTATTTGCAGGAGTCTTCGGACAACAACGACACTGGCACGGACAAGCGCGATGGGGTGAGACTTGGCTCGGTGCCAGACTACCGTAACATGCTACCGTATCTCAGCGATCCTCATCCCAGTACAAGGACGCCAAGTCCTGCAACACGTCGGTGCAGAAGTCGGCCACGTCGACGGCCAAGGTATACTGTAGGGCCGATCTGGGATTATGGTAGGTCTTGATAGATGGTCTTTGATCTTTGGTAATTTTGTATGTTAAGTTCACAGTAGGGGATACTGTAGTTCGGTATGATGTAGGATACGGTATCTCCGGGTTACGGTACATTTTTTCCAGATAACCAAAAGCGGAAGCCGGACGAGGATCGCCAAGTCGAACGGAGGAGCGAACACCGCCTCGCCCAATCCATCGTCGAGAAAGAAGCGATCCACCTCGGAGGTACGGTATTACTAAATACTTGGGGTTACGGTATTGGACTGGATTACAGTATTGGACTGGATTACGGTATCGTATATTGTAGAATTTCCCTGCAGGACTCGGCCGACTTCATCCCGTCGTGCTACATGAATGTAGACATCCCGAAGCACTACCTGATCGACGGCAAAGACACCCAGAAGGTCGGTTGATTGATCTTTGATCTCCAAAGTTGATCTTTGATCTCTGAACTTACCAGGAGATCCAGAAGGGCGTGGTTCGCGTGGATTGGGGCAGGATGGCGGACGGAGGTACGGTATCAGGATGACCATCAGGGATTACGGTAGACCGATTACGGTAGATCATGCTTTCTGTTCAGGGCCCGACAACACGAAGGGCGTCTCGGCCGAGAAGATCATGCACTCTGGCGAGCCATTCAGCAAGGAGAGGACGGGCCAGAGCGCCGAGAAGGTATGTACCGTAACCGCCAGAGTACGGTATCGTGATCTTGAAGGGTAGATACCGTACCCCTATGCCTCTCGTGACTCCCGATTATTGCAGATTCCCGCTGTAGATTCTGCGGAGCCGATCCGCGACAAAGACCACAGTAAGCACCGGATGGAATCATTCCAAGATCATTCCAAACTGATCTGATCCATTCCAGTGCCGGCGGGCATGGCTCGACAACATGATCGGAAAACCAAGTCTGGTCGGGCATCTGCTGAAGAGAAGAGAGGACTCAAGAATCCGTACAAGGACGCTCGAAAGACCAAGAAGAGCCTGCTGGAGAAAAAGCAGTAGCGAATTGAAGCCTAACAGTGGAATAAAGTAATTGGCGAAATTGATTAAAAAATCGTTTGAAAAATCAGTCCATAAATCAGTCCAAATTTTTTGAAAAATCAGTCTATGATGAGACTGGGTTCGAATCTGTTTTCTACCTCATACAGTATGACACAGTGAATTTCACTATTTGCCGCCGACGCTCTCTCGACTTGCACGTTCAATCGATTTTTGCCTGTATTATCGATTGATTGGCTGATTTTAATAATCGTTTTCGTTGATTTGAATACGCTGTTGTCATCTAGCTCCACTTTCGTTCATTCGTTGCTGACTTACTAGCTCTGCGCGGCTGATTTTGCCCTCGAAAAAGTTGGTGCACGTTTGCCATTTTGTTTGAGCGTTATTTTATTGTAGTTTGTAGTTTACTCTTTTATTTTTTTATTATTAATTATGTTATTTAAGTATGAACCGCACTCTCGGCTTCCCTCGTCTCGCCACGCGCGCCACCCAGCAGGTCCGCAAGTCCTCCGGCAATTTCTACGGAAGCAACAACTTCGATGGCTTCCGCCAGGGCATGAACTCGCAGCTCAAGACCGCCGAGGTCACCATGACCACCTGGAAGAAGGTGAGAACAGTCCCAATACCCATTGTCCCCTTATCGATCCCCGGTAGATCAAGGCTGCTCGCTATTTCTCATGTTATTTGAGCGGAATCGAGATGGGTATCGACCCCTCTTTGTACCGCGTCAGATATTTTTGGAATGTCGCACACTAGGAGGTATTATTTGTGAGCATAGTGATCGGCAATGCCGATAATTCACGCTACACCGCGCACAGTGATCCACAGCCGATCCACTGTTAATCATTATAGCTAAAATAAAGCCCGGTGAATAGGTTACGAATGATTGGCTCTATCTCGGCTTATGCACAAGCTCCGCTAAATCGGTCCCAGAGAAATTGGTTGTAACGATCGTATTTGCAGATCTTCTTCATTGCGTCTGTTCCCTGCCTCGCCCTCACCATGTATGCCGCCTTCAGCGTAAGTCATTCTTACCTTTATTTTCTATTAATTTGTTTTCTGTTCTCATATCACGTGTAGTAAACTGCATGGTAATAATGAATTTGATGTAATAGAACCAATTAATAATTTTCAAAAAAATGTTCTGCAGGACCACAAGAAGCACGGCGCCCAGGCCCGTCCCGAGCACGTCGCGTACCCCTACCTCAACGTCCGCAACAAGGTATGTTCTCACACAAGTTGCAATGTTCACGGTGCATCACCGTTTGCGGTGCTAGTGATTAGTGGTGACAAATCGGCATCGGAATCTCCTCATTTCGCGTGATTTCATTTCGCGTGCGTGATCTCTCCTCTCTCTGACCTGCGATATAGCATGCAAAAAGAGGGGATTCAATGCCGATTTGTCATCACTACTAGTGATGCATCTAATAAATGCCTTTTCAATAAACCTCTGTCAGCGTGACGTCATCAGGTTTGAGAGGGGGTTTTTCGACAAAGCCTCTCCCGGTCGTAGTGTCATATTAGTTCGCAATGTTTCCGATTCCTCCGCCAATTGGCAATATTCACTCTTCCCCCCGTTGCAGCCCTTCCCCTGGGGAGACGGCAACCACTCGCTCTTCCACAACAAGGCGGAGCAGTTCGTGCCCGGAGTCGGCTTCGAGGAGGACCGCAAGCACCACTAGACGAGTAGCACCATGGGAGGAGGAGAGCGACGGTAGATCACTGTGAGTTTCCCTAATTGCCATTCACCATTTGGAGAAAAAATAAGTCCTAACTAATCACGATCAGTGCGAGTGTAGTTTTACAAATTGCATGTTGCGAGATCCTTGAAAAGACTACTTCCAAGTAATGTCAGCTGTTCAAGAACTCGGGGATTTTGTTGATGGTCTATTCCCGTGATCTTGAACTCGTGCGAAATTTTGAGGGACGAGAATAGTGTATGCGTGATAAACCGTAGTTTTACTATGAAAGCAATTGAACAGAATAGGATCTTATTCAGAAGCATAGATCGATATATATATAATAGGCTAAGTCCAGAACAGTTGGACTAAGTTCTCAATCGAGGCTTTTGAAATGCTAGTATCAGCAATAGACTAATCTCCTTGCAGGTAGTTGCTGCGGTGGACTCGTCCTCGCCCCTCCCTCTCCCTTCCCTCGGTTCTTCCCCCCTTCCTCCCAATTTCGAGCTCACGACGAGAGAGAGACTGACTGTGTGTTTGTGGTGTAATATACTCCGACTAGATAAACAGATTGAATAATTGCCGAAGGGACCAGGGTATTGAAAAGTCTTATTTATACTGTCCCTAAAGCTGGGAGAAATGGTGTCTTTGATGCATCGGGGTCTAGTAATATAAAGACTTGTATGTGTAACACTTTATTGGATAGAGAGATCGCACAACTTTTGAACTCGTAGACACCCGTGAGATTTCGTTGATGGAATAGCATTGTAAGGTCACAAGAACAGATCGGATTCGTGATCCATCTGCTTATGAGCTGTATGCCTCTTCTTGTGATGCTTGGACTTGGTCTGGGCGGGGATCTTGAACGGGACGGGGATGGATCGGGAGGTTACTGTAATTTGCTCAGTGATTGATTTATCTGCGATGGGACTACAGTACCCGCGTTGGCTCCGCCCACGTTGGACTTGTAGGTCAGCTTTGCTAGCGGTAGCTTGCATTCACGGTCGTCCACCTGGGATTCGGAGGTTATGGTACTGGTGCGCGGTGCAATCCCGCATTTGGGATTAGGGGTACAGTAGCTTTTAATTAAAACTAATCTATCCTTCCCTGAGCCAGTTTCATTTCTGGGATATGATGATCGACCTTCAGTACTCATGTACTCGATCAGTAATTTACGGTAGGATGAGATTACGGTAGCGGTGCAAGGTGTAAGTGGACTAGGATACGGTAGTGGTGCAGAGTGAAATCTCACCGTGTTCGTCAGGTGCTGTATGTTGGTGCGCAGCAGGCGACCGTTCCACGGCTGCAGGGGTCGGGCGTTAGGGCCCTGGAGAACGGAGGTTACTGTATCCGTGGAGGGTTACTGTAGGTACCTGGTAGGTGGGCACGGCTTCGGTTCCGTGATCCGCCCGCAACTTGGTCCACTCGACGAGCTGGAAACGATTTGGGATTGGTTCAAAGGTTGAGCTGGAACCAGTCCAAATATTGTTTATTTCCCGTTCAGAGTTCATACATGAATCAATTGATAATCATTTTCATTGCATCCGTAGTGCACTCTATGTATGTCAGTTATTTAGATTTTCGGCTCTCCTTTCTGCACACTCTTGGTAGTTAGAAAGAGTGTGCAAAATGGAGAGAGCAAAACTCGAAGTAGAGTGCCTAGTGCGCATTTCGAATTGCCCTCTCTTCAAGGGATCGGGGAGTTGTGCGAATTTCTATTTGTCTTATTGTCTTTGCAAAGATGATTGGTGCACATTCCGAATTGCCGTAGATATCGGGATCGGTGAAAGTGCGCATTCTGAATTGCCTTACGTCATCAGTTCGTATGTGGATCGGCTGGTTGACGATTATCCAGGTGACGGTCTCGTGACATCCGGGAGAGGTCATGCTGCCCTGATCATCAGGGATTATGGTAAGCCGGATATGGAGGATTACGGTAAGTCTGATAGAGAGGATTATCCTTATAGTGTATCCTAAAGGGATAGTGTATCCTTATGAAAACCAGGCAACCTTATGAAAGGCGAGCAGCTATTGCCCTAGCAGCACTGAGTAATGTTACGAGGAATACGGTAGCCTACTTCATATGTCACGAAGTCTCGGGTGTACGGTAACAATGCCCAGGGCTTGAGGTCCGCGAGTTCGACGCGCTTCCCTGAAGGCGAATGTAAAGATCAAAGATCAACTCTGGTAAAGATCAAAGGTCAACTCGGAGATCAAAGATCAAACTACCTTTGCTTTGAATTGAAGCGGTTGCGATGGTGAGCTTGAGCAGTTCCTCGTTCGTTTCCGGACCGATCTGGACAGATCAAAGATCAAACTATAGATTTTTCAGAGGCTGGAGAGTGAACTACGAAGTACAGAATGAGGTCAGAGATCAAACTACAAAGATCAGAGTTCAAACCTCGACTAGCACGGTGATCCCCGCGATTCCATTGGGCGAATGACTCGCCATCGAGAAGTTCTCATACAGATCCGCATTGTAGGCCAGCAGTTGCAGCTGAGAGATCAGACTACAAACTAAAGGAAGATCAGACTACGAAGCAAGAACTATAAGATTAAACTACAAAAAAATGATGATGCTAGCTTTCACCATTCTGCACACTGTCCCGTCGTTATGACAGTGTGTACATTGGAGAAAGCAATTTCCCACTACACCAGAATCGTCGCGTTCCGGCCGCGAACTTCCTGCGGTTATCTCACCACCGATATCTCACCTCCATGGGGAACTTCTTGCCGTCTATGGCGTGCTCGCTGCCATTGCCGGCCGAACCCTCGCGCCCGTACCGGATGTCTATTCGCTGGATGCGGAATCTGGAATGGATCTTTGGAAAGATCGTTGATCCCTGAAGCGACTACCGTAACCCTACCGTACTCTGCAGTACCATCCCCCTATCATGAGCCTGAAATTATCCTGAGCTGCCCTCCGAACCTCGCAGTACGCTTATCATATTCTACCGTTAACCTACAGTACCCCTACCGTACGCTCACCGATAGTTATTGAGTGGTCCTCCGGACAGATTGGCGGGCGGTCGCTTCTGACTGTTGCCGATGCGCACTCGCGGCATCTGACCCGTGTTGACCAGCTCGGAGGCGACCTGGGAGAGATCACAGATCAAACTACAATGGTGTGGAAGGGGAACGATCAGAGATGAACGTCCAAACTAAAGTATCCGGAAAAGATCAGACATCAAAGATCAATAAGAGAAACAATAAGCTACGTCCAGTAGAGATCAAAGACTTAGAGCGGTCACTTGTCTACTGTATCTGAAACTGGAAAACCGCTCGGTAGAGCGGTTTTCCAGTTTCAGATACAGTAGACAAGTGTGACTGAAAGGCCAGCATTCAATCGAAAATTTGATTTTTTTTCTTACAATGGCCGAATAACTATCGTCCACTCCAGTCCAAATTATTTTGAAACATCGGTGAAGCATAAACGAAATTCGCAAGGAGAGAAGGCAAATGAAGAACGAATCTCTCCCTCCCGACTCTCTTCTACCATTTTGTTAGATTTGGCAGAGTTATTGAATGTTCTTTCCATTTATAACATCTCGCCAAGCAGCGAAACTAGAGAGTGTGCAGAATGGAGAAAGTAGTCATCGCGCCAGATCTACCATCTCTTCTCCTTTCCGATCTTTGATCTCTGCGACGTTAGATGATAGTATGATGTAGGGTTCCGCCCAGACATCTCCGCTCGTTTACCTACCGTAACCCTGTCGATACTTGCCTACCGTAACTTCATTACTTTTTTTTATCATTGCTAGGGGAGTAATTTCCGCTCTCTCTATTTTGCACACACTTGCTCGTCCGTCTCACCGACTAGTGAGTGTGCAGAATGGAGAAACATTACTCCTACCGTGCCCCAGTCACTCACATTCACTCGATCCACGTGGATCGGTCGTAGACCCGGGTCGTACAGCAGCTTGTCGGGCCTGATATTAGGGATGTAACTTTGGCTCTCTCCAATCTGCACACTCCCTCGACGGTCAGAGCGGCGACGAGAGAGTGTGAAGAATGGAGAGAGTCGCTACCTGATATCGATTGGCGACTGCAGCCGCCCGTCGCGGCACATCGGCCAGCCCAGCGCGCCCCAGTGATTGGGACCTTAAGCGAAACTTAGGGCAGTTAGCAGCACAAAAATAAAAAAATAAAAAAGAAAAAAAAATAGAAATCAAGACTTTTTTGCACTAGAGCACCCAAAATTATGGTGTCTGTGCTAAACAACGGAAGTCTCGTACCGGGAAACTCTTCGATACCGTACACCCACGGCTTCTCCTGGCCGTGAACGGCGAGTGTGACGAGCGCCAGCAGCGGGAGATGGAGTGATGACGTCATCTGCAGAGATCAAAGATCAGCAAAATACGGTAGGTAAACAAGAATCGGGAACGATACGCAAGATTGCATCATGGGAAAGAGATAATTAAGAACGGAGGAGGCATTGTAGATTTGACTCTAATACGGTAGAAATGAGTAGAGATCAAAGATCGGATGGGTGACAATTCCGCAACTTTTATTTTTCCGCAACTTGAATTTTTTCCGCAAACGACATTTCCGCAACTCGACATTTCTAGCCAACCTAGGATCCTGGCAAAGGTGTCAAAATAAAGAGGCAGTTATTCTGATCAGAATGACACTTTGCCAGAATCCTAGGGTGGCTAGAAATCGAATTATGTCGAGTTGCGGAAATGTCCTTTGCGGAATTGTCACCCATCCTAAAGATCAGATTGATGCGGTTGGGTTACGGTGGGCATGTCAGTTTTAGAAAGAAGACGGGACAAGCGGAAGCACGCCTGGAGACAAGAATGTCGGCAGAATGCTAGAGCCACGATTAGATCCGACAACGGTAGATCCTATTACGGTAGATCAAAGTTCCAGTCTAAGAGAGATAAAAGGTTAAAGTGGGCAAGCTGAGACAAGTCTGGAAACAAGCACACGTTTCATAGAAATCTCCGTTGCTTCCTCTAAATGAGGCTCATCCCTTCCCCTTTGTCTCTCTACGCAATAGTGTAGGGAGCAAAGATCATCCCAAAATACGTTATGGGATACGGTAGGGGTACGGTAGGTAAAATCACGAATACTGCAATTCAAAAATGTTGTTTTTAGAAAGATGAAAAGAATGCGACACATCAGGGAACAAACGCACGTTCCCTATTACAATCATACGGTAGGGGTTACGGTAGATTGGGAACTATGGTAGGTCAATTTTGAGTTTTAGAGAGATAAAAGGGAAAAGTGGACAAACTTAGACACATCAGGGGGCAAGCTCACGTATCCTAGAAATCGGCGCTCGTTGCTTGCTCTAAATGGCCTTTCTTCTCTTCCCTCCGCTCTTCCCAATGAAGCCTCCAGCTCCGTCCCTACCAGACCCGCTCTCTCCCTTCTGCACACTCCCTCGTCGGCCAAACAAACGAGAGAGTGTGCCGAATGGAGAGGCCCTTCCTTCCTCCCTTTCCCCGTACGCAACAACATGCATAATTTAGGCGTCGTGAGAGCATAATGGGAAGAATCTGGGAAGGGTAATCGGTGCGTGGTGCATCCGCGGGTGCATCGGCGGGAAGACGTTTCTTAAACGTCGGAATGGGGAGGAAGGCCAGGCAGGTAAGTGAGTTAGAGGAGGGCCTCAACTTAATAGAGTCGAGTAAACGGAGTGGAGAAGGATGGGGGGAAATTGGCTCTTTGCGCACTGCGGATCCCTCAATTTTGAAGAAGAAAGAGAGAACCAGTCTTTATCCCCCCAGTCTGCACTCTCTCATTTCGACATACTATCTCGCCGGTCAGACAAATGAGAGAGTGTGCAAAAAGGAGAGAGCGTTGCTGCTCTGCACTCTCTCACGTTTGCCTGCTCTCTCGCCTACTCTGACCGGCTAGAGAAGAGCAGAGATGAGTACGGTAATCAGTGATTATCACTGAGGCGCTTGTTATCTCTCGGCAAGTGGATCTGGGGATAAGATAAGTCCAAAGAAAAGTTGGCTTGGATGAAAGCAAGTCCAAAAGCAACTGGGACTGGATATTCACAAGGGATGCTGTATTCTGCAATGTCATCAGACTATTGATCAAATTTAGCCAATGGAATATCTCGGAGAGTAGTGATGCCTTATCAAATAATGCTCTCTCCATTCGGCACACTCTCTCGCTAGCTATAGCGACTGGGAAGTGTGCAAAATGGAGACAGCTATTTGAAATAACTGCAATAATTAGAACTAGGGATATCATCTCGGTTTTGACTCTCTCCATTCGACACACTATCTTACCGGTCAGAGAAACAAGAGAGCGTTCAAATTGAAGAGACGAAATCCGAAACGACATCACTAATTAGAACTACCAGAGTATGTAGTAGAATATTGCGTGTATTTGCACGGCTCAAAGAGGGCGCGAGAGACAAATCGGGGGCATGGGAAAGCTGCATGATGCGATGCGAGAATTAGCAATGGAAGCGTGCGAGTTATCGCCTACAATTCAATCACAAGCGTGTTGCCGGATCGAATTGAGCTCTCTCCATTCTGCACACTCCCTCGCCAGTCAGAGAAACGCTGTATGGAAGAGATCTGCTGTTCGATCCGACATCACACTAGTTTCCGGCTCCGGAAATTCGCGAAAATCGGAGCCGGAAAATGCGGCGATTTCCGGCATTTAGCGGCGCCGGCCGGGAGAAAGACGGAGGAAAATAAAGGAGAACGACTATGAAGAATAACGAGGCTTCTTTCCGCTGCCTCAGACACATTGTCCGCCAAGCTGCATAGTCAATTGTTGACACTCACTGTAGGTGGGGGGGGGGGGGGAGGGGGAATCCGGAGAGACCGGAGGGTCTGGGGATTCCTGGTTTTCCGCTCTCTCTACATTCTGCACACTCTCTCATCGGTCAGGCAGACGAGGGAGTGTGCAGATTGGAGAGATCGACACCGAAATTATACCCCTATTGGTTGGGGAATACGGACGGTCCGGAGATACCAGAAAAGGAGAAGATAGATTCTGAGAGAGAAAAAGGTGGTAGGCGATACGTCTGGAAAAGGCATGGTCTAATCTAGATATTCGAGTCTGAGAGAATTACGGTTAAAAATATGTGAAGAACCCCAGAAAGAGTGATGGCAAATCGGAACTCGACTCTCCTCAATGGTGATAGGACGTTAGATAATCACAAAAATTGGTCGCAAAAAAAGGATCCTAACCCGTAGGTTAAATGTCCCATCAAGTCCTCGACTCGTGCTTCTCGAATGCCTTCCAGTGCACAAGCTATCGCTCAGAGTGTGTGCAGATTGGAGAGCGTAATCATCATCGCTCAGAGTTGATCGCGGAAATTTTTTTGTTGTAAAGAGACGAAAGCAGAGGAACTGTCGGCACCGTCAATCGTGGTGGCTTCGTACCGCCTGTAAAGCGTAACCGAAAGAGTCACGAGTGAGGATGCGGAACAAAGAATGAAAATTAGACTGAAAATGCAAAAATACACTTACAATGAGGTATCTTCATTCTACAATCTGTCGAGCGACTAGTGATGCTGGATCGGAACCGCCCTCTTCTCAATTCGTCCGCTCTCTCATTTCTCTGACCAGCGAGAGAGCAGGCGAACTGAGGAGAGTCAATGTCATCACTAGCTTACATCCATTCTCTCAATCTCACGCACTTTGCCTGTTCGCATTTGTCCCAGACGAAATAACTAGCGAATTCCGTCAGGAAAAGTTGGATAAAAGATTTTTCTCTCTTCATTCCGCATTCCACTTGCAACTTCGAGGTTTCACAGGCGGTTCAAAGCCACGGCGATTCGCAGTATCGACAGTGCTACGTGCATGATATCGGGGGAAAAAATAATTTCTCGATCAACTACGGGCAATTGTGATCCGGTTTCAGCACGCTCTCTCCAATCTGCACACTCTCTCTGCCCGGCGAGAGACAGTGTGCTAAATGGAGAGCCTGTAGTTTGCGAATCTCCAAATCATTGGGCCAAATGCGAGCAAACGGTGAAATCTCAAGTTATTGTAAGATTCAAATGCTCAGCAACGGTAATACGGTGTTTAGTGTACTATCGTTACAAATTCGGAACTAATAAATAGCTACAGCTTTATAGAATCTTTCTAAATTTTTGTCCTTTCTCCTGAGTATTCATGGTCAAAATGAGCATTGAATAAGAGCAAAGTCGAAACCCTAAACCTCATAGTAAAAGTATCGAAATAATTAACGTTACCCGTAGCGTTGCCAAAGCGCAAACGACTCTCCTCAATCCGAGCTCTCTCTCTCGCCAGTCATAGAAACGAGAGAGAAGGCGAATTATGGAGAGTCAATTTCTTCTTTTTGTCATCACTAGCCTGACGCAAGAATCCAGAAAACAATAGCATAGGCCTAAATGCGCGCTACAATTATTTTTTTAAATTATTAGGCATCACTCTCTAATTATCTTTTGCTAGCTTCTTCTCTAGCTGTTTTGTTAGTAGGGATAGTGATGTCGGTTCGAATAGTGCTCTCTCTATTCTGCACAATCTATCATCAGTTAGAGAGAGAGACGAGAGAGTGTGCAGAATGGAGAGAGTAGTGATGTCCAATAGAGACCGACTCTCCTCAGTTCGCCTGCTCTTTCGCTGGCCAGAGATACGAGAGAGCAGGCGAATTCAGGAGAGGACGCGCACTCTCCATTCAGCACACTCTCTCTCGTTGCTCTGACCGGCGAGAGACTGGGATCGAATGAAGAGAGTATCCTAGTCGTCTCTCTGTCATTGATAAATTATGACCGTGTCCTGGTGAAATTCCGGAAATCCAGCCCAAATACAGTCCAAGAATTGTAAATATGGGAATAAGTAATTTCGTCCGAAATACGCGAACAGCAAATGTGTTTGAGCTTGTGAGAATCGCACAGTGATTCCGTTTCTCGGTGCTCTACTCTCTCCAATCCAAATTACACACGATGTGTTGACCCGATTTGCAGTCAAATGTGCGAACAATGACCGAAAAAAACTGAATGAACGCCTCGGAATCGGATGTTCAAGCATCTTTCATCCCAGAATTCGGCGGTAGGGCAAGATGTAAAAAAATTTCTCGGAAAAGCCCATCTTCTAAATTTTTTAACAATGGATCGGCGTAAACATCATTTTCTAAAAATTAACGAGATGGGCTTTTCGGAATTTTTTTACATCTTGGCCTATCACCCGGAATGAGAAACGCAGACTTGATTATGTGTGGTCAAGTTGATCTAATAATATAATAACATAAATATAGATAAATTTTTAAAATAATTTTTCGAAGGCAAAGCTCCCAAGCGTTCTCAGTCAATCTCGAGTTGAGATTCTCAACAAGCGGACTAAGAATTTTACTTGACAAGAATATTTGTGTTTCAATCATATTTTAAAAGAGGAATGAAGCGCACTTGGATAGTCGGAGTGGAGCAGATCTGTTCAAATAATAAAATAATAATCCAATACGAAACAATGAGTTGGATTGAACGGACGAATCGTATCGTCAATTGGAGGAAAATGGGAAGGATAGAGCAAAAGTGAGAGAATCCGAGTAAGGTCTCAGCACGAAAGTAACTTTTGGACTTGTTCCAAGATCTTTTGGACTTGTACCAAAACTGAATGAATCGTATCGTCAGTCGGTGAAAAAAGAGAGAAGTGATGAGAAATGAGCTGAACGGAGCGGAGATTAATGGAGGAGTCTACTAGGGGATGGCGGATCGAACAGTTGCTCTCTCCATTCTGCACACTCTCTCGTTTCTCTAACCGTCGAGAGATTGAGGAGAATAGAAAGAGCCGAAAGTATTGTACATCTCTACTCTACCGGAGGAGATTCGCAATGGTATCGTTGAAAGGCAGGGACTATGAAGCAGTAGAACATCAAAAAGAATGACTTATTTTCGAAAAGGACACGAAAAGTCGTCTGACAAGTATAAAGAATATAGAAGTGAGTGAGTATAATGACGAGACGCCTTTTTTTCACGCTCCCTCGCCGGTGTGGAGTTTTGTTAGTCGCGGATCCGCGCGTGTAATTGACGCATCAGGCGCGTAAGATTAACCGCAAGCGCGAAATCCACAGCCAGAAGGCAAGGAAAATGATGAGAAGCAAAGGTCGGACTGAGATTTTTAAATTCCTATATTTCATTCGCACACGCAAGGTCATCCATTAATTCCCAAGAAAGAGCATGATGGCAGAAACTTCGATTAGGCTCCGCCCCCTAGCTCTCTCCATTCTGCACACTCCCTCGCCGGTCCGAGAGCGACGAGAGAGCGTGTCAAATTGAGAGAGAGCGCAGAGACTACATCACTATCTAGTTCGCACCCTTCACTCCTCTGCTCTTTGCGGCGCCTGGGAACCGAGTAATTTGCGGCATTTCCGGAGCCGTATCCGGGTGTTAGCAGGGCCGGTTCCGGGAAATAGCGCTATAGCGTCCGGGTTATAGATGCGAGAGTGAAACATCCTATCTAGCGACCTCTCACCTTATAAAACAGAGTGGTCGCAGCAGGCACTTTCGCTCGATTGGGTGTGAGAATGGGGCTGGGAAGGGTGTTCCGTGAACAGGGTTGAAGACAAGTGTTGCCGGATCGAAAAGTAGCTCTCCTCGAAAAGTAACACTTTTTGTCGCTCTAGAAGGAAAGAGTGGCGAGAATGGTGAGAACTACTATTCGATCCGGTAACACTGATTTCTGGATTATCAAGGGAAGCTTCATTTGCGAAGTTTAAAATAAAATAAAATCGAAATTATTAATTGAGCCGATGCCCAGTCAGCCTTGACGTAGCGTGCACAAATGAGGGCAACGTAATTATAGATCTAGCTGAGTTAAGAAATATTAAATACAAGAGAACTGAGAGTGGGGCAGGAAAAGGGTTCCATTAAAGCGACTACAGCCAATACTAGATCAAGTCTGACAGATTTAACATGAACATGACCCAACGATCTACATAGATAGTCGGACGACGATACTTTTAGTGGCACTATTCAGAGTCAGTACTGACGTAGCCTGTACAAATCGGTATCAACTCTCTTCTTTTTGCGTGATCTCTCGTCGGTTAGAGAAACGAGAGAATGCGCGAAATGAGGAGAGTCGGAAGCCGATTTGCCATCGCTAGTCTCGACGTAGCGCGTACAAATGAGGACTGGGACTGAAATCGGAAACTGCCTGCTCTCCTAAGAGGAAAAAGGATGAAATCCGTAATAGGAGAACATCGTGGGACCTGCGAGACTCTCTCACTTTCACGTGATCTCTCGTATGCTCTGACGGCTGCGCTCTCTCAATTTTCCGTTCTCTCTAGCCTTCTCTGACTATTCTAAAGTAACCAAGTTCGCATGATCTGTCGGATTCGAGCGCGGCACTGGCGCTTCGGACGAGTAAGAAAGTGACTCGTCAGACGCGTAAGATTGACGCTTCAGACGCGTAAAATATGACGTGCGCGAGATCCGCGGAGCCGCGGAACAGCCACGGAAATTAACTGCCCCGTCAGTTCGCGCGGAGAGATTCATAGTGGGCATTAGTCAAGAAGAAGGGAGGAGAGACTCTCTCCATTCTGCACACTCTCTCTTCCTTCTGATCGGCGAGAGAGTGTGCCTAATGGAGAGAGCGTCTCTGGTAGGAACGGAGCTATGGGCAGGGAAGGATCCTGTCTTGGGAAGGGAAGAAGAAGAACGAATAAATAACGAATCACAGAAGGGAGGAAAGGAGGAGAGAGGAGGCAGCAAATTTCTGATGCTCCCCTGATGACAAAACCGACTCTACTCATTTCGTGCGCTCCCTCACCGGTCAGAGAAACGAGAGAGTGTGCAGAATGGAGAGAGAGTCAGAGCTCGATTGGAGTATTCATGAGAGATATGTGGAGAGTCGGAACACCATATACAGGTGGATAGCAGTAATACTTAATTGTGATGTCGTATCGGGTTTCTGGTCTCTCTATTCTGCACACTCTCTCGTCTGTCTGACCTACGAAAGAGTGTGCAAATTGGAGAGAAAGAAAACCGAAACGACATGGAAAACCATGCGGAAATAACACTTGATTCCGACAGGTTGGAAGATTCCGCGGAGCTAAACAAAGAAGGTGCGAAAATAATACCTATTTTGTTTAACCTAAATTAAATAAATAATCACTTCTAGCTTCACGGCTGACCCTTCATTTCTTTACATAATAATAAAAAAAATAAATAATAATTAAAATACAGAGCTAGTTATGGTCGGGACAGAACGAATAAACCCACGGTGGGGAGGAACTCGGCGATGAAACGAGAGGGATGCTCTCCCCATTCAACCCGCTCTCTCGTCGCTCTGACCGGCTAGAGAGTGTGCCGAATGGAGAGAGCAACTCTGGTAAGGACGGAGCTAGGAGACATTTCGGAGCGGAATAGTCTCTCTCATGAATAGTGGAGACGATGGGATCTGGCCAGGGAAACGCCGTGGAAAGACAAAAACACAGCAACACGGAGGATGCGGATCGGAAGGGAAACGAACGTGAAACAATGGAATTGCAAAAGAGCATCTAAACTCTTGATTCAATCCCTCTCCCTCAAATTTAGAAGGAACACCGGCTAAAGAAAAATACATGTCTTATTAACTTCCAATAGACTACCCAAACAAATTCGGAGTTATCCCCAATGTCAATCCCAAATCCATTCCAAGTTCATGCCAAACTGCCCCGAAATGCCGTGCGAATCACGTCCTCTCCCATCGTCCCATATTCATCGCATGGCTAATCGGGGAGGAGGAGGGAGGGACTCTCCTCATTCAGCACGCTCTCTCGCCTGCTCTGCCGACGAGAGAGCAGCGGGAGGCGAGAGGGCATTGTCCTGCCTCGCCTAATGTTTCAGCCGTGCCCTAATCTGTATACATTATGGACTCGGCGAGTGGATGGGAATGAATTTGGCATGGATGGACACATTAGCCATGCTTTTGCCCCCAGCTTCCGTGAGAGACAATGGGATTTGCTAGAATGTTTCGGGATCGAATGTGAACTCTCTCCATTCTGCACACTCCCTGACCGGCGAGAGTGTGCAGAATGGAGAGAGCACTTGGATCCAGCGACACTAGTGTTATCGTCATTTCGTATACTCCTTAGCTGATCTGAACGGTGGAATGCGATAGAAACATCCTTGAATTGGCAGTTATATAAGTAAGAAGGGATGCTAGATAGGATGCACGTTTTATGTTTGAAATCGATTCCGTTTCCCTAAAGGATCTATGTTTCAAGGATGTCTTATCAATAGGTTTCTTGACAGATGACCGTTGTAATCCACTTCAAGTGACGAAAATCTATATCTGATCCCATAATGAACAGGGGGAGTGAAATGTTGTGAAAAAGTTGAAAGCATCGCCATGTTTTGGGAGCGTGCCATTTGCCAGACGGGCCCTCTCTGACCTTTTCCCACTCTCGTTGCCAGCGCTGTTTCGAAATTCTCAGATATATGCTGCAGTACCAGATGTATCCACCTCCGGTAGATCAAGGAACTTCTCTCGACTTCCCTTGTTATCTCTAAGGGAATCGAGATGGGGATCGATCCCAGTTGGTACCGCAGCAGCACTCTTTTCTTCCTCGGGTACTGTCATTAAAAATGAGGGGAAGACTGTGCGCAATGTCCCGGAGATCAAAGATCACGATTCAACTTGATCCAACCAATCCAACTTGCGAAGCTGATGATTTTTTTTCTCGCGTACATACATTACTTTATTACAAAAGACACACGATACAGGGGGAGGGGGAGATCGATATTAAAATCAACATGAGATCGATATGTAAGAACAAGGAACGAATATAATCGAGTCTAACGACAACAACAGTGGAGGATAACTGGATTGTAAGTAAAAGTTACAACGGATCGAATGACGATCTCTCCATTCTGCACACTCTGACACTAGAGAGTGTGCGGGCTGGAGTTGCCCGCTATTCGATCCGGCTATTCCTTGCAATGAGACTCACTGACGAGTCACCATCCAGAATCCGCTGTAGATGATGACGAGCGTCACGGCGATTACCAGGAGCCTGACGATCCATGGCATCTACTCCACCATCGTCTGCTTGATCCTAGTGTAATCCTTCCTGCAATGCGCTTTTAAAAACCGATTCCAAAAGTCAATTTAGTCCAAGTTTATTTCTTTTGAATTTCGCGCGCTTGAAAATCGATACCGTTCATTAACTAGCAACGAATCGTTCCCCACCTGAGTGTTAGGGATGTTTATACGAGACCGGCAATCCTCTATTTGCGTGGACTCTCGCCGGTCAGAGGAACGAGATAGCACGCGAATTGAGGAGGGTCGGTCTTGATTCCACATCATTTTATCTGAAATTCTCGCGATGAAGCTCCACTCACCTCTTTATTTGCGCTGTCTTGATATTGGAGATCCTATTCGAGATTGACATCTTCTCAGTGTCTTCTCTGCGATTGCGGCACAAGGAGCTCCGATAGATCCGAGAGGTCCGCGAGAGCGGGAAAGGGTCTGGAAGGAATCGTGAGGAATTCGGAAAGAATTAAACATTAGTGATGCCCATTCGACACCGATTCCGCTACTCCGCGTGCTATCTCGCCAGAGAGAAACGAGAGAGCGTGCAGAATGGAGAGCGGAGCTTGGCTCGGAAGTGAGATAAAACATGCGAATTGAATAGAGTCAGTCGAATAGAGACTCGATTCGACACCATTAGTAAACGGACAAAAGTGAAGAAAATGGAGTCATAAGAGTGATCAGACCAAGTAACTAAGTGGGCGTGGCCTGATCGAGAGTGGTATGATTCGCCGGTGCGAATTTGAAACCAATGGAGATAGTACACTCAAAAAGAGAGAAGTAGAGAGGACAGAGAAGATAGTGTAAGATTGATGGGAGAGCGATATGAAGGAGACACATTGAACTTATATTATATATTTTTGTTTGTTCCTTCATCAACATGATTCTGTGTCTGACGAGAAAGTGTGCAAAATGGAGAGTGCTCAAAATCTTCCGTGTTTTTCAGTGTTTTTTCCTTGAAAAATAAACAACAACAACAACATCACGATTTGATTACGATGTTTTTCTCCCTCGATCTCTCCTCCTCCCCTCATTCCCTGCCCTCGCTCTGCTCACGAACGGTCGACTGGACATGGCCAAGTCAACGAATAGAAGCGGCAGCGACGCCTCTGATCAGTGTGTTACTGTAGGGATACGGAAGATCACCGTGATCTACCTACCGTAGCACCGGATACTAATGCTCAGATACGGTAGATCACTGTGATCTACCCCCCGTTGCACCGGATACTGAAGCTGAGATACGGTATGTCACCGTGATCTACATACCGTTGCACCGGACACTGTATCCGAACGAGATACGGTAGATCACAGTTACCGTAGTCTACCGTTGCAACATGTGCTACGGTAGCTGCCAGCCCGCCTACCGTATCGATCGGGGCTCGTACTTCTTCTGCAGGAGCGAAGCGGGCAATGGCACTGGAGTCAATCGCACAGCGCCCCCTCAAAGAAGACCGGCAAGAACAAGTGAGAGGCTCCGCCCACAAGGGGGCGTGGCTCGGACTTGATCGAGATTGCGGTACTTTCGCAGGAAATCAGGGAAAGACGATTACGCCAAGAAAGGCGCCCATCCACTGTACAGGCTGATGAAGAAGCTTTCGGAGGAGAAGTACTGGACCAATGGCTCCGAATTGGTGAGGATACAGTAACCCGAAGGTTACGGTAGCTTCCGAAGTCATCGGGATACTGTAGAGAAAAATTGGTGAATTTCTGAGGATACAGTAACCTAATTGGTGAGCATCGGCTACAGTAAACGATAGGTTACGGTAGATACCTACCGTAGTCATTGCACTACGGCAGCTGCAAGACCGCATACAGAATTCTCGATTCGGGTAACGGTACTTTGTATACCGTAACGCTTGGTTACGGTAGCTACTGTTCTCTTCTGGGATACTGTAGCTTGATAAATCGATAAATGCTATTGCAGTTCGACTTCCAGTACAACGACCTGATCAATATTCTGATCAAGAGCAAGGCCATCCTGCTCCGAGGTGATACCGCACCCCCTACAGTAACCGATAAAGTTATCCCTCGAGGTTACGGTAGCGAGGGTTACTGTAGCCGTCGAATTGCAGAGCCACCGCTCGTTCGCTGCACCGCCCCGTGCGTGATCGTAGGCGACGTCCACGGACAGGTACCGTATCCCTACCGTATCCTTGAGAAACCGTACCCCTACCGTATCCTTGAGGTACCGTACCCCTACCGTATCATTGCGATACCGTACCCCTACCGTATCATTGCGATACCGTACTCCTACCGTACTCCCTACAGTATCCTCTTGCAGTTCACCGACTTGATGCGATTCAGCAAGAACAATAAGCCGGGCGCTCTCATGCAGAAATACGGGTCCCTACCAAAACGTCCCCCCTCTCTTGAGGGCACTACCAAAACGTCCCCGACGCGCGATACCAAAACGTCCCCCTTACCAAAACGTCCCCCTCTACCAAAACGTCCCTTACCAAAACGTCCCCGCTGGGTCCCTACCAAACGTCCCCCTCTCTTGAGGGCACTACCAAAACGTCCCCGACGCGCGATACCAAAACGTCCCCCTTACCAAAACGTCCCCCTCTACCAAAACGTCCCCGCTACCAAAACGTCCCTTACCAAAACGTCCCCGCTCCTTGCCAGCCCCACTGGGCATGAGATCTGATCTCATGACACTGACCCAGTGGGAATAAGTCGATGCCTCCATTTTCATCTAGGAAGGGCCCGATCTAACAATGAAGAGTCAGAGCTCGGATGCTTCCATTTTTAACTAGGAAGGGTCCGATCGGAGATCTCCGTTCGATTGTGGGTATATAAGGGCAGCCAACAAAGCAGAGCCACACGTGTGTGAGCGCTCTCGTTTTATCATACCTTCAACTTTCACCGGTCGCTTGAAAGACATGAAAGTTTCTGAAATTTTCAAAGTCTTTCAAGCCAGTATGGGCTTCCTGGCCACTTTAGCAATTTTTGGTTCGATCAATTATTTTCTAAATACCCGATTGCTACGTGCAGGTTCTTTTAAAAGAGAATTATTCAGTATTTATTCCATGAGAGGTCGGAGAAAAATCAAGGCGAAAATCAAGCTTTCGCGGCGCGCCATTTTCAACATGGCGCCAACTTGACATTCTTTTTCGGGCGCTTCCTCGCGTTTCCTTCTCTTTTTATCACATTTTATTGATTTCGTGTTAAATCTGTATGTTTATAACGTCGACTAGCTGCACGGGCGACGAGGAGACGAGAACAGCAACGGGCGCGGACGTGTGCGACGCCCGTGGAAGGCCGGTAAGTTTGAGCAAGTCCATTTTCTCCAGCATTCCTCCTTTGTTGCTCATGTTTTTGCGCTCTTGCACTCGTTATATTCACAATTATTTCACAGGCTGTGAGGCTCGGCTGGTGCGACTGGAAGAGGAGATTGGGCGGCGGAAGCCGCATAGGCCAGTTTTTTCAACTTGCCAAGCGTAAAATGAGCGATAAGGGATGAGTTTTGGTTGTTTTCCGGTAATATTAGAGTGATAACTACTCAATGGTGAGTCTCGCATCTTTGTAAAGCAAAAATTTAGCCAGATCGCTCACAAAACGGGTGTAAACTGTGGTAAATCTTGTCCGATTGATGCATTTTACACGTTTCTTCAATCAAGTAGTTTACTTTTGTGGTGAAAATGTGGTTAGGGAGCAGCTGCTACTGCTAATTAAGCACATTGAGGAGTGATCGGTCCCGTTCGCTCGACTTTGAAGAGGATAGAGCTCGTTCCATCACCCAGGTAAGCATTGTTGGATCATTGCTCTCTTCCAATACGCCTTGTTTCACGAGAGTTTGCTTACTTTCGTGTTACTAGTAAATATTTAATGCAGTCTGAATATATTCACGTAGAGGTTCTCATCAAATTGAGCTGCATTCGCTTCTATTTCACTGTGAAAGCACTAAACTAAGTGTTATTTATTTATTGAAAGCACCAGTGATTAGCATTGCCACTCTGACTATGCTCGTTCGCCACTATCTACTTCATATCGGTTTCAGGAATGGAAATAATACTGATTCTGACTTTTCCTTAATCGATAATTGCCATTGTCACGGCAGTGTGCCGATTTATAATTTTCGTTTCAGAATAATACTTTTCAGAAATAATTTTTCAGCAACGGAGTTTCAGAATAGTGTTTTTCAGAAAAATAAAGGTCGTAAATTTTATTTCAGAATCACTTTTTTCAGAAACCCATTTTCGAGAAATATTTATTTAGAATGATAGTTTTTGGAAGTTAATTATTCAGAAAAATATTTCAGAATAACGTTCGTGGAATATTTTTTTGAGAATAATTTAACCAGAACCGTCAAATAGAGAAATTCACTCATATTTTTCAAGGGTGGTTTGAGCTTCGTAGCCAATTTGGCCACTATTCCTTCTTTTTCTGTGTTTATCATACCCAATTACTACGTGCGGGATAGTAAATAAATTAAAATTCGCCCTAGATAACAATTTCCCTGTTTCATAATCGTCAAGTGCAAACGCATGGCAAGAACGGGGGGTTGATGGCAAGAATTGGCAACAATATAGGTTTTGTTCTACGCGTCGAGGCGCATCGAACTGGCCTGGTGGCGAGGGGCTCAGATGACGTCGGGTAGGTCAAAGATGACGTCAAAGTCGGGACACTGGCGATTTTCCATTTTTCGACCATTCAACTGACTGTCCCGCGTTCCCCACTGGGTGGAAACCTGTACATTATGGTCGTTTCTGAAAGCTCTCGGCGAGATCTACAACGATAAAAAGTTAGCAAGCTAAAAATTTCGAAAGCGTAGGACCACTCTGAAGCGAGATATGGCCGGGCAAAATGTTGGAGTTTGGTGAAATCGCTATTCGGGCGGATGGCAACTATAAGCCGAGGTGGCAAATACTAGCGAATGCGATTATGAGGTGGGAAAATCGCCGGGGAATCGATGGGTGCTTTGTTCGGGTCGATAACTGCAAAAGCGGCTGAGCAGCACCCGTGAGGTACTATCGGGAGGAAAACGGCGTTTTTCGCCTAAATTCTCCGAGTTCGGTGAAATTGCTCGGATCGCCGCCGTGATAGAGCCTAATGGTGATGACAGTCGGATAGAGGGACCCATGACGGTTCGAACCGTGTTTTAGTTGAAGCTTTTTATTAAGTTTGAAGCTTGGTGTAGTGGTTGCAAGATGTGGCTTCAGATCCTCACCACGCGGGTTCGAATCCCCGCCGGTGCAAAAGTGTTTGCAATAATTTTCGCGTGCTCGGATCGTGTCCGGAAGTGGTGGTGGAGAGTGGTGGTGGTGGGGCAGTGGCAGTGGTGGTGGGGCAGTGGTGGTGGAGAGGTATTCTGGCACTCTTCAACGTCGAACCCGACACACCCACGACCCCCCAACCTGGAATGTCAACCCGGATCGTGCCAGATCGTGTGGGCTCACTGTTGCTCGCCCGGTCTTCGGCTCAAGAGGGTCGATGGCGCATCCTTTCAATGTGCAGTGATGGCGCAGGTGGTAGGGCGTCTGTCTGGCGTTCATCAGCACCCGGGTTCGACTCCCCGCCTGTGCACAATGTTTTGCAAAAAAAGTTCGGGCTAGAAAAATATATTTTCAGGATCAAAAAATCAAAAATTCCCAACAAAAACTCACGGTTTACCCGTAGCGAGCGCAGCTCGGCTAGTTCGCCCTATATAACAATTTCCCTGATTGGAAATTGACCGGTCAAAGCAAAATACATGGGCAGGCCGGGGAGATGTTGGGAAAGTATGGCAACAATATAGGTTTTGTTCTCCGCGTCGAGGCACATCGAACTGGCCTGTTGGCGAGGGGCTCAGATGACGTCGGGTAGGTCAAAGATGACGTCAAAGTCGGGACACTCGCGAATTTCCATTTTTCAACCTTTCAACTGACTGCACCGCGTTCCCCCCTGGACCGATACCCGGACATATGGGTCGTTTTTGAAAGCGCTCGACGAGTTCTACAAGAAAAATAGTCTGAGTATGGAAGCTGGGGGAGCGCTCTGAAGCGAGATATGGCCGAGTGAAGTTTTCGCGTTTGGCGAAATCGCTGGCAACTTGGCAACTATATAAGCCGGGATGGCAAGTACTGACGGATGCAAGTGGGAGGTGGGAAAAACGCTGGGGAATCGATGGCTGCTTTGGATGGGTCGATCAGACCAAAGGCGGCTGAGATGCATGTGTTTCTGTGAGGTACTATTCGGCCGAAAAAGGCGTTTTTCAGAGAAATTCTCCGAGTTCGATGAAAGTGCTCGGATCTCAGCGAGGTTAGCGCCTAATGGAGTTTACAGCCGTGTAGTGTAAGCCGATACGGTTCGAACCGTGTTTTAGTTGAAGCTTCTTATTAAGTTTGAAGCTTGGTGTAGTGGTTACAAGATGGGGCTTCGGAACATGTCCACGCGGGTTCGAATCCCCGTCGGTGCAAAAGTGTTTGCAATAATTTTCGCGTGCTCGGATCGTGTCCGGAAGTGGTGGGGAGGTATCCTGACACCCGTCAACGTCGAACCCGACTCACCCACGGCCCCCAAACCTGGAATGTCAACCCGGATCGTGCCAGATCGTGTGCGATCGTGCCAGATCGTGTGCGATCACCCTACATACGGGTCGTTTCTGAAAGCTCTCGATAAGTGCTACAAGAAACAAAAATCAGTCAAGCTGAGTATCGACGCTGTAGGACCACCCTGAAGCGAGATATGGCCAGGTAAAGGTTTGGCGTTTGGAGAAATCGCTATTCAGGCGGTTGACATTTATAGAAGCGGGGGAGGGAAGGACTAAAGGAGGTGAGCACTAGGTGCGGAAAACATCGGGGAATCGATGGATGCTATGGTTGAGTGGATTGGTGCAAAGGCGGCTGAGCATGGTCCGTTTCCGTGAGGTACAATGGTGCGGAATACGACGGTTTTCGGAAAAATTCGGTCACCGTTCTTGGTTCTACGAACGGGGAGTGTCAAATGGAGTTGACAGCCGTGTAGAGTGAGCCGTGACGGTTTGAACCGGGTTTTTGTTGAAGGGTTTTGATTAAGTTTAAAACGTGGTGTAGTGGTTGCAAGATGGGGCTTCGGATCGTGACTGCGCGGGTTCGAATCCCCGCCCGTGCAAAAATGTTTTGCAATAATTTTCGCGTGCTCGAATCATGTAGGAGAGTGGTCAGGGAGTGTTAATCCCGGCGTGGTTGTGTTTCAGACTTGTTTATCAGAACCAGGCCGAATTGTGCCGTTCTGCCTGGCTAGCTCTAGATCTCTAGATCGATGGGATCTCTATCAGTGGAGGGGAGGAGTGACAGTCACCAGGGTTGTAAGTTTTCTGACAGTCATCAAGTGGTAATTTTTCTGACAGTGACCAGGGTTGTAATTTTTCTGACAGGGACCAGAGTGGTAATTTTTCTAACAGTAACCAGGGTGGTAATTTTTCTGATAGAGAACCAGGGTGGTAATTTTTCTGACAGTCAGCAGGGTGTTTGTGCGGCATTAAAAAGGCTAGACAACTCAATCTAACAAAAAAAACTTACGGCGTACTCCTAGCGAGCGTAGCTCGGCTAGTAAACAGTATAACATCAATTTCTAAAAAAAAAACATAAAAACCGGCTATCGAAAACTGATTGCCGAAAAGGCGGTTCTGGTTAAATTATTCTGAAAAATCAACTTCTCTAAAAAATTTTCTAAAAATGCGGTTTGGGAAAAAGTTTTTGAAACATATTTTCTGAAAAATTAATTCCATAATATTTTTTCTTAAATATTTTTTCTCAAACAAGAACTTCTGAAAAATAAAATTCTGAAATTTTATTTCTCAAAAAATGTTTTCTGAAAAACGCAAATCTGAAGTGAAAATTCTTAAATGAAAATTATAAGCCGGCACACTGCCATTGTCACGTAGTGTTTGCTCATTCATTTTAATATTCGTCCATTCTGTGATTCATTCTCACATCAGAGTCGATCGCGGTCCCTCTCTCTCTTCCCTGTCCCTCTCTTCCCTCGTCGCTCCCCTATGGAAGGTGAGAATCAATTCAATACAATACCAATACTATTCACAAAACGTTATACTTGTTTGGCAACGTATTCGATATATTTGCTTGCTACCGATCTTTCGCAGGTTACGGTAACTAGCCTAATAGAAGTAACGTCTAATTTAAGTGCCGTACTCTCAAATATGAATTAGCTGCGTCATCACACGTTAACTGTATTTCTTGTCATTCATTCATTCATTCATTCATTTATTCCGTTGATTTTGGTAATGTACAAGAGATTATCGAGAAGAGTGCAAGAAACGGAGGTCCGTCGATGGTGTCGAATCGGTTTTTTTGCCGGGCAGCAAGGGTTGGGTAGGGGGAGGGTGGGGGGAGGGGGTGAAGAAAGATTAAAGATCAAGCCAGTTACCAATAATTGAGTTGGGGTAGAATGAGGGGGGTTGAGAACGAATATAGTTACGAAAAACGTTGTGAGAAGTATTAACAATTTCGGGTGGGAGGGAATTCCAGATTGAAATGGTTCTAGAGGCAAGGGTGGAAGAAGAGTTATGCGGAATAAAAGGCAAAGAGATACGAAAATTGTGACAATTACGAAGAGTGCGAGTAAGAGGAGTACAAGTAAACAGAGAGGAAACATCCATAGAATACCGGTTATTAACAATTGACTGGAGAAAAGTGATATCCATAATAAATCTACGGCGTTCTAAAGTAGACAAATTCAAATCGCGAAGTCTGGATTTATAAGAAACAGGCGGAAGAGAACAGCGATAATAAAGTCTACGTGTAAAATCTCGTTGAACTCTTTCAAGTTCTCTAGTCATATCTACACTGTGCACTGGGTTCCAGATAATAGAGCAATATTCTATATTAGGCAGGATGAAAGTAGTAAATGATTTCAGATACAGATCAGGACAGTTACTACGAAAGGATTTAAATAAGAGGTTTGCTTTAGAACGAGCAGTAGAGATAATTTTAGAGATATGGAAAGAGAAAGAAAGGGATGGGGGAAAATGCACACCTAGATCCTTGATGATACATTTACTTGGTTCGGTAAGGACAACATCATTGATCGTAAAACGCCTACGGGGATTATGGAGACCATAATGCATAATATGACATTTAGTCTCAGAAATTCCTAAATTCCACTGAGAGGACCAATCAGCAACAGTGTCTAGAGCAGATTGTAAATGATCGGAATGAAGTGGGGCTTCAGCAAATAATTTGAGGTCATCGGCATATACAGAGTAATAGATAGACTTGTGGAATTGAGAACAAAGATCATTAATGAAAAGGATGAAGAGAAGGGGACCGATGCAGCTGCCTTGAGGCACGCCTGATCTAACTGATGAAGGGGGAGAGAAAGACGAGTCAATAAAAACGGATTGAGTTCTATTGGACAGGTAAGAATGGATCCAAGAGACAAGATGATCAGATAGCCCTAGATTAGACAATTTATGCAGAAGTAATCTGTGATCAATGGAATCAAAAGCTTTGCGGAAATCTATGTAAACAGTGTCGAAAGGAGAGCCTTTCTTAAATATACGAAGGTAATGAGAGTAAGTCTCCGCAAGATTGGTGGAGGTAGATCGACAATTACGAAAACCGGTCTGATGGGGATCAAAAAGATTGTTTTGGTCAAGAAATGTGGTAATTTTGTCAATGAGTATTTTCTCAAGGACTTTACAAACAGAAGACGTGAGAGAAATTGGACGAAAATCAGAGATAGAGTTACTCGATTTCTTTGGAATTGGTTTAACAAGTGCGTGTTTCCAGAGAGAGGGGACTTGACATGTGAGGAGAGACTTATTGAAAATAATAAGGAGAGGAGAGATAATGGATTCTCGACATTTAGTGAGGACTATACTCGGGATATGATCAGGAGAAACGTTAACCTTAGGCGGAGAAGCAGCGAACGACATCAACTGCTCTTCCGGAGGGAATCGACTGAATCAGATATGGTTTTCTTCCTCATTTTTTTCTCGATTTGATCAAGTTAGCAAATGAGGTCGAAACCCATTCCTAGAATTTTGTAACGGGAATTCATTAAAAACGGAACTGATTGAAACTGGGATTACCCAGAGTAGATCAAATCGTTACGGTACTAGTTACAGTAATCCAAGAAGGGTGATTTGTTAAAACGAATGAAAATTTAATAATTTTTTAATAAGCCATTGCTTCGAAGTATAGAAGGGATTAGGTCGAAAATATCGAGGAACCCGAAGCTTTGTGGTAACGTTTCAGTGCGCCTTCTTCGTGACGTATTGCGGAGGCACCAACTCAACAGCAACAAGTTTATTTTGATAACTCCACAACAGGTAAACGATTTATTTAACATTATTAATCGATGTTCATGGGATAGTAGTAAATAGCGACAGGAAAAGAACATTGGAGAAAATTAGACAAATTTGCGCTTCTGGGATAACAATAATTTGATAATTGATTAGACACTTTCTTCTGACGATTAGGAATGGGTTGCAATAAATGAATACGATTTGGGAGAGGAAAAGGCGCCGAATTGAGCCGAATTTCGATAGTTATTATGGTAGAGCGTTGGGAGTTCGAGTTTTCTTTATGAGAGAAGGATCTGGGAAGGAATAGAGAGAGGAAGGGGTGAGGAGGTATTTCACTGGCGCTTTTCTACCGTATGCGCGTTACAGTACTCTGTCGGTTTGGTAAATATAATGATTCAGCTGGCGGTAAATATTTAGACATGTTTGGCGCTATAGCACTAGATGGTTCCTTCCTCTGTGTTATCCGGGAGTTACCGTAACCTGCTGATTATGCGCTTCCACTGTGATAAAAAAAGACTACAGTCTGGGGATAAATGAGCATGGATTTTCGAAAGTAGGGACTAATAATTGAAAGCAGGGTGAGAGGGAGTGTTGGGTGAGACGGTAGATCACTGGCTACAGTATCCAGATACAGTACTGCATAGCAATAGTGATCTAGCTGTCGGGGTGTGTTATTATATTAATATTTTGAGGTTTCTGCTCATTATATTTTCCGAAAATCAAACTGATAAAAAATACAGGCTTCAGTTACGATTGAAAGAGAACAGCGAGTAATATCGAACCAGATGTTTTCCTATGCGAGTCAGAACAAATAAATTAGAGTTTTGGTTTGAGGGTAGGGGGGATGTCAATGCTACTGATGTTAGATGCTTGCTGGTTTGGTGAACCGACCAGTCGATAATTACAGTAACCCAGGTTCTTCTGCGCTTCGGTTACTAGATAAGAGTAGCAGTGAGAAGGGCGATGAAGGGGGGAGTGTGGTTTGAATAAGACGCGCCCTAGATAGAGAATGACCATTCGTAGGAAGAATGTGTGATGGGTAGGGTAATTGATTGATTACGGTGCTCGAGTACAGTAAACATTGACTACATCTGTGAAATAATTTGAGTAAGGGGCCGTACTAGGACGAACAATAACTAATGAGAATAAGTGAAACAAGGAATCTGAATTCATTTCAGCCGTTCATCTATAACTCGTTCCACATCGACTCCATCAGCTCGTCTCTTCCATACTCCCTCTCCTCCAAAATGACCTCCTCCTGCTCCTCCTCTCTTCCAATCATGGTCGGATCCACAGTGAGAGGAGATGGACGGCGACGAATCCCAGTCGAAGTTGACGGCTCATCAATGGGCATGTCAAAGGAACGACGCTTGATGAGAGTGCGAGTCGGCCGGCCGGAAGTAGTGGCGGCAGGTCGGTCCTTGCCACGCTCCACTGGTCTGCCACGGAAGGAAGGGCGAGAGGGACGATTGGAAGGATTGGGGGCAGACCGAGTAATGAGCGAACCACGTGCCGATGGCACGCCACGGAAGGGAGGGAGAGAAGGACGATGATATACAGTATCCTCTCCCTCATCATCGATCAGTCCTTTCTGTCTCATTACCACCTTAGCAGCAGCATCAATGCTCTGTCTCTCCCTGGTAACTCTTCTCTCCTCGCGCTCCTCCTCCATCTCTTCTACTCTGGCAGCCAGGTCAGCTTTCTTCGCTTTTCTCTCCATCTTTCTCTTCTTTGTGGGCGGGAGAGGAGCTGACTGAAATGGGTTGAATCTATTTTGATCGTAGATATAGATTAGTTTTACACTAATAAGAGAACACTCACCATTCCCAGCGCAGCTCTTGCTCTCAGCGCACTTTGATCGAGATGCGATTTGATCTCCGATCGACACTTCCTCACACTCTTGATCCTCTCAGTGAATGCCCTTCGTCTGTAGACCACCTTGATGATTAGGGAAAAATTAGTGCATTTTTTGGAATAACTCACGTCTACGAGCCAATCCCATTTCTTGCCATTTCGATCCTCCACATACATGAGCATTTCCTCTTCCGAGAAAATGAGTTGGGCGATTCTATACCCAAACTCCGCACAGCTCTCTAGTTTGTGATCTATTTCGTGCACCGCACTTTCAGTCAGGTAGATGTACGTAACATCTGGAAAAAGTATACCAATTTCGAGTACAGTAGTAGTTACCCGTAATCGGTGGAAAGTTGAAAACCAAATACCGTACCTAGTTTCTGTGGCATTCTCTCGGCAATGTCCGTCAGTTGTGTCTCCAGACCGAGAATGGCCTCCTCTTGATTCTCCGTTGATCTGACTACAGCTCGCATCTTAATTCAATTGTTCATAATACGATTCCCTAGTATTCTATCACCCCGATCGTGTCCGCCTCATTTGATTCGCTGTGAGTTCAATGAATGCATTGATGCTAGTGAGTTCATTGGTAACTCCGTCCTCCCACTTCTTCCTTTCAGCCTCACTATTCTTCAACTCCGCCACACTCTTCTCCACTTTTTCCATTTTCTTGTACATGAGTACGAGCATTTCTGCAAAAGGGTACTACGGTAAGTGTGGTCGGGCTACGGTAAGTGATTCGATCGATCAGATTTCAGGAACCGTACATGAGTACGAGCATTTCTGCAAAAGGGTACTACGGTAAGTGTGGTCGGGCTACGGTAAGTGATTCGATCGATCAGATCAGGAACCGACCAGTCGATAATTACAGTAACCCAGGTTCTTCTGCGCTTCGGTTACAAGATAAGAGTAGCAGTGAGAGGGGCGATGAAGGGAGGAGTGTGGTTTGAATAAGACGCGCCATAGATAGAGAATGACCATTCGTAGGAAGAATGTGGGAAGAGAAATGCATGGACCTGGACTGTCGCTACAGTAACTCGATACCGTACTCACATTCTTAGTTCGGTAAGCGGCAGTGATAAAGCGTGCGTGGAATATAATGCGGGATTGACTCGGGATATTTCAGTCCTGTGGTTTCTGGTACAGCAAATAGTTATCTAAGGTAATTTAGGAAAGAAACGGGCAGGAGCATCGGGAAAGTTAACAATTATCAAGTAATAAGATAACAATTCGAAAATAATCGCTTAATCTTTCTTGCCTCTAACAGGTAGTCCTTCCCTTCGGATTACCTGTGGCATCGTCTCGTGAAGTCGACGGATCAATTTCTGACAGTATGCCGGGGTGAGGAATTTCTTATTGAAGTCTAGGATAGCATTGATGAGCTCATCCTTGTTCTTGGGCTTGTAAATGTGTCTGAGTCGGTCCTTCAGATAAGCGAATACTAGTTCTACCGGCATCATATCTGGAGAATCGGTGTTAAGACATTTCGAAAAACCCATATCACAAAAAATTTTTTTTTAAATAAAAATAAATAAAAATCACCCGGCGACTCGGCCGGCCACGGTTCGACCTAGAAATAATAGTCATCAACCGCGAATATTACAGGTGGAGAGGCATGAATACAACTGTGAATTATTCCAGATAACCTTTACTCCCATCTCGATTAGTCGCCGCTTCGTGTATTTGCTCACGTGGATCGGAGCGTTATCTTGAATCAGACGACTGTTCGTGCCGTAGAGCCCCCGAGAAGCGGGAAGGTAGTATTCGTTGATAATCCTCTGTAAATAGATAAATGTGTACTTCTTCTAGTTCCCGTTGATTTGTGCAATTTTAATTCTTAATTCTTCACTCACACAGTATTACTCGCTATTTAATCTCTCCGTTGGTCCCATCACTTTTACTTCCGCTGGTCCTCTCATGGAAATAGCCACCCAAATCATCACCTTGAATTAGTGTTTCATTATCACTGCTTGTATCTAGTTGTGATGTGGGATCGAAATTTAGCTCTCTCTGTTTAGCACACTATCTCATACGGGCTCTGACAGGATAAAGAGTGTGCGTAATAGAGATGCTATTTGATCTTTCACCGCTTCTCTCTATCACTATTGCGTTGTATTCTAGAAACGACTCACCCTGAGTGGATGCTTGTGATGAGGGGTGATATGACTGTATGGATCATTCGGCTTGACCCATACAAATCCGGATTCATTCTCCAATAGAACGGATGCTTCATCCGCAAAGAACACATTGAGAAACATCTCCTCTTTATCAATCTTCTCCTTGGCCCATTCGACTCTCTTGGGACGATTATGTTCACGAACCATGGCCCCGTATCTCTCCTTCTTCCTCTGAAGACCCATAGATCCACGTACACGAGCGACCACACTTTGTCCGATCTGTGAACAATAGTGAATCAGAACATTTCGTTATCCTAAGATAGCATCGCTAGTTATTAGTTACGAAATCAGAGTCGTTCATCTGGATAAAGTGAATTTGAACATAAATCAATCGATACTATCGGCAGCGAGTCATTGTTCTCATTCATCCGAATATCAAGATAGAAGTCTACAGTAATCACGAAATTTTGATTTTGCCAGATGTCATACGCGCTGGTCATTAATGATGCTGGTGACTTTCAAACAGTGGATTTAGAATTGGTGGATGGAAGAGAAAGAGGCGGAATGGTCAAGGTATCTTCTGCTGACCACACCTCGAGCTACGATGCAACACTGTTGGATAGCGGAACGGCCGAGGCAATGGCTGCGAGAATGGACGAATGGAGAGGATTGTCTAGGGAGGAACTGAGAACAAAAGCGTGCGACAGAAGAAGAAACAGGGTGAGTAACAGTCAAGGGATTTCCGAGCAAGATTTCATAGATCACTGATTTTAATGTGCACTATTACGACATCATCTTTCCAAGATCGAACAATCACGAATAGTTTGAAAACATGCGATATTGATTCATCCGAGATAAGGATACGATTCTGCTCAAATTATAGACAGAAATGATAATAAAGTTGTTTATTCCATAGACAAAATACATTACAACTCAGGGATTGACTCCCATGTCAATGCTCGCCTCCCCTCCTCCCCCTAAGAAGATCGATGGAAGGAAGAAGAGGGGAGCTCCCACTACGACTGCTCATGCCGCCTCAGACCCCATCTCTCCAGTAGTCGTTGAAGATGAAGTGGACGTTGAACAACTGACTGACAGAGGTACTTCAAAAGCCATTTGCCTATTGTAATCACTAATATACTAACTTTACGTAATCGATGAATGTGATAGTTACAGTACTAGCGCTCATTTACAGTAATCATATTAATCAATACCGTATACAAAGATTTATCGTATGCACTTACCGAAATCTGATCGATCGAATCACTTACCGTAGCCCGACCACAATGCTCGTACTCATGTACAAGAAAATGGAAAAAGTGGAGAAGAGTGTGGCGGAGTTGAAGAATAGTGAGGCTGAAAGGAAGAAGTGGGAGGACGGAGTTACCAATGAACTCACTAGCATCAATGCATTCATTGAACTCACAGCGAATCGAACGGAGGCGGACACGATCGGGGTGATAGAATACTAGGGAATCGTATTATGAACAATTGAATTAAGATGCGAGCTGTAGTCAGATCAACGGAGAATCAAGAGGAGGCCATTCTCGATCTGGAGACACAACTGACGGACATTGCCGAGAGAATGCCACAGAAACTAGGTACGGTATTTGGTTTTCAACTTTCCATCGATTACGGGTAACTACTACTGTACTCGAAATTGGTATACTTTTTCCAGATGTTACGTACATCTACCTGACTGAAAGTGCGGTGCACGAAATAGATCACAAACTAGAGAGCTGTTCGGAGTTTGGGTATAGAATCGCCCAACTCATTTTCTCGGAAGAGGAAATGCTCATGTATGTGGAGGATCGAAATGGCAAGAAATGGGATTGGCTCGTAGACGTGAGTTATTCCAAAAAAATGCCCTAATTTTTCCCTAATCATCAAGGTGGTCTACAGACGAAGGGCATTCACTGAGAGGATCAAGAGTGTGAGGAAATGTCGATCGGAGATCAAATCGCATCTCGATCAAAGGGCGCTGAGAGCAAGAGCTGCGCTGGGAATGGTGAGTGTTCTCTTATTAGTGTAAAACTAATCTATATCTACGATCAAAATAGATTCAACCCATTTCAGTCAGCTCCTCTCCCGCCCACAAAGAAGAGAAAGATGGAGAGAGAAGCGAAGAAAGCTGACCTGGCTGCCAGAGTAGAAGAGATGGAGGAGGAGCGCGAGGAGAGAAGAGTTACCAGGGAGAGACAGAGCATTGATGCTGCTGCTAAGGTGGTAATGAGACAGAAAGGACTGATCGATGATGAGGGAGAGGATACTGTATATCATCGTCCTTCTCTCCCTCCCTTCCGTGGCGTGCCATCGGCACGTGGTTCCCTCATTACTCGGTCTGCCCCCAATCCTTCCAATCGTCCCTCTCGCCCTTCCTTCCGTGGCAGACCAGTGGAGCGTGGCCAGGACCGACCTGCCGCCACTCCTTCCGGCCAGCCGACTCGCACTCTCATCAAGCGTCGTTCCTTTGACATGCCCATTGATGAGCCGTCAACTTCGACTGGGATTCGTCGCCGTCCATCTCCTCTCACTGTGGATCCGACCATGATTGGAAGAGAGGAGGAGCAGGAGGAGGTCATTTTGGAGGAGAGGGAGTATGGAAGAGACGAGCTGATGGAGTCGATGTGGAACGAGTTATAGATGAACGGCTGAAATGAATTCAGATTCCTTGTTTCACTTATTCTCATTAGTTATTGTTCGTCCTAGTACGGCCCCTTACTCAAATTATTTCACAGATGTAGTCAATGTTTACTGTACTCGAGCACCGTAATCAATCAATTACCCTACCCATCACACATTCTTCCTACGAATGGTCATTCTCTATCTAGGGCGCGTCTTATTCAAACCACACTCCTCCCTTCATCGCCCCTCTCACTGCTACTCTTATCTCGTAACCGAAGCGCAGAAGAACCTGGGTTACTGTAATTATCGACTGGTCGGTTCACCAAACCAGCAAGCATCTAACATCAGTAGCATTGACATCCCCCCTACCCTCAAACCAAAACTCTAATTTATTTGTTCTGACTCGCATAGGAAAACATCTGGTTCGATATTACTCGCTGTTCTCTTTCAATCGTAACTGAAGCCTGCATTTTTTATCAGTTTGATTTTCGGAAAATATAATGAGCAGAAACCTCACAATATTAATATAATAACACACCCCGACAGCTAGAACACTATTGCTATGCAGTACTGTATCTGGATACTGTAGCCAGTGATCTACCGTCTCACCCAACACTCCCTCTCACCCTGCTTTCAATTATTAGTCCCTACTTTCGAAAATCCATGCTCATTTATCCCCAGACTGTAGTCTTTTTTTTATCACAGTGGAAGCGCATAATCAGCAGGTTACGGTAACTCCCGGATAGCACAGAGGAAGGAACCATCTAGTGCTATAGCGCCAAACATGTCCAAATATTTACCGCCAGCTGAATCATTATATTTACCAAACCGACAGAGTACTGTAACGCGCATACGGTAGAAAAGCGCCAGTGAAATACCTCCTCACCCCTTCCTCTCTCTATTCCTTCCCAGATCCTTCTCTCATAAAGAAAACTCGAACTCCCAACGCTCTACCATAATAACAATCGAAATTCGGCTCAATCTAGATTACGGTAGCAAGCGCAGTAGCAATGTGATCTACCCCACCCCCACCATCATTACCTCTTTTATAAAAAAAAAATCATTATAATTATCCCCTTCGTTTTATAGAATACAATAGCATAAATCAGGATACTGTACCTGACAAGCTAGAGACTCAGAGTACTGTAGCCTATCGATCACGAACTCACCCCATAATTTAATCGAATTATAATCATTCCAAATCTAGCGTCTATTTCGCCTTTTCCTCTCCCAAATCGTATTCATTTATTGCAACCCATTCCTAATCGTCAGAAGAAAGTGTCTAATCAATTATCAAATTATTGTTATCCCAGAAGCGCAAATTTGTCTAATTTTCTCCAATGTTCTTTTCCTGTCGCTATTTACTGCTATCCCATGAACATCGATTAATAATGTTAAATAAATCGTTTACCTGTTGTGGAGTTATCAAAATAAACTTGTTGCTGTTGAGTTGGTGCCTCCGCAATACGTCACGAAGAAGGCGCACTGAAACGTTACCACAAAGCTTCGGGTTCCTCGATATTTTCGACCTAATCCCTTCTATACTTCGAAGCAATGGCTTATTAAAAAATTATTAAATTTTCATTCGTTTTAACAAATCACCCTTCTTGGATTACTGTAACTAGTACCGTAACGATTTGATCTACTCTGGGTAATCCCAGTTTCAATCAGTTCCGTTTTTAATGAATTCCCGTTACAAATTCTAGGAATGGGTTTCGACCTCATTTGCTAACTTGATCAAATCGAGAAAAAAAATGAGGAAGAAAACCATATCTGATTCAGTCGATTCCCTCCGGAAGAGCAGTTGATGCCGTTCGCTGCTTCTCCGCCTGACAAGAAATACAGTTAACGTGTGATGACGCAGCTAATTCATATTTGAGAGTACGGCACTTAAATTAGACGTTACTTCTATTAGGCTAGTTACCGTAACCTGCGAAAGATCGGTAGCAAGCAAATACATCGAACACGTTGCCAAACAAGTAAAACGTTTTGTGAATAGTATTGGTATTGTATTGAATTGATTCTCACCTTCCATAGGGGAGCGACGAGGGAGGAGAGGGACAGAGAAGAAGAACCGCCCCGCGATCGACTCTGATGTGAGAATGAATCACAGAATGGACGAATATTAAAATGAATGAGCAAACACTACGTGACAATGGCAATTATCGATTAAGGAAAAGTCAGAATCAGTATTATTTCCATTCCTGAAACCGATATGAAGTAGATAGTGGCGAACGAGCATAGTCAGAGTGGCAATGCTAATCACTGGTGCTTTCAATAAATAAATAACACTTAGTTTAGTGCTTTCACAGTGAAATAGATGCGAATGCAGCTCAATTTGATGAGAACCTCTACGTGAATATATTCAGACTGCATTAAATACTTACTAGTAACACGAAAGTAAGCAAACTCTCGTGAAACAAGGCGTATTGGAAGAGAGCAATGATCCAACAATGCTTACCTGGGTGATGGAACGAGCTCTATCCTCTTCAAAGTCGAGCGAACGGGACCGATCACTCCTCAATGTGCTTAATTAGCAGTAGCAGCTGCTCCCTAACCACATTTTCACCACAAAAGTAAACTACTTGATTGAAGAAACGTGTAAAATGCATCAATCGGACATGATTTACCACAGTTTACACCCGTTTTGTGAGCGATCTGGCTAAATTTTTGCTTTACAAAGATGCGAGACTCACCATTGAGTAGTTTTCACTCTAATATTACCGGAAAACAACCAAAACTCATCCCTTATCGCTCATTTTACGCTTGGCAAGTTGAAAAAACTGGCCTATGCGGCTTCCGCCGCCCAATCTCCTCTTCCAGTCGCACCAGCCGAGCCTCACAGCCTGTGAAATAATTGTGAATGGTTGATAACGAGATCAAGAGCGCAAAAACATGAGCAACAAAGGAGGAATGCTGGAGAAAATGGACTTGCTCAAACTTACCGGCCTTCCACGGGCGTCGCACACGTCCGCTCCCGTTGCTGTTCTCGTCTCCTCGTCGCCTGTGCAGCTAGTCGACGTTATAAACATACAGATTTAACACGAAATCAATAAAATGTGATAAAAAGAGAAGGAAACGCGAGGAAGCGCCCGAAAAAGAATGTCAAGTTGGCGCCATGTTGAAAATGGCGCGCCGCGAAAGCTTGATTTTCGCCTTGATTTTTCTCCGACCTCTCCTGGAATAAATACTGAATAATTCTCTTTTAAAAGAACCTGCACGTCGCAATCGGGTATTTAGCAAATAATTGATCGAACCAAAAATTGCTAAAGTGGCCAGGAAGCCCATACTGGCTTGAAAGACTTTGAAAATTTCAGAAACTTTCATGTCTTTCAAGCGACCGGTGAAAGTTGAAGGTATGATAATTTGCATACGGAACGGCGCTCAACCAGGCTTCGCTTCAGAATAGATCGAGATTCTACCGTACTCCTAATTTGCATACCGATCGTCATGCTATCTAGCTTAGCATATTACCGATTGAGTTCCTACCGTACTCCGTACTACATTATCTACCGTTGATCTACCCAATATTGCTTTCCCGGCTCGATTTGCGGCAAGTAACACGGCCAGCTCACTAGATCCTTGCTGCAAGCTTTCGCGACAAAACCTGTGTTAGTGATTGAAGTTTACTATTGCTCGTGCAGATCTTTCGTGTGCAATGAGCATTTTTGAAGCGAACTCTTCCTATACCAAGCGCGTAATATTATTAATAGCACCTTAGCAAACGTATTGTTATTGATGGCCATGGGTAGATCATTGGCGATTCCTTTATGTTGCTTCTCCCAACCCATTTACCCTTTACTCCCTCCTTCCCTTCTGTGATATGTCTTTGTAATTAATCTAGTTCACCGCTTATTTACCTTTTCCAAAGTCAACAAACATTTATTTTGCTCACGTTCTTTATTTCACCGGCTTGCGTTCATGCGAGTACACATTCATTTGCAACCATGCCGATTACCCAGAAATGTTAGCTCTTATTTGCAATGCGATCTGCGCTGTTTCGTTCTAAATGTAGTTTAATTACTAAACAACCTGGGTATATTGACTCATTATCACTCTAACGCATGTGTTTCGGTTATATACTAAATTTTTTTCACTCACAATAATTTATTACACTCCAATAGGCTCGTTGCTCCTATGATTCTCACCCGTTATGTGCTATACTAATAAATTTTTCCATTCAGGGTCGCTGCTCGTCGGGAAGTAAGAGATGTAAGGAAGCATAGCCTCCCCATCGCAAGCACGGTTAGTTATCTTCATATTCTCTAATTTGATGAAAATTAGAATGCAAAATACCTATCTTCATTCCCTATGTCTATTTAGCTAAATTAGAAGCGTAGACTATCTCGAACAAATATTATATTAATAATTTGTTAATGGCTTCACGACTCGAGACTGCAGTATGGTTTGAATAACTTCATTTGCTTCTTACGGTGGGGTTACTGTAATTAGGTGATTCATTCGAATATTAATGTCACTTAAACTGAGTCGGATGTATTAATTGAGGCGATTTAATTGAACAAAGGTAACATATAACTTGAGGCTGGAGTTTATAAGTTTAACCCGATTCATACAAAATTCATTGGACCCGTTAGAAATAAAATGTTATTTTGCAGAAATATTATTTTCCCATTTTGGAGGACTGGGAGACGTTCATCTTCCTTAAAAAAAATGGTTGAGGGACCTTGTCTGTTGATTCTTAATTTGGATTACGGTATATCTATATTCGTGTGGCATGATCCGAACTGATCACCCAAGGAGTATCCAGCTACTGCGGTTACGGTAGTCGAGGTGGTTGATTTACATGATTACGGTACGTTCTGTTATGATAGTGAAAAGTTTATTTAATTTCTTTAAAAAAATTGATTGTTTCGATTATCTAACCACCTTTGAGGTTATTGAAAGGTAATAAAAATATTTACAAATAACTTTCATGAGTGATTGTTAGTTAGTGGAGTCTTGAAACTAATGGATGTATGTTTGCGATATTTTAATTCGGATTTTTTTAAAAAGTCGTTATCCTTATTTTGAGGGTTAATATTTTTCTCCCTTTGCTTCGCCGCATCATTATCAATTAATTTCGTTTCAACGTGCAATGTGAGGAAAGAAGTGAAGTGAGGAGGAAAGTAGTGAAGTGAAGTAAAGAAGATTAAAAAGCGCGGCGAAGGGGTATACGGTAATGGGGTAGGTGGTAGACATAGTTGGTTACGGTAGGCTCTATAATAATTGTAATAACCTTATTTTGTTTCTTTAATATTTAATATAAAAATGACATTATTGTCGATAAATATTTACCCTACATCTATTGGGTTGAGGAATAAGTAACGCTCGTTTTTGAGCATCGTGTTTGGGCTCATATATCTCCCGCCAATCAAATCTAAACGAGCTGACTTTATAGCATTTTTTCAGGGTATGCTCGAGTATCATAGCCGTTATTATTAGAAGTATCACGCTTCCTGTGTAGGAGAGAAATTTAGATTTCAATGTACCTGATAATTTTCGAAAATGTTAGATTTTTTTCGAAATTGTGTAATTTAACGTGGAAACTGTTCGGTAAATTCACACATTCTCAGGTAAGCAGCCCGATACTACACCTCTTTCATGGTGAAGTGAGAATGGTGCTCGATTCATTGTTGTATTTTTATAGACGTTTCAATGGGAACGTTCGTGAAAAATTGCAGTTCACTTAACTTATTTGTCTACCTTGAGGATCGAAGGTGCTGGCCTATACACTAGTGCGCTCCAGTCACTCACTGTGGAGCTATATTATCACTATAAACATTTGGTGCTACTTATGCTCCTATTTGAAAAATAACAGTTTTCCAAAAATATTATTTTGTGACGGAATCAAAAGAAATGCGTGTTTTGAGGACTTTGGATTAAACCATACCCAAGACATAGTAGCCATTCTATAATCGTGGCCACTTGGTGGATGATAGTGCAAAAGTTGCTCGTCCATTTAACCATCAAAGGCCTTACATTCAAATAGTACGGGTTACAGGAAATAGCAATAAATGTCGATTTCGAGGCTTGTTTTTCTATATCGGACTTACGAGCAATTTAACTCATAAAGAGAATGCTCCACACTTAGCAAAATTCGTCCATATTTTCAACAGGAAAGGTACTCCACATTCAAGCATAATTGAGGTCTTTAGATCTATTGCTAAGAAAACGCGGCTAGCAAAACTTCTTTCGGTCAGTAACTGAAAATCCTACACTCTCGTTAGGCGCATATCTCACACAGGCCTTTACTTGGATATTCCTCTGAATATCATCAGTGTAATGTATAACCATGATACTTTACTACTGCAGCTTAATTGTGGCTCAATAATTCTTCTTCCCTCAGTGCTGACCTGTCAAAATCTCAGGGTGAGGTGCGACAACTTTGAATTGAGACAGCCATTGTGATCGCCTAAATGATCGGAGATATATGATATAGTGTGCGCTAAAGAGAGTATCCAAGCCCTTATCGATCATCAAAAACCGGAATATAATTGCACAATTTAGAAAGACGGGAGAAGTCATAATCTGAAATTGGAAAAACGAGCGTTACTTATTCCTCAACCCGATACAACTGTTTGTTTCAGCTGGACGTGAAATACACACAAATTAGAGATCACTATTGTGGTGGTATTGAGTTGTTGACTTGAATAAGATCTTTATTGTCATTCATACGATAAGCTATATGATCGTATGTTTTTGTTCTCCCTCGATTTTGAGTAATTCTTTTTCACTAGCATTTCCTCGGTGATTATGTATGAGAGTTTTCCAGTATACTCCCGTTGTTACTCCTTAAGACGACATCTCGCTAATTTGAGAGCACCCCCCGGACACGTTTCTCTAGCAATGAGAACCGCGAGCCCGTACTCGAGTACTAGAAGGGTCTTGGTGCCCCTATGCACGAACCATGACTTATTTGTCATTCCTGCCTCTGCGGAGGATGAAAAGTGGTTTTCAAGAAAAAATGCTTGAAAAATCAAATTTTCTCAACCAACAGGGATAGATTTAATTTCTCTTTTGCGTTACTTTAGGGGTGTCCAGAGGATCTAAAATATGTGTTTGAATTGACTCATTGCCAACACGATTTTTTCAACATGTCATTTTGGTTTTTTGAGACAAATTGTCGATTTTCGCCAAAACTCATAGACACCACTATATACATTTTGTAGGCCGTGCAATTCTGCGTCGATATCTCCTATAGAGATACTCCACGATAGATACTAAATTTTCCTTTCATCCGACCAAATCTGAAAAACCCTAGATTTCTACCGTTTTTCGAGCGTAACTTTTTTCATTCGCATTATTGTGAACTGGCATGCCGAAATTCGGAATCTACGCGTAAAAATATACCAGAAAATCCTATAGTCAGATTGTTCCGAGACAAAAAAATTCAACTTTTTCATGACTCCGGGGTCATGGTGATTTTTGGGTCAAAAAGTTGAAATTTCAGAATCACGTACCTATAGGATTTTCTGGTGTATTTTTGCCCGTAGAAACCGATTTTCGATACTAGAACTCACCAAAATGCGAAATAAAACCAGTTATGTTTGAAAACTCGGAAAGTCGGCAGAGATCACAGTCGAAAAACTAAAACTTTAGGTCGAAAAACCAAAACTTTAGGTTTTTCGACCGTAACTTTTTTCTTTCGCTTTTTGGTGAGCTCTAGTATAAAAATTCGAATTCTACGGGTGAAAATACTGCGGAAACATCTATAGCCAAATAGTTCTGAGATGTCGACTTTTCCACCAAAAAATGACCACGAACCCGGGGTCATGAAAAAAGTTAACCAGGGGTCATGGAAAAAAAAAAAAAAAAAAAAAAAATTTTCGTCTCAGTAAAATCTGACTATAATATTTTCTAGTGCATTTTGACGCGTGGAATTTGAATTCCGGCATTAGGGCTCTTGAAACCTCGAAAGAAATAAGTTATGTCCCAAGAATTGATTTTTTTTATTCGATCGAGAAAATACCAACTTTAGCCCTAATCGCGGAATTCTAGTTTGGGTGGTTTCGATACAAAATTGAACTGGCTTCAAAACGTATATAGTGGTGTCTGGTAATTTGGCCAAAAACGAGCAGCTTCTTTCAAAAAACCGTTCTTTAAAAAAAAAGTTGTCTTCTCAGTGACCAGTAATCGCTCAGAACATATATTTCAGAGCCTCCGGGCACCCCTAAAATAACGCAAAAGAGAAATTGAGTCTATCTAGATCGGTTGAGAAAATATGATTTTTCGACCATTTTACCTTGTAAACCACCTCTCTCTGTCCGCCGAGGCAAGAATGACAAATAAGTGGTATGTTGTCTATTACGGGACTAGACCCACCTACCACCCGTGTATGGTATGGGGATTCTCATTGCTAGCGCAGCGGTTCCGGGGTATGGTCCAAAATAACCGATCCGGTCTCTTAACGAGACCTACACAACCCTCTTCCTGTGTGGACCAAGAATTTTTTTCAATCAAAAAGCGAAAGAACCGAGCGGTTCTGAATTTGATTATTTTCCAAGCTAATGGAAATCATATCAATTTCGGCACGCATCTTTGCATATATCCAGCAGATGCTACGAGAATGTGCCTAGAGAAAATGATAACAAGAAAGTGTCGATCATGGAATGATAACTACTAGTGATTTTGAATATTTATATTTTGCACACTCTTCGATCAGACATATATCTCACATACAAGTGAGATCTGATCGAAGGGTGTGCCTCCTGCTTTCGATATTAACGCTGCAAAAATAGCACATGAAATACCGTAACCTCATCTCTCACTCTATCCCTATTGACTCGTTTTTACCGTAGTCAAAGACTCACTTCTGTTCGCGATTTTGATAACAGCGAGTGAAATGAAGTCGTCGGGGATCAAGGGCAGAAGCTGAAATAGGATGTTTTGCTTATAAAATGTCCGACGAGACAAAAATCGACCTTGATATTAAGTTCTGATGATATCTCAACTTCGAAACGTGGAATAACGAGGCAACTATCGGGTTGAGGAATAAGTAACGCTCGTTTTGAATTTTTTTCACTTTATCATAAAAACTTTACAAAGCACGATAGAATCTAAAAATATTCTCCATGCGCATCGATGACCTTCTGCCATCTACCAGGCAGCTTGTGGATGCCCTCGTGATAGAAGGACTGGGGCTGGTTCTTGAAATAGTTGGTCAGTACGGTCTGGATAGTGGCTCGGTCTTTGAAGCTCTGTCCCTTGAGGAAACGCTGGAGGTCTGAGAAGAGGTGGTAATCGGAGGGGGCAAGGTCGGGCGAGTAGGGAGGGTGGGGGAGGACAGTCCAGCCATAGCCCGCCAGCTCAGCCTTGGTCTTTCTTGCGACATGCGGGCGGGCGTTGTCGTGCTGAAAGTAGATTCGAGCGTCCTTCCCGCGTGTTTGTTCGACAGCGAGTCTCAGCTTCCGTAGCTGAAGAGTGTAGACCTCTGCCGTGATAGTCGTCCCCTCGGGTAGGAGTTCCCAGAACTCCACTCCCCGCACTGACCACCAGATGCACAACATCACTTTTTTGGGGTGCAAATCGGGTTTGGGGACATCTGCTGGCTTTTGGTCCTCTCCGACCCACTGTCTCATGCGCTCATGGTTGTCGTAGAGCACCCACTTTTCATCACCTGTGATGACATTGTCCAGCCAATCAAACCGGCGATGCAGAGTGAGAAGAGTCGAAGCCATGTCCACTCGGCGATCCTTGTCATAGTCGGTCAGGTCATGGGGGATCCATCTCCCGAGTTTCCACTTCTTTCCAATCGCGTGAAGTTCATTCACGGCAGTTTTTTGGTCGACCCCAAGGAAGTCAGCAAGATCGCGCGTAGTGAGATACGGGTCAGCCTCCACCTCAGAACGCAATCGATCGAGGTCCAACTCCATGGGGCGACCGGGTCGGTCTTCATCTTCGAGGGAAAAGTCGTGTTTCTCGAATTTGACTACCCAGTTTCTCACGGTGGTTACATGCGGGGTATGTGTGGGGTAAACCTGCTCCAGTTGTTCATGCTCCAGGGCGGTTTCAAGCCAGATAGAAAGAGAAAGAGCATCACGTTCCGAATGTGAATTCGGTCGGGGACGAAATTGTGCGGCATTCTCGCCTGGGAGACTAGGGAGAACTGAATCGAAAACATGTGTGGAATGCCCGAGGGGCCCTCTCTCCAGTGTAAACAGGGTGGCAGACGGCAACAACAAAAGAGCGAGCACGAGGGTTCTAAAGTCAGAGAGAAAAAAACGAGCGTTACTTATTCCTCAACCCAATATTTCAGGTAAAAGGAATTGAGGACAATATAATCAAATAGAACGGGGTCAGTTTATTAGAAATTGTACTGTTATTATCACTCCTTTCACTCTTGTATTCGTTCAATACGTGATAACCACTGTTTGGCTTATTAGGTAGCGGCTTTATCATGCTGGGGCGGCAACAACGGATACAATCGTGAGATAGAAGACAAGCGAGATGTAACACAGGATTTTCGATATAATTGAGATTCTCACATCAGGGACCGTACAACAATTTTGCAACCTATGATCAAAATTTGGCCCAAGAGTCAACTTTGGACGTAGAGTTCGAAAATCGACCTTAGAAAGCTGTATCTTCAATCCCCCATTCCATGTGGCACACTTTACGCTGTGCTGTCGGTTTTTATATCTCATGAACGGCGCATCGCAGACACCCGAAATTATAGTAATTCTGAAAAATCTCGACGAGATTAAAACCTTTTCTAATTGGGAGTGAAACGCTAGCTCATCTGCGAACAAAGTTAGAGAATCCGAAAATTTAGAAATTGCCACCCTGAAAATTTTTTGTTCTAATCGACGATTTTCACCAAAAAATGTAGTTTTTCAAGCTAAACCTTTTTCTTATGTATTTTAATGAGCTCTAGCCTCTATATTCGGATTCCTCATGTAAAAATACGCAAGATAATCTTATATAGACAGGTGATTTTGAGATTATGACTTTTTCACCCTTTTTGACCAGTTTTCGAGACCATTTTTTGGTCAAAAAGTCATAATCTCGAAAATACCTGACTTTTTTTTGTTTTCTGGCTTATTTTCACACTTGGAATTCGAAAATCAACGCTACAGCTCATGAAAATACATAAGAAAAAAGTTTAGCTCAAAAAAATCGTCGATTTTAAGACGTTCGGCCGATGAAATGAGTCGGTTCCGAACCGTTTATCTTTGCAAAAACAAGCGCCCAGGGATAAAATTGCATGGGGAATCGAATGAAAAAGTTTAATTTGCACGGCAGAAACAAAAATTTTTCAGGGTGGCAATTTCTAAATTTTCGGTTTCTCTAACTTTGTTCGCAGATGAGCTAGCGTTTCACTCCCAATTAGAAAAGGTTTTATCTTCTTTCACATCTTTCAAAATTACCATAATTTCGGGTGTCTGCGATGCCCGTTCATGAGATAAAAACCGACAGCACAGCGTAAAGTGTGCCACAGGGAATGGGGGATTGAAGATACGGCTTTCTAAGGTCGATTTTCGAACTCTACGTCCACAGTTGACTCTTGGGCCAAATTTTGATCAAAGGTTGCAAAATCGTTGTACGGTCCCTGAATCTCAATTATATCGAAAATCCTGTATTACATCTCGCTTGTCTTCTATCTCACGATTGTATCCGTTGTTGTCGCCCCAGCATGATAAAGCCGCTACCTAATAAGCCAAACAGTGGTTATCACGTATTGAACGAATACAAGAGTGAAAGGAGTGATAATAACAGTACAATTTCTAATAAACTGACCCCGTTCTATTTGATTATATTGTCCTTAATTCCTTTTACCTGAAATAGTTGCCTCGTTATTCCACGTTTCGAAGTTGAGATATCATCAGAACTTAATATCAAGGTCGATTTTTGTCTCGTCGGACATTTTATAAGCAAAACATCATATTTCAGCTTCTGCCCTTGATCCCCGACGACTTCATTTCACACGCTGTTATCAAAATCGCGAACAGAAGTGAGTCTTTGACTACGGTAAAAACGAGTCAATAGGGATAGAGTGAGAGATGAGGTTACGGTATTGTATGTGCTATTTTTGCAGCGTTAATATCGAAAGCAGGAGACACACCCTTCGATCAGATCTCACTTGTATGTGAGATATATGTCTGATCGAAGAGTGTGCAAAATATAAATATTCAAAATCACTAGTAGTTACCATTCCATGATCGACACTTTCTTGTTATCATTTTCTCTAGGCACATTCTCGTAGCATCTGCTGGATATATGCAAAGATGCGTGCCGAAATTGATATGATTTCCATTAGCTTGGAAAATAATCAAATTCAGAACCGCTCGGTTCTTTCGCTTTTTGATTGAAAACAATTCTTGTGTCCACACAGGAAGAGGGTTGTGTAAGTCTCGTTAAGAGACGAAAGGCGCCCCATATTTTTATGTCTTTATTCTCATTTATTTCATCATGTGTATGTTATACATAGATATTCGACGAATGGAAACCCGGAGATCGTTGAACTGTGCCCCTTTCATGTCAGTTTGCAGTCATCGTTCCTCCCTTTCTCATAAACTTTATTCGCACATAAATAATAATATTGATCTGTAACTGACGAGTAAGAAATTGATGCACTAGAGTTTGTTGATTGGTTTTTACAAAGACACGGAGACATTTCGGACACATCGGTCAGTAGTCCATCCTCCGATCGGGCATACTGTATCCACAACATAAACAATTACGAGAAAAATAAGGCACACGATGTGTTCAGAGACAGAGAGAATGGTGAGGAGGAGACAATGGGGAGAAGGGGGAGATGGTGCACGTTCATACGGTAATAATCGGGGAGCGAGTGCGGGGAGGGCGGGCGATGTTCCCGAAAGAACTTCTTGCCGTTCATCGAGGGCACACACGATCTAGGGATCACAGGGATATACAGATTGCGCGAATATGGGGGGACAGGATGGGATCGCGTGGTGTGCGAGAGACGGCGACGTTTCTTTACCGTCGTCGCGTGAGGCTCACCACGCACTATGACTGGCATCGTAGTGACTATCCTAGGGGCGTGTCATTCTGTTATTGCAACGAGTGAATAAGTGGGAGAAAGAGATGCGGGTACTGTAAGGGATTGGGGGTACGGTAACGGGCGAATAGCGATTGGTCGAAAAAGAATATTGATTATCTCAGCGCGCGTGATTGGTCGCCTGTCGAGTCTACACGAGGAACAACAAAAATCAATAAAAAGGCTAGCCTGTGGTGGGTACGGTATTGGGAAGATGGAGGGTTGAGGAGTATACTGTAGCAGCGGTCTTGGTGAGGAAAGCGAGGGAAAAGTGGGTGGACTCTGTTCAAATTCGGGTGCGTTCTGGCGAGAAACGAGCTTGGAGAAGGGGGCGACTCTGTGTGTGTAGGGAACATAATAATCATCATCATCAATATAATCAATAAACGAAACACAGCAAAAAGAAAACACGCGCATATCACTCTCACACACTCACTACTGGGCTAACGGAGGCGGGGGTCATTAAATATATTGGGGTCTGATCTTTGATCTTTGGGGGAAAGAGTTTACAGGGGCTGCAGAACAACGGCGTTCTTGCACTCGGGCGCGTAGGAGGGAGGGACGAAGGGGTCGCCGTTGCTGTTGAGGACCGCCATCGACGACATCGAAGACATCGACATACCCACATCGTCCCATGAGTACGTCTGAAGAATGGACTTGGACTCAGTTTGGACTGGCTTTTCATCTCTAGCTTCTATGTGTATCTATATTGAAGTCTCTAGACTGTTATAAGACTGATCACAGTTACTTGATCTCTCATCTACTGTCGGGCAATATCACAGGACGATCACTGTACCTTGGCGAAATAATCGAGATCTGAAGGGTAGAGGGTGAATGAATGGGGGTCGAGCAGTGGCAACGGCTGTTGATGATGTTGTTGTTGTTGCTGCTGAAGCTGCTGCAAGGGCTGCTGCACATGCTGCATCACATCTGGAACGGCAGAGGTTAGCTGTTACTAGTAAGATTTTTTTTAGCTGGCAAAGAGTTGACATAGTTGCCGTTTCCATTTCTGTTTTTATCTCAGAGTTGGGTACACTCACCAAAGCCGGCCGCCGCTCCAGACAGGATGTTGTTGTTCTGGGCGAGGATGCGGGGGTCGATCATGAGCTGCTGTTGCTGCGGCTGCTGCAGCAGCGGCGATCCGCCGTTGGACTCGTCGTGCGGCGAGGAGGTGGCGGCGCCAGGCGCCGCCCCGTCCACCTCGCCGAGCGCAGGCGGCGTCGCCGCCGAAGTGGGCGTCAGCGAAGGCGGCACCGGCTGTACATGCTGCACCTGCTGGAGCTGCAGTAGCGTCTGTTGCTGCGAGGCGAGGTGCTGCGCCAGTGTCGTGGCGGGCGCGAGCAGCGTTGCCGTCGGCGGCGATTGCTGCTGTTGCTGTTGCTGTGGAACTGGAGGTTGCGCCTGATGCATCTGCTGCAGATGCTGCAGGTGCTGCATTTCCATCCGCCGCTTCATGTGGAACTCCATGGTCGCGTCATAGGCGCGCTTCTGGGCCTGAAAAAAGCACTTGTGTCTCGAAATTAAGTGACAGATCCCTGGTTGAGCATTATACGTGATATCTTCCTGCTAATAAGCAGTAAGTATTAGTTAGTATGCATCGAGGAGAGAGTACAATGCGAGTGTGAATCTACTCTCTCACATTGCAGATGAATTCAATGAGAGCGAGACGCGAGAGATTGAGAGAGACGAGACGAATAGAGATAGCGAGAGAGTAGGGGAAAGGAAGAGACGCAGAGGAGAGAGATTTCAATACCTTCTCACCCCACATGCTCGCGCATTGTTTCTCGCCCATTCACACGGCATAATCGATTAGATGAGGACTACCGTATACTTTCGGCTTCGGACTGGATTTCGCAAGAATGTTTCTTCTAGTAAACATATAGCTCTACTTTACATGTGCGAACAGCGGAATATATGTTTTCGATCATTGTTATCGCTCAGTGTTATGCAATATCAGTGAGCGCAGGTCTTTTCGTTCAGAGGCTTTGCGAGTTTTGCGTGAAAACAATAGGGAATTCAATATTATGTTGATTTTCCCTTGTCGTACCTGTCGTTGCTGGAAGTCAGCAGCAGCAGCTGCAGCCGGCAGCTCGATGCTGGTCGCATTATTGCATCTCTTCTTCGCGCACATTGCGCCCGTCATGTAACGATTTTCGAAAAACCTGCAAAAAAATGATGATATCATAACTCAGTATCGAGCAATTTTATGTAGAGAATATTTTTGTTTTATGAATTTTATTGGGATTCAAAGTATTTAAAAATTTCGAACCGTTTGTCGAGGCAGACGAGGCAGATCTGGCAGTCGGGCATGCGGCAATCCTCACAGGCTGCACAACCCACGCGCGCCTTGAACGTCGGGGCGTCCCGCTGCAAAAGTTCAAAGATCATGGATTCTGAATGCTGAAAAAAATGAGAAAGCGCTATGAATAGGCAGCGAAAATTGTGGCAAAAGAGAAGGTCCCGGGGAGATTTGAACTCCCGTCGCAGGATTCAGAGTCCTGAGTGCTAACCGCTACACCACGGGACCGGACGCACTACGGAGCTAGCCGCGCGCACTAGAGAGCGATGTCCATTGTCTCATAGACAGTGATGGACTAATGAAAGGAAGTATAGAGTAAAGATAGAAATGCTGTTCATTTGGTGTAAAAAGGGGTGCGAATGCATATTATTTGAATTGCGCAACTCACTTGCAATCGGTTCTCGAGCACCCTCAGACACCTTCGCTCGATACAGCTCTGCTTCTTCACGCCTGAAAAAGATCAAAGATCAAGATACACAGAAAAATAATCAAACAACAAAGATCAAAGATCAGACTACACTTACCGGGTCCACCAAATTGCGGGGAGTCCTGGCAGTATGTGCAGGCACCACACGGCTTGCACTGGCAGCCCCGACAAACGCCACATCTGGAAGAGATCAGATCAACCTACATTTGGGAGGATCAAACATCTAACTACAAACTCAAATTAAGGACCAACTTATGGTGACAGTGAACAAACAGGGAGCAGAAATATAGCTACCGGAAAGATAAAACTATAGTATTGCTAACAAGACTTGTAAGTGAGTAGCAGCAACTGTACTAATCATTGAGTGCAGTAATTTAATAGTGCACTTTCAGACGCGTTTCATGCACGCAATCTCTCTATTGAGTGGCATTTAGCAGGGTAATATGGGTAATGTGAATAGCCATTAACAAGTGTGCTTGAGTGAGAGATCCATGGAGACGAGGAGAGAGATTGTGAGTCATGCCAGCTCAGTCCAACTTAATTACATTTTGCTGCCTATAGATGAACAAATGCTATTCTGATATCTGATATTTAATTTTACGAAACATATTTTGTATTCAATCTATTTACTTATTGTGCTGCAATGCCTGATTGAAAAGTAGTCTCTCTATACTGCGCACTTTCCGACAAGAGCTTCTAGAGAGTGCTCAGAGTGGAGAGAAAAACTGTTCGATCCGATAACCTTACTTTGCGTGACTGGGGCAACGTTCAGTACCTGACATTTAACCTTTAGATTCACTAAAGCGATTTTGTGAAATGCATAAAAACGAAATCCACATGTCCTTCTAATCTCAACATTTAATCAATCTTGAATGGTAGACTTAGCACAGAGAGAAAGGGAAGAAGAGGGGAGAAAGGAGGAATCAATTCTCAGATAATGATCAACCTAGATGGAATTCGCCCTCAAGAGCACAGTGTAAGGCCCATTTCCTGGCACGGTGCCAACAATGAGATTTGACCTACCGCTGTGATCGGTTCATGCTCGCGTTGATGGGCATCTGACCGGGTGGACCACCTGCAACGACTATCGTAATCTCGATAGTTTGACGGATCATATCGCGGGATGTTACTTGGACTCTACTACCATAGATATCAAAATATGAATATCTGTCTCATCTCTGTACGAGATAGTGGATGGAATTAAGAGACATTCACAACTCGGATTTCTTACATCGGGATCCAATATTATTAATTCTCAGAGGTCGGAGGGTCAGATGATGGATCAGTTCTCCGTACCTGGCAGGAGGATGCCGTGTGGGTTGAAGACCGAGGGGTGAGGGCCGGCTAGTGGGTGCGGCTGCTGCTGCTGTTGCTGCTGATGGTGGTGGGGGTGGAAGCCGGGTGGTAGACCGGGGTGGCCTGCAGAGATCAAAGATCAGACAACGAATATCAAAAATCAATCACAGATTGCAACGATCAAGCTAGCACAAACCGTTCCAGGCCTGTGGTCCGGCTTGGCCCGGGTGGTCCATCACGATCATCGGGCCCATCGACACCAGCGAGTTCATGGTCACTCGCACGCCCGAGCCTGAATCAGGGCTCTTACGGTAGTTCGATTTGTCAATATACGGTAACAGGCAATAATAGTCAATCGATCGACACATCATCATCGGAAACTTGAAAGAGGGACGAGGTGGTGAGAAGAAGAGAAGGAGAGGAGAAGAAGAAGGAGCTAAAGTGGCCAGGGGCACAGTGTGTATTCTGTGTATGTGAGTGTTGAGTGGAGGAGGGAATAGAGGGGTCAGAAGGGCGGATGACAGGGGAGAATCAAGAACATCAAGCAATACTGCAGTAGCATAATAATCAAGAGTTGTATATGTTTCTGATATTCTTTTAAAGGGATGAAAAGCAAGTTGGGATAGTAGCAGGAATGGAATAATGAAAAACTGCTGAACATGAATAGCTTACTCGCCTAGTAAGTAAAGCATGTGATAGTGAAACACAACATTTTTGTGTAAACGTGAGAGAGTTCGCACCAGCCCCTTCCTTCTCTGGTCGGAAGCCCTCCTCCCACCTCCCCTCTTCTCCCTACCTGCTCCCTCCCCTCCCCCTCCCCCTGCCTCTCCTCCTACCCTACTATTCTACTCAATCAAATTTTGTGCAATGCCAATCAGAAAGGGCAGTATCTCCATAAGGACTCTCTCCCTCTTTCTCTTTCTATCTATCTCTCTCTCCCTAAGCTCTCTTTTCTCCCTAGGCCTCAGAGGGGGAAGGAAGGGGGAAGGTGTGTGGAAATGCATGAGGAATTTAGTGGGTGGAGGAGGTGAAAACTGGAACTTTTGAATTTTTCATGTTAAACTGAAGGTGAAAAGGGTAAAAAGGAGGTGCGATGCAAATTGGGGCGATGAACTGGAGATCCCCTTTGAGGGGAGAGATGAAACGAGTTGAAGAGGGAAGCTCACTGGAAACTGAGATAACCATCTGAGATAAAGCAGTGGAGGAAAGGACAGGGGAAGCTTTGAGAACTTGGGTCTCGAGCCGAATGAAGTACGGTAGAGTATGGTAGTCAGGAAATGTGGTATAAAGTGAATAGATCCATCAAAGGCTGTCCGCAGAATTGGTAATGATCTTGCTAGTGAAAAAACGGCGGACAAAGCGACGATTAATCAGATAAAGAACGTACCCACAAAAGGTAGGGAAAAGGAGCGAATCTGATGACCTAATTGAGCCCGGATCCGGCATGACAAAGAGATCAAAACGCGGTCTAACTTCGAACAAGTCGTGAAATCGCAATGAGTTGTAGATGGAAAGATGTGCTGAGAAGGGGAAACAAGGAGACATAGAAAGGAGTCTAGACAATTCATTTTTGTCCGCGAGAGGGGATCGTCAGAATGGATTTGGCGTCACATAGTTGCAAAGTTGTACCATCGGATCGCGCGAGCCAAGTTATTGTAAAGAGGGCAAACGTCGCCCCTTTGCAAAAGACGTGCGCGCCCCGGGCGGAAGCCGATCCGACGATTTCACGCGAGCAAAACAGCCACGTACGCCACTATGCTACGACGACGATTGCGGTAGCATGATGAAAGTAGGCTTCTGGGGGAAGCTACAGGATGTATCGGATGACGCGGGCAAAATACGAAAGACCGGCTCAGATCATTGTCATTGAAGACATTGAAACATGAGACGTGTGCTGAATGAGGGATAGATGATGGATCCAGAAATGGTACCGCGGATAAGAAGCTACAGTAACCTTCGTATTACCGTAACCCGAGGGGATCATGGAGAGAACTGGAGAGGCACCAAAGTTCTCGGTACTTGAAATCACACTCTCGGAAACGATACACGGCGACGACCCAAAACAAGCAAGAACCCTGAATGGAGTGAGGATGGGAAATCTTGTGTCAGGTGTTGGGGAAAGAGAGGAGAGAGGGAAGAGACAAGAGGGTACACGAACCTCTACAGTCAAGAAGAAGACGAAACAAATAAGGGGAGGTGGTTGGAGGGGAGAGAGATACAAGGGGAGGGAGGTGGGATGAGAGGGCAGAGGGAGAGAAGGGAGGAGAGATTCTCCCCCTCGGAAGAGTGAAAAGGCCAGATTTTCAAGAGTCTCTCCTCCTTCTCTCCTCTCCTTTCTGTATCGCCTATGTCCACATATAGACAAGCGCATGCGGATGAGTTGATCAATCGATTGATCTACCGTAACCTGCAAAGGAAATCCAGTCAGGACCTTAGAGGTGCAACAAAAACCAGCACCTTTGGGGGATGAAATTACAAGTGAGGGAAACTCTCAAGTGGTTATAATTATGCTGGTGTGAGGAGTACAAAGGGTGTAGTACATCCTTGCTCCTACCAGCTCCTATACTGGTAGGTCACTCGTTTTGCTCTATCCTGGGAGCTACTGTAACCCGCACATTCGCTTCCCTGTTCAGTAGCCTGTCAGTTCTCCACAATGCGCTTTTCACAAAACAGGAAATTGGCTGAAAATGATGCGGAAACGCCGCGCTGAATGCTCATTCGTGTTCGATCAGAAAGAGAAGAGGGCCGGAAACTCGAACAATAATCGCGTCTCGACACGACGTTTCCGGATTACGGTAGGGACACACGAAATCAAGAGTGAGCAAGGTAGATCAAGACGTTGCTTTTGATCAATCAAAGAGGAGAAAGAGAGGGGAAGAGGAGGGAGAAATATGTATGTAAAGACAAGGTCAGGTCAATGAGAGGAGTCGATCTATCTTCTCTCCTCCTCACTGAGATGAATATCTCAGTACGAGAGTAGTGTAAGCCATGCCGGACTGTCGCAAAAGATTCAATGGGCAGCAAGATGAAGTGACCGGCTGTCACTAACGACAGTAAGTCCGTCCCTCTCGGTCAGTAGTTGGGGAAACATTGGGGCGGTGTTGTCTTAGCCGACGAGTCAGTGCGCGGATGGGAGATGGCGCGAGACAGTAAGAAGAAACGAGAGAGCGTGCGGATGCGAGAGGGCGCCGGGATGAGACTGAGAGGTCTATGTACTTACTGAATTGAATGGGAGACAGTTAGATCGCTCTCTTCACATCACACACTATCTCGCCCCATCTCTAGTCAGAGATAATGTCTGTGCTCACCGCCAATCCCAAGATCTCTCGCCCGATGTCTCCCGTCTGAATTCTCTCCTAATTACACGCTATATAATTATCCTTCTTCTCCCTGATCGTCTCTCGATCGTGACCCTCAGGGTGGCAAATCACCAGAGGTCAAATGACTTTTTAAGGTGAGTCCGTTTGAAAGTAGTGTCACGCAGACACAGACAGACGGTTATGAAGAAATGGAATACATTTCTTTCGTAAATTACCTGTTTTCTTTAGCTCACTGTTGCATCAGGTAATGTTAGCAGATAATTAGAGGCAAACGCATGAGAATACTACTGAGGAAATGACGGCTTGAATTGGATAGAGGGTGAAGGGATGAATGAAAGCGGGGGCAAACCCCCTCCTGAATACGCGAGTAGTGTGGTACCGTGGGAGATTAGCCACGCCTCACAATCACGTAATTTGAGTGGAGAGATGGATATCAGAAACGAAGTAATCAACGAAAAGAGAAGGTATTTGTACACTAGTTTCCAAATCAGATGAACGAGCGCATGGATAGGATAAATGAGGAAGCTACGGATGGGTCTAATTAAAGAGCAGCCGACAAAAGTTGATATCGTTACATACTCCATTAGATTGAAGCATCAAGGGTAAGGAGCACTCCCTAATCTGCTTATTCGAGGCGCATAATTTATGATACAGAGACGAAGAAGGATCAAATAACCATGCGAATCTAAGAAGACTGAATACAATTATCATCAGAGCCTTTCCTCTTGGGAACTCGGATGGACATAATAATCGATAATAAATGGGGTCCGTAGGCACCATACATATCTACCAGAAGAGATTGATCGTGATTAGTATGAGACGAGGGGGAGGTTATCTCCCTGTGTCTCTGACCTTCAGTAGATTAATGAGTGAAGGGGACAGGCGAGGGATGATCTATTGAGGATATCTGAGTGGATCCTCTCTGAGGAAGGGCGTGGAGGGGCTTCTAAAGCGCGGGTAAGATAGAGAGGGGATTATCGGTTCAGATGTAGGTTCCGGTCGAATTGCCATCGCTGTTTGACGTGATAATGATGAAATGCTCACTGTTTCTGTTTCCAGAAGCGGAAATTGTTCAAGGAACAGTAGGTGCATAAAGGATGTTAATTAATTTGATGGACTTAATTCGCAGCTGAATGAACTTCATCTGATTTGAAAGTTGTTCTCAGATCAAGACATTAAGTGAAGGAAGTGAGCTGGGTATAAAATAAGAGCAAACTATGTCGTCTACAAGTGCACCCCCAACCGAGAAAGCGCAGCGTACTCTCAAAGTACAACTTGTCTCCAAAAGGAGCGCCAGATTTGCATGAAATGTGTACTGTTTGAAAATTCCTGGAAGAGAGGATTGCGAGATATTTCTTAATCACCTCGAAACACTATCGAACGAGATGAATCGAAATTTCAGGGTTCCGTGGTGGTACCGGGTTCCACGAGCTAGATCAGCTAGATCGAGCAAGGAAAGAAGGAAGAAGTTACATCATCAGCTTTTCGAGCCGGGCATTCTCCCCAATAAGGATTTGTGAGGCGAGAAGGGATGAGACGAGAGAAGGAAGAGATAGAGAGTGGCCGCAGCCTCTTCCCTATAGGATTTCAGACTACGGTAGGGGGAGGAGATATGGGGGACGAGAGGGGCGAGGACTGAAACACGACTGTGACGGGATCGAGGGAAATTCATGGCTCCTTGGTAGCCTTATGTAGCCTTCAGCACCACACAGCCGTATTCTCGTAGATTGCTTCAAAAGGTGTCTTGAGAAGGAGAAAGTAGAAACGAATATGGTATCGTGATAGCCTTTGGTACCAAACACTCACCCGTGGGTTCCCTCGGGGAAGGGCTTACAATTCAGCTGGCACCAATGAAGGGAGAGAGAGGGGGAACATCATCGTCTCATAAGTGAGTGGATTACAGATTAGTAGTGCTGGCCGCTGCTCTATTGACAGTCGGTCGAGGAGAAGGAGGGGGAGGAGGAAGAGAGACAATGGGATGGAGAGGGAACAGGGGATGGGCTTGAACCCGGGCGATGGACAAAACCGACAGAGATATTGAGCGAAATCGGGGGAAGAAGACTTAGTTGGGACACAGCATCAATCCTCCCGAACATAGGATAAATATAAAAAGCGCAATACTCTTCAATGTCCAGAAAAAATTTGGGATCTCTCGCTAGTCCCTATACAAACTGGCTCGAACGAGGCGAATTTCGAGATTCGGAGGCCCATCGATTAAACCGAAACTGTGGAGAATCGATTTACGCATCAACGGTGGTTGTTGGCAACTCTCAATAAGGGGATTATCACCTAGAGGGAGGGAGGAAGAAGGAAGAGGAGGAGGAGGAGTGTGAAACATGAGAGCAAAAGATAGAGAAGAGCAAGAGGAGGAGAAAGTGAAATTATTGCACATTGAATCCAGTTCGAAGGCTCATTATCGATTGGGTTGCGTCATCAGCACGTCATCCTGGTGTTAGATTACAGTTCTTAAGGGTGATTTCTGGTGTGAAATGAGGAAAAACTACGGTATCTGGGGACTCAATTCGTCTACACTCGCCTACTCTGCTGTGAATTTTTCCCCTATAACAACGTTTGGTGATTTACTTCGTCGCTTTTTCTCGCAGCTCTCTCGCTTTGGCACGCTATCTCGCTGGCCAGAGAATGACGAGAGATCAAGGAGATTGGGGAGAGCGTAGACAATGATTGGTCTCTCGATCAAGTGTGATCTCTGAGGGGTCAGAGAAAGCGAGATAGTGCGGGGAAATGAGAGCGTTTATCAACATTCAATCAGGCCCCCGATCTCATTCAATTTCACACGAGACCATTAGTTGATGGGATATGAGGTATCACGGAAGGAATAAGGTATTGGAGTAGAGTCATCATTAGGCAATTCCCAGTATTGGCAAAAAGCGTCCCTCGACAACTGTATTAACAAAAATCAGTTCATTCTCATGTTCCAACAGTTTCCCAAATTCGATGTTTGGCCTACGCGATATTTCCTAGTGGCTGGATGAGCGGAATGATGAGGAATTATTAAACGAGTCACTTTACTTCGTCCTTATGATGGGAAAGTGGAGATAAAAGAGTGGATGAAAAGCGTATGAAATCTCTACTCTCCCTCTCCTTCGCCTCCCCTCCCTCCTCTTCCCCTTTTTTCTTCGAAATGAGCGAAAGAAAGACCCCTAATGCTTCAAATCTACATTTCCTCTCATATGAGCAGTTAAACTTTTATTGTCCCTGAGAGAGAAAGAGAGAGCGGAGGGGAAGAGGAGGCCTTCGAGTCTGCTCCATCGGCTCTTTCGTCATCACTACGCAATTATATCAGACTTACGTAATACCTAGATAATGGACCACAAAGATTCAGTGATGAATAATCTTTCTGAATTGAATAGCAGCTCTCTCACTCATTCCATCATCGTTCTGACCAAGAAAAATTTGCAAAATGAAGAAAGATGAAGAAAGTATCAAATATCACCAATGAAGAGTCAAGTACAACTAATCGCGAAACATTCAATCAGCCGCTTAACAGATAGACGTTAAATCTTCACAAGGCAATAATCAGTCCAAATCATCCCACAGTAATCGCGATCAGGGCGAACAGGCAACAGGAGTAAGTGGCATCTCTGCATGATTCCTCCCTCTGGCAAGGGAGTCGTTGCTTTGAGAGATGGGGAGATAGTACATTCACCATACGATTTATGGCCGATACTAAGTGCGCCTCAGGCACCCGTTTCTCTAAGCCCCGCCCCCTCTCGGTTTCGCAGTTGAAACCGATGATGACCGACAGACGAGATTACATGGGCAACGAGGAGGGTTCGGACTAGGGCCGGAAAATGGCTCTCCTTAATTCGCATGCTCTCTTGCCTGTTAGTGGAAAAAGATAGCACGCAAATTGAGGATGGTAGTTTGGACTGAATTGGGCTGGATTAGACAGAAGTCAAATCGATGTTGGATGCGTTGCTGCTGCAGAGAGGCTAAGGGGATTCTCGACCCCTGCCCATTCATGCCGATAACTCGACGCACAATGGGGCGGGGGTGAGCGAAAGGGGATGAGAGTGGAGCTGTCTAAAGGAAGAATCCCCGTCTGCTCAACGCTTTCTCGTCGCTAAAACGGTATAGATAGTGTGAAGAATGAGGAGATGGATTCTTGACTCGGACAGCTCTAGAGGAGATTCAATAGGAGTTGCGAGGTGGAAAAACGGCTCCGTATAATCTGGGGAAACGTCTCTTCTCGATTTGGTATAAATTCTCGATTTCTACATATAATGTTGCCGATGCAATAGTGCTCTTTCTTTCTGCGCAATCGCTCGTCTCTCTAAACGGCGAAATAGTGTGCGAAATGAAGAGACATATTTTCAATCATGCGAGCGCACTTTAGCAGTCGCGCGCACTTTAGCAGTAGATGAGCTAACATTAGCAAGTGAGTGAACAGAGGAATACGGTAGTGCGCCGGGTCGTACGGTAAGTCAATATATCGTAAAAGTACAGTGCGGTAGCAAGGCAGAAAGGAGAGGCGAGAGAGACGCGGGAAAAGGTGAGGGTGATGAGTAATGTTGACAAAGATCAATCATCTCTCTCCTCCTTCCCATTCCTTCCTTCCCCTTTTGTCTCCATCAATTTATCATACGAAAACAGTATGGAGTGTCGATGGGCGTCTAAATGACGGATCCGGAAGTTTACGTTTACGGCTCTGTGAAAGTGCGTAAACTTGGCTGATAACAGAATTTTTTCGTTTTCGCAAACCTCCTGAACGTGAAAATATGTAGCTCGTCGGAAACAACATGAATGAAACAAGGGGGCGAGAAAACGGGAGCGGATTATGATAGAGGAAACCGAAACTTCTTTCTCCCTCCCCTCCTCTCCCTGACCCCTCTCATCCATTCCAATCCATTCCGTTAGTTATTACATTTGTCCACAAGTAGAGCAGATCGGTGTCCATTCTCATTCTCGATTTGAATTAATCTTGGTGCTTTTTGCGCTCACTCTTGAAACAATCCCTCCAGTTCAGACCCGGGCTCAGTACCCACTTGTGATGCCAGATCGAACAGTTACTCTCTACATTCTGCACACTCTCCTGTTTCCCTAACTAACTCGGGGGTGTGTAGAATGAAGTGCCCATTCTTTGTTAATGGCTGCGTTCACAAATTTAATAATTATGAAAATAATTATTAGCAAGGAACAACTTAAATTTGCCAAATTAAGGAAAGAATACCTAGTCATGGTGAAATCCCTCCTTATCCCACCCCTATCGAAGACCTCTCTTTCTCGACTCCCCTCTTCTCCCCAGGATTTATCACCCCCACAAATCTCATTATCAGCACTCAATTTGTCACTTGGAAGAGGGAGAAGAGGTAGAGGTCTTTTCACCTGACCTGGGAGAAATCCGCTCTTCATCCTCCAATCCCAACTTTTATCTCAGAAACAAAAAAGATTGTGCTGCTGTGTACACCCCAAAATCCCCCATCTACCATTGATTCTTAGTTGGACACCGTGATAGCTGCAAGCTACGAAATGCGAAGCATTACCTAGCTCTTATCCAAGGGCTGAAATCTGAAAGACCCAGGATGGTAGCAGTGCCTTCTCAGGGAACGGTAGTGACAGCACTCGATTAAGAGACAGAAAGGTCGAACAAGGTAGGCGAGGGAGCACGCGAAATGAGGAGAGTGCAGAGGGGGGATGGACTCCTCATCAAAATCAGTGCGGTGCACAAATCATCCGGGGAGAGAGAGAGAGGGCGATCTGTCAGGTGGAGGGAGGGAGAGGGAGGGAGGAGAGGAGAGGTGTGAAACGGAAGTGTCCTCAGAGACCGGATATAGGGACTATGAGGTTGGAGCGACAGTGAAGTATGCAATAGTTAAATGACTGCGGTATCGCAGGGAACGATCAGATTACTGTAGAATATCAGTAACGGAGAAGAGGAAAATTAGAGAAGTAAAATGGGAAAGTATGGTCGTGATAGTTCTTTAGGTATGTCGAGATGGGGAATGAGCGAAGGCGCGCACAAATATGATAATTTTTCCTGGTTACAGTTTCGGGGTCCCTGATCAGGGTCGTTGATTACGATAGCTGCAAGTTACGATACGTATGATGTTTAAAATCTTAGCATGGTAGTTCATAAAGGCGCGTACACTCTACAGTAGCCCTATAACACGGTAACAGGTTACGGTAGCTGAGCGCAGGAAACGGTAGCTACCGCGGTTACGGTATCGGACTCGAGGATTGCGCGCGCAAGTGAAAGTATACAGAGCGCAATAGTAGTAGTACAGCAGTGAAAGTAGCAGGATATGATGAGGATATGATCTTATTCCCTCCCTCCCCTCTCTTCCTCCTTCCTGACCCAACCCTACCCTCTTACTCTCCTCAATTTCCCTGCTCTCTCGCCAGTCAGGGTAGAAAAGAGATCACGCAAAAAGAGGAGAGCGACTGTAGTGTCTATTCACCCCTGCTCAGCTTGCATTGTGGAAGCTTTTTGCTGTAGATGATCATACAACTCTCTAACGTGCATAAGCAACAGGCAAGTAATAGCTAAGTAACTAAGCGAATACAGTAACCTACCGTAATCCCTTATCATTCGTCCTGTCTATTACCCGGTCGTCTTGCTACCGTACTTTTTTAGCAGTACTACCGGCTACCGTAATAACTAAGTAATTGATCGGGTACAGTAACCTACCGAAATCCCACTTGATCATCATTCATTCTGGCTATTACCCGGTCCTCCATTCCGGACGTACATAATAGCAGAGTGTGGATGCATCTCGCCAGATGTCTGAGATTGTGGGAAGGGAAAGGGAGATGGGAAAACAGGGGATTAGAATGAGAATTATGGGTCGTCGGCTCCCCATTCTGCACACTTTTTTTTTTCATTTTCTTCAGTCTTGCAATATTTTATACGGAAATTATGACCAGATTGAACACAAGCAATCAGCTCGAATTTATGAAAATCATTTGAAACAGAAGATCACTCCAATTTTTTCTTCTGCTCATTTTTCCGCTTTTCTACTACATCAAGCGCATATTTATTTTCGCGTGATGTACTCATTAGTGATCACGTCGGTTTTCGACTATCTCTATTATGCACACTCCCTGAGACACTCTGACCAGTGAGAGAGAGTGCAGAATGGAGATAGCAACATTCGATCCGGCATCACTACTCACCACTCTTACTTTAACGACTAAACGGCCTGTTCATTATGCAACACATCTGCATCTAATACATCGTAATTCAGTGACAAATTGCCTCCCCAAGCGGAGAGGAGCCCGAACATTTCTCACTCATTTGCTAGGTGTCTAAATTATGAATTATTTAATAGCACTCTCGCCATTATGCAAACTGTCTCGACGGCCATTGTAGTGTGCAGAATAGAGAGAGAGCTACTATTCGATCCAGCAGAACTAGTAGAAAGGGCGTTTGTTCACCAACTCGATCACAATCTTTGCAAGAATTTTAATTAGATATAGGGCACTAATAGAAGTTTAATTATATTTAAAATGTTACATTTTAGCTCCGTTTCTCCGCCGTCTTCGCCGATGTCGCTGTGAGAGCCGCAGATCGGCCAGACTACGGTAGGCGATTATTGATCGGAGTACGGTAGGCTACGGTAGAGCTAACTGTATCACTCTAACAATTCCAACTCATCTCCCTCAAGCATCAAAACGTGGCGCGAACCTGTCAGTTTCTCGCTTCGTCTCCTTTCTATAACTTAATTTTTGCTGGGGGAAATTTAGAACAAACCCGAATTCACTGGCATAAAAAATAATCTTTTATTGAGATCATTCGTTATGTAGATTCTAATAATTTTTATTTCAATAAAATACAGTTTCTTTACTCCACACAAATTGTGTGAAGTAAAGAAGCTTGACTTCGAACTGCCCATAACCACAAATCCTCTGGGAGGGCGAGGGAGAAGAGTTGGAATTGTTAGAATGACAGTTCGTCCTATCGTCAATCTAACAATTCCAACTCTTCTCCCTTGCCCATCGAAAAGTGGCGCGAACCTGTCAGTTTTTCGCTTCGTCTCCTTGCTATAACTACTTATTCCTGGGAAATTTTGATCGGTTCCGTGAAACTAGGTGAAAAATATTTTTTTGTTGAGATCATGTAGATAGATTCTATATGTAGATAGATTCTAATATTTTTTATTATAATAAAAAGTTAGCCGTCCTTTGATGCTTGCGGCAACTGAAGAAAGCCAATCGGTAACGTACTCCGATAAATAATCGCCTTACGTAGTCTGGTCGAGCTTCGACTCCCACAACGACAAGATCTTGCGAACGATCGAATGGGTGGTTGTTACTTTTTTCCCAAAAATCAACATATCACTGGAACGAGATCCCATTCGTTTCCTTATACTAGCGATGTGAAACACAAGTGTAACTATATTATCTGAGATTTAAATCTTCGGACAACTAATTTATCGAAAATGAGTGATCTTTGATCTCTTTGGAGTCCCTCTCCTTCGCCCGATTCTCTCTCGACCGTGATGAATTTCCAGACGTCCAAGGTCAGCAAGAGTTTAGGATTGTGATTCGCAAATGTAATATTGTCTCTCTCCATTCTGCACACTCCCTCGTCGCTATGACACATGAGAGAGTGTGCCGAATGGAGAGAGTAGAATTCAAGTCGGTAACCCTAGTGCAGATTGTCGCGATCGCGAAAGATCGATATTGTATTGTGACTGACTTAGTTATCTTTGCCCGTCAAGAGGAACTCTTTTTGCACGAGAGCAGTTGCTCTATATCCCCCCTGCCATGTGTTACATCCCCCGATAAACTCAGTTTCCCCTCGATCCAGGGCAGTGGATAGTGGCACGAGAGGATTCTCGATAAGTGGTGCATCGGCCGGGAATCGAACCCGGGCCGCCCGCGTGGCAGGCGAGCATTCTACCACTGAACCACCGATGCGATGATAGATCGGATTGAGGAAGTATCCCCTCGATCCAGGTCAGTGGAATGTGACATCCGAGGGGAGCTCGACAAGTGGTGCATCATCGGCCTAGCCAGAACCGTGCCGAACCCCCCCCCCCCCCAACACCCACTGAACCACCTGCAAGTGCCCATTGTCCCCTGTTTTGGAATCAGGGGCGATTCTCGGTTGGAGCTGCCTCGACGCTTAGGAGCTGCCCTCGATGGCACGGAGCTGCCTCGGAATCAGGAGCTACCATCGACGGTACGGAGCCAGCCGACGCTCAGGAGCTCCCGAAGAACCACGCACCGACCCAGGTTTTGGGCCTGGAGGGTGCTAGTGCAACGGACGCACTATGAGATGACTCGTTTCTTCTTCCCCCGTCCCCTAGTTTAACCCTTCCCCTAGTTGCGGCAATCTACACTCAATAGTTCATCCAGTCGACAAGCCGATCAGTTCCCTCCCTCATCAACCGACAGTGCCCCATCAACCTTCCTTCCCTCGTCCAAGAGTGTAACCAATCGAGTGGCCCTCTTCGTCAGACTCATTCGCCTTCATCGTCAGAGAGGTTCGAACGGAAGCATTGTATGATATGCTGGTCCGGAGTGGTTGCAGCTAACGGAGCTGACCGCTTACCACGATTACGACGTCACGGAGCAGACTCCAAGTGTAATCTCCTTTGAAGTGTTCGTTTGTTCTCTCTTTTATTGTGATTATTCATCTATCATAGCATAGATTTTACTGATTTTCGTCTATAGCTATTGGAAGTTGATAGGTTTCGATCATTGTCTCGCACTTAGGAACTTGGTCATAAGATATCATTGTATGTATTCTGTATCATCATGATAGTCCACTTTTTCGGCCTGGAGTGTCGCGATCGCGAAGATCGATATTGGTGTGTTAGATTAGCCATCTTTCCTTGTCTGAGAGGAACCCCTTTTTGCTAGAGCAGATGCTCAATGTTGCCCCTGCCATGGTTACATCCCCCGATAAACTCAGTTTCCCCTCGATCCAGGGCAGTGGATAGTGGCACGAGAGGATTCTCGACAAGAAGTGGTGCAGGAACAGCAGGACGGGCGATACGGGCAATCCGTCGCATTACACTTCAGGCAGCTGATTGCACTCGCGTCCTCAATCAGCGCAGTGTTGTGTCCGTCCGTGATAAATTGGGCAGACAGCACGGGTAGAGGCGGGGTCTCCATCGTCGTCAATTGCACGTGGAGTTCCTCCAGCTCCATCATCTGGCCTGCCGCCAGTCGCAGCTGGTACTCCTGCGTGCTCGTAGGCTAAATCTTGTGCACTGCCACTCTAGCGACTTGCTTCCATGATGGGCATCCGAACACTTCAATGCGTCGCTCCTTGTTCAGTATCGCGTGGGGTCGGAAGAAGAGACACGCAGAGCTGCACCAGAAGCAACCACATCCGGCGCATCCACAGGTCTCCGCGCATCGGGTGCAGCCGGGGTGTTGGGCCGCATCTCCGAGCTTAGGAATAGGATCACCTTCCTTGATGTTGGCACACTTGTTTCCCTGGCACGAGCCGGCTCCCGGGCAGCGCTTCGATGAAGCGACGGCAGCTCGGTACGGGTAGGTGATGAACAGGCTCTCCTTCTGGCACTCTAGCAGAATCTCCAGCACCTGGATCTCCACAGTTGCGAGCGGGTTCGAAGTCGAGTCGCCGAGCTGCAGGCACACCTTCTCTAATGTGCTGACATCTGGCCACACGACGGTATCTTCGAGGGAACATGTCATTTTTCCGTTCTGACGAGCACAGTTCTCAGCTGTAGCCTTGATTGTCGATGCCTTATCGCAGGCCATTGTGGCTTGAATCAGGCTCATTGCCACGACCATCGCGGTCCACTGACGAGCCTTGATTTCTCCCCTTCTTCCCCTTCTCGGTGTCTCCGTCCTCGGCCGTCTCATCCTGTCCTTCTGACCAGGCTTTCTCCTTCGAATCCATCGAATCATCGCTGCGATGGCCCTCCCGAGGCCACAGATGATCTTTCCACCTTCGGCACAGAGGAAACAGCAATTTACGATGACCGTCAGGATGACCGTTCCAAAATACATGAAGACAACGAGACCGATGATGAGTGTTCTTGGCGCGCAATGCAGGTTCGTCATCATCTCGGTGCAGAATGTGCATGAAATCTGCTCGCAAAATGATCCTGGTGAGCACGTGACTTCCTTCTTGTACATAATCTCGTGTCCCTTGTAGATTGTGACGATAACAGTGTACGGTGACACGGTCACCCCGTGGGGAAACACCACCGACTCGTTCTCCTCCGGGTCCTGCGTGCGCTCGCAGTGATTCTTGCTGCACGCCTCGAGCAGGCGCGGGTGTCCTCGAGACTTCACCACAATTCCTCCCGTTGAGCATTCGACCGAACAGTCCCTGCAGGCCGTGATCGGGATTTTATGTAGGTAGACCTCGTGGAAACTTCCTCCCCATGCACGGATTGCAACGAGCTCATCTCTTGCTCCTCTGGAGTAGACGATCTCCTTCGACTGGTGTGCACAGAAAACAGTTGCGTTGACGCTGCAGCTGTTTTTCGCACAGAATGCTTTCGTTTCAGTCTTCGAGAGTCCTTCTCCTACGCAGATGGGGTCGAGTGCATTCCGATAGAGCAGGTGAAGTTCGGTAACCGGATGACTTGTTTCATCATACAATTGAATGTAGTTGACCCATCTCGTCCGAGGGCGCGGGTCACACTCCGGTTTCATCTCATAACCACAGATGTCCTTCGGCTCCAGTTTCTTCACGAATAGCTTCACTTCTTCGTCCTTATACGTCGAGTTCTCGGTCTCCTTTCCAACGTAATGGGAGCAGGTTGTCGTCCATTCCGGGCACGAGCACGGCTCGCCGCAGGTAACATTGATGGCTGAGTACACTCGGAGGTGCTGCTCTGCCTTGCATGCCTTCTGGACATAGCAGAGGACATCTCCATCCTGATAGACCACCGGTCCTCCTGCGGGTGTGCAATCTTCTGCATGCACGATGACTCCATTCTTGGACACGCGATTGTTGGGGCATTGAGCTGCATCGAGAGGAGAGACGAGAGCCATGAGAAGCAACATCGCTGGCAGCGCGTTTCTCGCTGATTGTAGCGATGAGTGGGTGGATCCTCTCTAGTTGCTCTTTCTTCTTTCTTATCTCGCTTCTTCTTCTTCACTGCGGGCTCCTCATCTCGATTGACTGTTACTCTCATTCTTGATCTTGATCCTTGAACTCTTCGATTTTCTGATTTGCTGGCGAGTACTTGAAGAACATCATCAGTCCATTCCTTCTGAGTCTTCGTTCGTAATCGTGGTAAATGGTCAGCTCCGTTAGCTGAAACCACTCCGGACCAGCATATCTAATGCTACCGTTCGAACCTGCTCTGACGATGAAGGCGAAGGAGTCGAATGAAGAGAGGCCACTCGACTGGCTACACTCTCGGACGAGGGAAGGAAGGTTGTTGTGGGGCACTGTCGATAGATAAGGAAGGAACTGATCTGCTTGTCGACAGGATGAACTATCGAGTGAAGATTGCCGAAACTAGGGGAAATGGAAAACTAGGGAACGGGGAAGGAAGAGGAAGCGAATGATCTCATAGTGCGTCCGTTGCACTATCACCTCCAGGCCCAGAATGTGGGTGGGTGCGGGGGTTCTGGGAGCTTTTGAGCGTCGGATAGCTCCGAACCGTCGATGGTAGCTCCTGATTCCGAGGCAGCTCCGAGCCATCGAGGGCAGCTCCTTAGCGTCGAGGCAGCTCCTCCCTCCGACAGTAGCTCCGGATTCTGATGCAGGGGACAACTGGTACTGGTAGATGGTTCAGTGTGTTTGGGGGGGGGGGGGGGGGGGGGGGGGGTTCACGGTTCTGTTAGGCCGATATGCACCACTTGTCGAAAATCCTCTCGTGCCACTATCCACTGCCCTGGATCGAGGGGAAACTGAGTTTATCAGGGATGTTACACATGGCAGGGGGGATATAGAGCAACTGCTCTCGTGCAAAAAGAGTTCCTCTACACGGGCAAAGATAACTAATCTAACACACCAATATCGATCTTCGCGATCGCGACACAGATCACGGATGGGTATGCTCTCGCATTTTCTCTCAATTTGCTTTTTTTCCATGTCTCATATTGTTTCATTGTTTCGGCGGCCCACCACTTTCTTATGCTTGCGGTGAGAAACTCAAAACCACTTTCATTGCGCGAATTCGCATTTATTCTCGGGGTGGGGTCAGATACCAAAAATCAAAGCTCGTTCCTTCCGAACAATGACGATGATTTGGAGGGTGAGGCGAGGTGTGAGACTCGGCTATATTCATCGGCAGTTGAGTGCGCATCTGTAGAAAATTTAGATAAATCGATTCTCAAATTAGAAAATAAAAATTTGCGAGGCCGAATTGACTGCAAATCCTCTCCATTTGGCACACTTGATAAGCATTTTGACCGGAGAGAGAGTGTGCAGAATGGAGAGAGAGCTATTTGATCCGGAAGAACTTATATGACGGGGCGTCTGCTCACCAAATATATCAGTTTTTGTTAGAATATGCATTAAACGTAGGGCGCTAACAGTAGTTCAATTTTATTTTTAAAACGTTAAACATTTAAGCTACTTTCTCTGTCATGTTCGCCGATGTCGTTGTGAGAGCCGCAGCTCGGCCAGACTACGGTAGGTGATTATTGATTAGGTAGAGACTACGGTAGGACTGCCTATTTTATTCTAACAATCCCAACTTTTCTCCCTCACTCATCGGAAATGGCCCAAAACCTATCCGTTTCTCGCTTCATCTCCGTTCTATAACTACCTTTTGCCGGGGATATTTTGATCTCATCCTGATTCATAAGCAAAAAAATAAAATTTTCTTGAGATCAGTCGTAATGTAAATCGATTCTAATATGTTTTTTTTATTAAAATAAAATACAACTGTCTCGTCTCTTGAGGTCTGCGGCGATTGCAGAATATCGATCGGTACTCCGAGCAATACTCAACTACCGTAGTCCGAGCTTGAGCTCCCACAACGACAAGATCTTGCGGACGAGCGAATGGGTTGGTTGTTATTAGGGTGTCCCAAGTCTTGTCGCTGTTTTTATTTTTATTATTTCAAGAGAACCGCAAATCGTAATATCACTCACTCATTCTTAATAGATGCAAGTACTCATGCAATTTAATCGACTTTGATTAGATCAAGAGCTTACCTAGTGGTGACGCAATAAAAGAAAATGTATGTTTTTCTTCGGCCATTTTGGAGGTCGATTTTTAAATTTTCTATTTGTATCCCCTTCGATTGCGCTCAAATGTTGATGTTTGAACGCTTTGATTTATTTGAAAATATTTTGATCAATTTCCGGCATCAATATCGGAAAAAAATTGAAAAATGTGTGGGAAATGGCAAGTTTCATAGTGATTGTATTGACTTTCCATGAATGTCAGTCCCAAACAACCAAATATGTTTCTCGTATGCCCCGGCGACAACTCATATGTCTGTCGCATACCCCGGCGACTCCCTCTTCAAGACTCCATGTCTTCTAAACTCCATGAATTACCACTTCTTATCATCACACACTGAATTACACGTAATTCAATTACCAAACAACCATTTAATTAAATAATAATAATATTTAAACCAAGTTCATTAAATACAGTCAGTTCGCAATTAATTTCAAAACCCGACTGACTCTCACCACGAAAAACCATGATTTTCAATTACCGTAATCCAAACGTCGTCCCATTTCATTTCTCTCCTAAATTTCATTCATTTTCTCCTTTCTACTACGTTCACGAAACTTGTTTCTTTATTATTTCCATTTATTTGACATTTATTGTCATCCCTGACCCCCGTGCCGCATCCTTGACCTGTTTTTACCGTCTCAATCAGCTTCTTAGGTTTAATTACCCAAGTTTGAGGTACAAGCCACGACATCTTCTCCGACGTCATCCCCGTCGTCATCGACTAGACTCGGGGGATCTTCTTCATAACAACTTCCCTCATTGGTTCGTTGTTTCTTTCCATCATCCATTCCAAACTGAGGTCGACTCATTGGTCACCTCTTTCATTCGTCTTTCCATCCATTTCATCACCAACCCACTTTGACTCCCCACTTCTCTCCCCATTCCACTTCCCACTTCCCTACGCTATTTCGTCACATTCATCGCACCCCCTGGAGACTCCTCACTTCGAGTCGCATCCCCTTGCGACTTCTCACTCTCGCCACACCCTCTACGCCATTATCCCTTGTAACTGTTAATTGATGATAATAATTGTTCTTTATTAAATCCCTTGACTTACAACACAGTGTATCCATAACTAACCTCTCTAGCATCGTAGCTAGAAGTTGTAGTACATGGTGCATCATGCCTAATAAGCAACCCAGTCCAAGTCCCGCGTGGCAGAAACCATTCCAACCATTTCTTCAACCACTTCCATTTCCTCCTCCATTTTGCTAGATTATTCCAAAGTTAACGAGTCCCGACGCTACACCGTAAGGATGCGTACCTCCTTCGACACCGAGTATGCTCATCTTGCATCCACTCTTTCATCACTCAAACCAATGCTCGACTCTCTCGATAATGAAATATCCAACCTTGGCAATGCTAGTACATCTATCGATATTGCCACTCATTCCACCCTCTTCTCGAAAACTTTCGTTGATGCCCAATCTCACTTTGATGATTACAGCGAGACCTACTCGGACATCGAAACGAAGTTGTCAAACATGGAAGATGAGGACATGAAGTCGACTGAGACCAACCACTTCGAGGACCAGTCCAATGGAACAGACGGAGCAACATCTCTCCCCATGAGACCAGTGAGCCTTTCACGATTGATATCAAAGGTGGAGTCCAAATATAACCGCACTCTCGAGTTGGTGACACGTCGCGCTTCCGCGCTGTCCAAAATCAGCCTCAGCGCTCCCACCGATAGTGCGTCCCAATCCACTTCAGTCGTTTCCACTACTAGTTCCTCACCTCTCCAGCAGTCCAATCTAGTTCTTCCACCCATCAAACTAGAGGCATTCGATGGCAGTGACATCACTCGATAGCCAGCATACAAATACTAACTCGATAGCCTGATTCTCAACGAACCCTCTCTCAACGAGGTACAGAAAGCGTTCCATGTTCGGTCCACCCTCAAGGGTACAGCCCTCTCACTAGTGTCGACGATTCCAACGAACCAGGGATTCCTTTCTAAGATCATGGAGATCGAGGGTGAATACAATAGGCACAGTCTGACACAAGCCATTCTCCTCCAGTCCCTCCTCCAGATTCGTTCTAACTCTACTAGATTAGACGATCAGTTGTCCACAGTACGATCTATGATTAACTTAGTGTACACCATCCACGATGATTGTGGTCTCGACGGCCTGTTCACACAGCAGCAAATGGCCGACAGAGTACATTCACGATTCATCTCTGTCATTTGGGAGCAGAAACCACCCACCCTTCTCAAGGCTCTTATGCTTATCGAAGACACTCTTCGTAAAGAGCTGGAGAAACTCACGATCACTGATGCAATCGCCGATCGATCGCATCGCCAACAGAATTCGCTTGTCGTACACAACAATTCTGAAGGCAAATCCAACAAACCGAACAATACGGTTGCGGACAGATCGAGTTCCTCTCCCAAGCAATCCAAAGAATCAAATTGCGTGTTCTGCGGAAAGCATCCATTGAGCTACAAGTGCACCACAGTTACATCACCCAAAGACAGAAGGGAGAAACTGAGAGGCAAGTCAATATGCCACTGTTGTTTCTCATCCACCCACACTACTAATGACTGCAAGAGGAAGTGCTTCAACTGTTCAGGAAAGCATCACTGGGCACTGTGCGAGAAGCCTCAATCCAGTTCAGTCAATGTCAATGTAGCATCGATCCCCACTCCCTCTCAGCAACAAGAGAGATTGTTCACTGCCTCTGTAATCATTGCGAGTCCGAATACAGACGCGCATAGAGCCTCGATGGCATACATTCATCTGGACCATGGCTCCCAAGCCACTCTCATCACTAGGAATCTAGTCGATCGCCTGTCCCTAGTTCCATTCGACAAACGAGAGATGTCCATCATAGGAATCAATAGTAAGCCCACTAGTCCATCCCTTCACGACGTAGTGAAAGTAGACATAATGACTGAACGTGGAAAGTATTCCATCGAAGCAGTTGTCCATGAGGGATCATCAGTAAATTCTATCAGCAATCAGCCACTAGATGCCACTGACCTCTCCGTTATCCAAGCCACAATAGGATCAGTTCCCAGTAGTTTCTCAAAGTATGATGTGGTCGAGACTGACTTACTTCTGAGTGTGACTGACTCAATGGAGATCCTGGAAAATTCGAAAGAGACAAAATTGCCAAGCGGTCATCGCCCTCTCGAATCCCCAATCGGTCCCATCGTTGTCGGCTAAAGTAGGGCTAGATCAGTCACCTCGGGGGATCGCTTCAATACATCTGTATCAGTACTCACTGTCAATACGGAGCCATCCTTCTAACAGAAAATCGAGAGACTATTCTCTGTTGATCCATCAGCTCGAGTCTATGGCACAACCGAGAAAGAATCTCGCAAGATCACTGACGAGTTAGTGAACAAGCATTTCGAGGATACCATTGAGAAGCAGGGCGACGAGTACATAGTCCAGTACTCAGTCAAGCCTCAAGCAAAGGATGATCTACCCACCAATTACGATCTAGCAACTTCGAGACTTAATTCCACTGTGAAGACTCTCTCGAAGGATCGATCATACCTCGAGTACTACGATTCTGTCATCCAAGATCAACTGAGTCTCGGACAGATAGAGTTGGTAGACCCCAGTGATTCCGAAGGTGTCATCCACTATCTTGCACATCAACCAGACAAGCCTTCCACTCCATTGCGCATAGTATATGATGCCTCAGCCCATCTGAAGAACAGACCATCATTGAATGACATGATCCACCCTGGACCAAGTAATCGAACAGATTCCCGCTCCTCTTCTGAGATCCAGATCTCGCTGATTTCTCATAGTGGCTGATGTGGAGAAGGCATTCCTACAAGTGAAACTTCACCCATCCCAGCGCAACATGCTCAGATTCCTCTGGATCAAGGACTTCAATCAGCCGGTCACTTGTCCGAACATTCTGGTCTATCGATTCTGCGTAACCCCATTCGGTGTGAATCAAAGTCCAAGCCTACTGAACAAGGTTATCAACCACCACATTCAGTTGAATGGCAAAGACTACGATCCCATTCTGATTCACCAGCTAGTCACAAATCTCAACGTGGATAACGTGATCATCGTTTTGCGCCGAAATGAAACTTTTTATCCACAACACGCGTTTCGAAAAGCGTTTGGCCCGGAAATGGACCTGGGTCGCGCCCAATATGGCGACCAGGCACCAAATCGATTATATAATGTCCCGAAGTGCTTCAAACGTTCAAGACGTGTCTGTAGTCGGAAGTTTTCGTTTTGCCTCTGACCATCTTATAATGGCAAGACTGAAACTCAATTCAAGAAGCAAACAGTTTTACCATCAACCCCGTCCACCTGTTGTTTGACAAGAGAAAGTTTACTGCACAAATCCATGCACACAATTTCGCCATGAATAACTACGAAACCATTTCGACAGTGATTCAATCTATTGAAAAAGAATGCGTAATTCCTAAGCAAAGAACGGAGCGCTTTTCTAAATCAACCAAGGAATTATTTGCTCGGAGAAAGAAAATGCAAGAAGGAGCCACGACTGTGCAAAAGAGATTGGAGTATTCGCTGACGAGTAAAGCACTAAGCAGTAAGCAGCAGTAAATCAATACAAGAAGACCTTCGAAAGAAACATGTGGAAGTTGTCAAAGAGGCGGTTCGATACAGAAGAAGTACCCGGAGAGCAATTCAATCGTCACGTATCGGAAGGGAGCAAATTAACCAATTACAAAAGGCAGACGGAGCCATGCCCTACTCGAAGAAAGAAATGAGTACTGTAATCCAAACCTTTTACAATGAGTTATACAAGCAAAAAATACGCCCGTCGAGAATAATGATCAAAAGTGAGGAGTCAAACTATCGACCAATCTCGCTTCTGAATCTCGTTTACAAAGTTTTTACATCAACGGTCGATACCCGAATCGAAAAAACTCTTAGTTCAAACCAGCCTCATGAACAAGCGGGATTTCGAAAAAAAACTATTCGACGATAGATCATGCGTATACTATAACTGAGCTGATCAGTAAATCACACGAATACGATTTTCGTCGATTACGAGAAGGCATTTGACACCGTCGAATTTGGAGCGGTATGGAAAGCATTATCCAATCAAGGAGTACACAGAAAACTTATAAATGTGATGAAAGATGTGTACAATAGAGGCCGGGCATACGTCAAGATGGGAAAAGAAAAGGTTATTAAAAGGTTATTCGATTGAACTGGGAAGAGAGAGTAAGGCAAGGCGATCCAATATCTCCTCACCTTTTCAACTCTGTTTTGGAAGAATGTATGAGAGGAATGAACTGGGAAAGTTATGGAATCAATATTGACGGAAAGCGAATCAACCATCTACGGTATGCAGATGATATTGCATTGATCTCCCATAACGCGAATGAAATGAAAGTGATGATCGAAGATTTGTGTCGTGAAAGCAAGAAGGTTGGACTAATCGTGAACAAGAAGAAAAAAGAAGCAATGACGAATCGTGCTGAAATCTCACTACTCATAGATCGACAACCTCTCGCGTATGTCAAGAGTTTCATTTACCTCGGAGTGCGGATTTCATTTGATCAAGATTTGATGATGGAACTGAATAGAAGGATTGGTAGTACGTGGAAGGGATTTAATAGATTCAATGAATTCTCGACAAACAGACGAGTTGAAATGGCATATAAAACCCGAGTTTTCAAAATGTGCGTGGAACCAGCGCTGTTAAGACGACATCTCGCTAATTTGAGAGCACCCCCCGGACACGTTTCTCTAGCAATGAGAACCGCGAGCCCGTACTCGAGTACTAGAAGGGTCTTGGTGCCCCTATGCACGAACCATGACTTATTTGTCATTCCTGCCTCTGCGCAGGATGAAAAGAGGTTTTCAAGAAAAAATGCTTGAAAAATCAAATTTGCTCAACCAACAGGGATAGATTTAATTTCTCTTTTGCGTTACTTTAGGGGTGTCCAGAGGATCTAAAATATGTGTTTGAATTGATTACCACTCATTGCCAACACGATTTTTTCAACATGTCATTTTGGTTTTTTGAGACAAATTGTCGATTTTCGCCAAAACTCATAGACACCACTATATACATTTTGTAGGCCGTGCAATTCTGCGTCGATATCTCCTATAGAGATACTCCACGATAGATACTAAATTTGCCTTTCATCCGACCAAATCTGAAAAACCCTAGATTTCTACCGTTTTTCGAGCGTAACTTTTTTCATTCGCATTATTGTGAACTGGTATGCCGAAATTCCCTCTTCCACCTCCCCGCCCGATTCTCTCTCGACCGTGATGAATTTCCAGACATCCAAGGTCAGGCAGAGGCTAGGATTGCAATTCGCGAGTGTAATGTTGTCTCTCTCCATTCTGCACACCCCTTCGTCGCTATGACCGGCGAGAAAGTGTGGTTACGGTTTTTCCTCGCATTTTTCTTTTAAAGAATATCGTCTTCTCATTGTCATGGTGACCCGTCACTTGCTTATACTTGCTGTGTGAAACTCAGAACTACTTTCATTGCGCGAATTCGCATTTATTCTCGGGGTGAGGTCAGAGATCAGAGATCAAAGATCAAAGATCGATGCTTCCGAAGAATGACGATGATTTGGCGGGTTAGGCGAGGCGGGAGACTCGGCCTGGGCTATATTCATTGGCAGTTGAGATCGCATCTGTAGAAAATTCAGTGAATTCGAGTCTCAAAAATTGGGGGGAAATGTAAGTTAGCGATGCCAAATCGAGTGCAAAGCCTCTCTATTGGGCACACTTCCTATGCATTTTGACCGGAAAGAAAAAGTGCAGAATGGAGAGAGCGATATTCGATACGGTAATCTAATTGATCACGAACTCACATCAGCGACGAGCTTGACGAGCTCATCGACGCGAAGAAGTTGATTTGTTGCTGGAAAATTGATATTTTACTCGATGATCTACCGTAACCCGTCACTTACCGTAATGAGCTCTTTTCTGCGCCTCCGCTCCTCCTCCTCATGGTTGCCTCCGATGGGCCGATGGGCGGAGTCGCGTGGTGGTGTGGCGGTGCGTGCGGTGGGTGTGGTGAGGGAGGGCGAGCGGTGCGACTTCGCAGACCGAAGCGCGCCACCGGGCAACTGTGCAGCAGCTGCAGCTACGGGGATGGGCGCACTGCAAGAAGGGGCGTAGCTTACAAGTTGTTAGAGTAGACGGGGCCTAGAGGGGGCGGAGCTTACGTACCTGTTCGAATCCTTCTCGCACTTGAGTTCTTCCAGCTTGTCGACGTGCGTGGCTGATGGCTCGACCTCAATCGATACCATGACCCACCGTTTTCTTCCCTCCACTTACTGTATCCCCCTTGTCGTTCCCTGATCCGGCCCTGATCGTGGGCTCGGTAGGGGGTCTTGTAGCGATATTGACTCTTCATTTCGCACACTCTCTCGTCAGTCAGAGAGAGACGAGAGAGTGTGTAGAATGGAGAGAGCACTCCCGACCATCTCTTTTGCTCCTCGCGCAGGCCGCGGCTCTCCTGGCTGCAGTCGCGCGGTGAGTCGTGCATCTGAATGAGGAAATGATCGATAATCGATAGCATTCCGTAACCCGATGACATACCGTACCCCATCTTTGCACCTCTACACAGCATCAGTACGGGACACCTACCATAATCTGTTCGCACACAAACGCGACCGCATCTCATAGGGATACTGTAGTTTGGAGGATAATGTAGCCCCCAAGCACTGACCGTCGAGTCCGGTCGTCCGGCGGGGGTCGCTGCGGCAGCTGGAGCAGCTCTCTCGCGGGTGAGCGCCACCTGGAAAGAGGGGAAATTACGGTGGAGAGAGTACTGCATCTCTCTCCCTTCTGCACACTCTGATCGGCGATCGGGTGTGCAGAATGGAGAGGCACACGACTCTCCTCAATTCGCGTGATCTCTAGTCGATCAGAGAAGCGAGAGAGCACGCGATTTGAGGAGAGTCTGCTCACCTTCTCAAGATAGGCGAAGTTGGTGGCGGACAGGGAGAAGACCATGAAGGCCAGGAGCGAGAGGAAGGCCAGGAAGGCCAGGAAGCCAAAGAAGACGAGGAGGCCGGGCTGGCTGAAATGAAGTCAGTTAGTCACGTCAGTAAAATCAGTCAAATTAGTCAACCTGAAAATAATCAATCATTCCAAATAGGGCTGTCAGAGTGAGGGTTCGTCTCTTCATTCTACACAATCTCTCCACTCGTCACTCTGACAGCCCTAATTCCAAATGAACAACCAAAATTGGAACAATTCAGAGAAGATCGCCATGGCTCAGTGCTGCAAGGAAGAGTGCCGCAAAACGTTGTTTTGGCAATCTGCCAAGAAATAGTCGTTGCGAAACCAGGATCGCATACTCTCTCATTTTCGCGTAATCTCGCTTAATACGTTCTCTCAGAGACCGTATCTGAGTCTGCTACAGTACCCATCATCACCCGTCGTGAAATGAGATACCGTAACCATTAGCAAACCTATGCTGTTTTCGTGCACTCTTCACGCGCTCACTCCTCTCATTTCACCCCAAAAGTAGCTCACGGTGTGGTTGGTTCATCGTTCCAGCCTTAACGCTGCTACGTCGCTAAACCCGCTGAAAGCGCTCCGTGAGCTACCGTAACCCATAGATGACCTACCCTTCCTTTCCATGACCTATCGTATTTCCGGGTCCTACAATACCCCGTGCAGATCTAACTCTGTTACCAGCTCACATCCTTTCTTTCTCTCTTGTTCTAGTTCTATCGTACCTCCTTCCCTTTCACAACGATGAGTCTCTGATAAAATCAAGACCCCAGCCACCCACCGTATCCCAAGTGCCGTGACCTACCGTACCCCTGCTCTCTTCCTTCTCTGGCCCTACCGTACCTCGTTACAGGTCCCACCCGTATCTCAGTTTCCTTCCACTCTCACGGGTTACGGTAGATCTCTCCACCACCTACCCCAAGGATCCCAGATCCCCGCTAGATCCCACTCATCTCCTCCACTCTCTCGCTCTCTCCCACCCGACCTCTCTCCCCCGCGCCCCCACCCCGAATAGTTTGGAGAATCGCTCGCTCGCTCGCTCTCCTCCTCCTCCTCCGCCCCTCCACTCTGCATAATTGGCTTTGTTCGTGGTGCGATTCATTCCCATTCAAATTTCTCACGTTTCGGAGCTTTCTCCTCTGAGATCGATATTCATTGATCCACACAGTACCCCTCATGGGGTACTGTCGGTATTATCTTGTATGCACTTTGATCCCTTGATCACGTTATCCCCACTTGTTTACGTGTCAATCCCTCGGTAGATCACTCCTCCCATCTTTCCCCTCATTGATCGTCTGACCTCTCCCCTCCTCCCGCTCCCCCCCCCCTCTCATTCAGTCGTCTCTTCCCTTCTCCCGTGGTATCACCAGTCTCCTTTCCCTTCCCACCCACTTCCTGGCCTGTAGTGCGTTCCTCTTCCCTTCCCTCGACCGGTGCCCCTCCTCTTCGACTAACGGCACTAAAGGAGAAGAGACGCGATAACTCGGAGAAGAGTCGAGTTGTCACCTCCCTTCTCCTTCTGGGCCCTCGGTCTCCTTCATTCCCCTTGCCCTCCCCCCCCCCTTGCCCTATGCCCCTCTCCTTCATAGCCCGTCGTCGTTTTCGCGGTGACTGCCCAACTCCTCTCTCCGGTGTCGTCAGTTGTCCTTCTCTTCCCTTCCTTCGCCAGTTCAGTCACCATTTCGGTCACTTCCCTTCCCCAGTCGCCCCCGCCCTCCTCAGTCACCTTGTCTATTCACAGCCCCTTCCTTCCCCTTCTCCCCTATGGTCTTCCTCTCCCCTTCCACTCATCCATCGCTCCCTTTCCCCCCCCCCCAATTCCACGATTGCCGTCTCGATCACCCTCCGTTGTGATCCCTTCGCTCCCCCCCCCCTCACTGCCCCTCCATCGCCAGTCCATCTTTTATTATTGTATCACATGGGCGTATAAAAGCTTGGCTGGCGAAGGAGGGATGTGGGGAAGGGGAAGGACCCCTTTCCTTCTCCCGGTTATCCACCTACAGCATCCTGCATTACCGTAACCCCTTCCTCTCTCCGCATTCCGTACCCTTCTCCAGCCGCCGAAAGAGGGACGTGGGAGGGGAAGGACCCCTCGTCTCCCCTCTCCCACTCCCTTCCCGCGCTTTTCCCCTTCTCTTCCGAGGCAAGCAGCGGCAACTGATTGAATGTGCTAAGGTAAGGTGGTACTCTGTCGGGGTGACTCTGTGGTAGATCGATATTGTGCTATTTCAGGGCCCGCAGACTACGGTAGCCGCACGAGAGAGCCGGGAGTACGGTAGCGGATCGATCGGGAACTGACGGGAGGGATCCAGACGATGAAGCCAGCGATTGGAGTCTCGGTGAGTCTTGGATGCGATAATTGAGCGTGGAGTACGGTACTTACAGTGCCGATGTACCAGTGTCGTCGGTTCGAATAGTATCTTTCTCCATTCTGTACATTATCATCGCTCAGACCGTCGAGAGAGTGTGAAAATGGAGGTATCGATATTAGAGTCGGCTCTATTAGTCCTCACTAGAATTGATGTCTCGTATTTTAGCAGTGTGCGAGATAGCAATTCTACGGTACCCTTATTTTTGCTACCGTATCCACGCCGTGATTGTATTGATACCACTGTATGATAAAGTAGATCAATTTAAATTTTCCCAATAAATGAATATCGATCGGAAATGGGCGGGTTATGGAAGGGGTGGAGCCTAATATTAATTAACTTGACTAATTAACAATTAATTAATGACTTTATAATTAGCGATATACTAAGCTGTCCATCAGCGACCTAAAACCAGCACCTATCAGCCTGATCCAGCTTGCTTCCTTGATTTGTGGCGCGCATTGTGCGGATCGCGAAAACGGTCAAAATCAGCCATTTTCGACCATCCGCCAGGTGCGCGCCACGAAAAGTGGGCGGAGTTTTAGATTGGAATCGAATCATCGCTTTTATCATACGAAATCAAAAACGATGATGACTTCAAAATCCTATTTGTAACCAACAACAAAACAGACAATTCATTAATTTTTCAGATCGGTAAATCATCAAAACGGGAGGAAACAATACACAAAATAGAACAGAACAATGACTACCTACTCTCGATACAGACTACATTACTCTTGGCATCGTGCCAATTCCCGCCCTCCCTGATTCAGGGTCGGGGCTTCTCCAGTCTTTTGAACCACGTCGGCCTCTCTCGCTCCATCTCGATCACGCGCACGCCGTCCTTGATCTCGCCCTGAATCAGGATACTGTAACTATCATGATCTACTAATCGATAATTCCCCCAAGTTGATCATTGGCAACTGTAGCGCCTTCACAGATGTTAATCTCCCGTATGCTTATCACAAATTGGCAAGGGAGTGAACTTGTCCATTATACAACACATTTTAAGCTACATCGCACCTTGCAGTGTAGCCGATTCAAAAAGAGCTCTCTCCATTCAGCACACCCTCTCGACGATCAGAGAAAGGACACAGTGTGCAGAATGGAGAGAGCTACTATTCGAACCGGCGACACTAGTGTCGCTTACTGTAACTACCGTACTCATCTATCAATTACCGGTCCCCCACCGTACCTTCCTCTCCTCCTCCACGCGCTCCTGCTCCGCTTTGATCTCGTCCTTCGTGAAGCGAATCTGGAGAGAGAAAACATATTACGGAAATAAAACCAGTCCGCGATAACTCTTCATCGTGTGATCTACCGTACTTCGATCGGTCGCGCCTCCGGTCTCTCGCCCTTGTAGGGATTGTAGGCGAGCAACTTCTTTTTGATCATGTTCGTCAGCACGCGCACCTGCAGAGTGTGAGAGGGTTACGGTAGCCATCGACTAATCGATACAGTGTTCGCACAGGACACCGTACCCCTATAGATGCTATAGTAACCACCGTAAATTCCTCAAACTATCATTGAATGGCTATCCTTTGTAAGACGAACATAATCGATCTTATTTGGAACTAACAAATCCACGATAGCATCGAATGCGATCAGTTAATCTTGAATTTATATGCAACATTTGAAACACGAGTTCCCTCGGCGGTCGAAAAATCGTTTTCATAAAATTCAGCGCCTAGCCGACTAATCGAAAACCGACTGCTATCTTATTCTATCGCTGGTGCATCCAAATGGATCGGCTATGATACGGTTACCGTAAAAGTAATCGATAACTGCCACCGTACTCCTCCAATCAATCAATCGCCCCTACCGTACCTCATCGTAGCACTTGCCGCAGATGGTGTGCACCTCGTGCTTCGCGCCGCACTGCTCGCACGTCGTGATGTCCTGCAACGAACGCGCATCCATCAGTCTACCGAAACCCCCGATTATCGATCGGTGGCTCTCTCGCCCCGGCTACCGTACCTCGAAGGGCGTGAGCAGACGGGTGTAGGCGAACTTGCGCGTCTGCTTCTTGGCTGGAAAGGGGTACCGTAATCCCCGGGGCTTCCGCTTATTGATCTCAACCATTCCAGTCAGTCCCTGTTGGTGCTCTTTTCAGCGAAACGGAGGCATTCAATTGACGTTTTAATTTCTGAAGGTGATCTCCGGTTTCCAACACGGACTATTAATTTGCGGTTGACTGATTGTACTCAATAGTGTACCGGCATCTCGCTCCATTTAGCACACTCCCTCCTGCATTTTATCGACAAGAGTGTGCAGAATGGAGAGAGAGAGCCGGCCCCCCCTCCCCGCACTCACGATGACTCGTCCTGTACTTAGGCACTCCCCACAGCGTGCGCATCTGCTCCACCATCTCGGTGACGCGCCACGAGCCGAGTGGCGACGGGCCGGCACCGGCACCTAAAAAACACATGATAATACCGACATTTCACTCGAATTGTTCGCATTTATTGAGGTAAAACCAGTTTTCACACTGACGCGTATTCGAAAGGAAATGTGCCAAGTGCCGGAAGACATAAAAATGCGTTGAATAAATAAATAATAATCCATTACTATGTATAAAGCGCCAACATCTGTCTTTTGACTAGGCTGCTCAATCTACTATTGGATACGCTTATCAAACTTATGTCGCTAAGCTTATGTCAAGCGCTGAACACCGGCAGTTGGAGTTTCCCCGACGTAGTCATGGGAAACATCTGGCAATATATGATATAGTAGTAAAACGAATCACCTTCGGGCACGGCGGCCACGGATGCGAGGGCGGGCGCGAGAGGCGGGGCTCCCATGCCTCCTCCCAGCGACTGCCTGATCACGTCGTCGAGCGTCGCGTTCAGTCGGGAGACCGCGCGACGGAGCATCTGTGAGTATTGATATAGTTTCGGGTTTTACTCTCTCCATTCTGCACACTATCCCGCAGATCAGAGAAACTAGTGTACAGAATGGAGAGCCGAAAACCAAAACATCACCACTAACTAGAGACAAGGCTATATTTTTACGCGATATGTAATTGTGCGAAAACAGTAAAACATCAGGATTCCTTTCTAGCCCTATCGCCGAATCCTGTGTTTCAGTTATGACACAAAATGAGATGGCTGAGGCAGAAATAATGTAGCACGAGGATAGCGTAGGGATGAATAATTTCCGGGATTCTCATTATTCTCATCACAATTATTCTCCTACGATCATGTAAGATACAGTCAGCCCGATATATAACGGCGGTGCAACAACGATTCAACCAGTTCCGGCTCCGGTATAAATACGCTTTATCCGACGCTGTCGCTCTTTTCGGCTGACTTCCCGCATTCATAGAGCAAACGATACACACAGAGAGACATCTAGACAGTACAAATTACAAACAGCTTGTGAGAAGGGGACAAAATTTTGCGACAGCGAATAAATTAGCAAATATAATCGATCTCGAGCGAGTAGATTACGTGGATACATCGGTGGTATACGGTATCAAAGGGAGATGTATACAATCGATAAATTATGGGAGACATTTGGGGTGCACATACAGTAATCGAGCAACGTATAAGGGGAACAATCAATCAACGAATCGATAACTCTGCCTCTATCGCACTCTACCGTATGCACACCCCTACAAGTGTGGCGGGGATCGGGAGGGGGAAAGGGAGGAGGAGGAATGGGACGGGGTGGTGGTGTGGCTGCCGTGGTGTGGTGGCACTCCCCGGCTACCGTACCACTCCCAGTCGTAGTGCACCCAGGGGCGCTCAAAAGTCATCGTCGTCCTCCTCGGCCATGCCCTTCGCGAACTCCAGCTCCTGCAAATTATTAATATTTTTTGTTTTGGTTCGGAGGCTGCGACGGAATCGAGGTTTCGAAAATTCCAGCTAAAAAAATTTTTTTTTAGAAACTCAAAACTAGTGATGGCAGTTCGGCATTTCGGCGCCGCAATCCCGCGCTCTCTCTATTGCGGCGCCGCATTCTCCCTCTATTTCACTTATAGATTAGAGAAGAGCGCGCGCTAGACGCAGCGGGTTTGGGAGAGGAGGGGGAGCGGTATCAAAGGCGGCGGAGTTTCGCACAGGCTAACGCTCCCATATGCTAATGCGGCGCCGAAGCCTCTCGCCCTCGCATTGCGGCGCCGCTATGCCGCAGCCGTATTGCCATCCTACTCAAAACCTCAGGTTTACTATACAATCACCGATGATTATTCAATTTATTTTTGCTCAGCGTTGAATCTAATCAATATTGCAAGTGAATAGGTGCTATGATTAAAAGCCATGGCTGAAACGCAACAATGCGAGGTTGAGACATTTCAGATTTTAGTGTTAAATTCACCGGTTTTCTCCATGCAATCATCAATCTGCCCCACCAGACTCTACCGTAACCATCCTCCACCCTCCTCTACCGTATACCTGCTGCTCTCGCTCCCTCTGCTGTTCGATCGTCTCGATCTCCTCGGCAGTCTTGGGCGGGAAGCGCAGCGCCTTCACCGCCTGGTTGTGCAGCTCGAGGCAGTATCTGCAACAACGCAATCAATCAATAATTTGCTTGTTACAGTACCCCCCAATCGACAACTGAGTACATACTAATAACAGCGCTCTCCATTCGGCATCTTTCATTGCCCAGTCGGCAGAATGGAGATGGTTCTATTAGATTCGACAGCCCAACTGATTACCGTAGGTTCAACGGGAATGGTACTAATACTAACGGCCATAGTACTCCGAAGTGAATCGACAACTGACTACCGTAGCCCTTTACAGATCAGGGACTGGGTACGGTACCTGATTCTCGAGTCGAAGTGCATCTGGGGCTCGGCAGTTCTGTACACGTCGGCCGTCTCGGACGACTGCATGAAGCGGAGGCCAGACTGCAACAAGAGATAAATCAATATTTTATCGATTTGAGAAAAAATCGATAATCGAGCTACCGTACCTCCTTGGAGGCGTGCTCGCCGCAGGTGACGCTCGCCTCGATCGATCCGTCCGAGATCGCCTTGGCCACCTGAGCGAAGGGGAGGGGTTACGGTACTACAGTAATCGCAAACTACCGTAGCCCAATCAGTCATTGTCAGCTGACAATTTCCTTGGAATGTTATTTGAGATATTAGCTCTCTCCATTCTGCACACTCTCATTTGTCAAACAAGCGAAAGGGTGTGCAAAATGGAGATGGAGCCAAATGGAGAATCGATATGAGAACCTCGCTAAGCAATCCCGATCACATTCCTGACCCATCAGACTGCCGTAACCCGTACCATGTACTCCGTCTCGACGTCGCTCGCCAGCTGCAGCTTCTTACAGATGTCGGAGATGGAGATGCGTGAGTACGCCAGCGAGATCTGTCTGCAAGGGCGAGTCTGACCCGCAGAACCAGAAAGAAACCGAATTTTGGAATTCGATCAGCCTAGTAATCCTGTTTCAGCAGTTCAAAATATACTGCGATATCATCGTCAACCAATTACACTTTGAAAACGATGGAATATATATATATATATATATGTTTTAAATGAGTGTGACCAGCCAGCATTAGAACCCGAGAATTTGGATAACCTGGCGATCCCTTGTTTCAGCGTTCACAAATATTCTTAAAAATATCCATCCTCCAATTCCGATCGCCATCTCTTGGGGAAAAAATGCAAAAAACACGAGTTTGACCCACCCAACCACCGCAGATCACGAATTCGCCCCACCAGACTACCGTACCCCTCCCTTCCTCACCTGACAGCCGTCTTGATCACGTTCTGGCGCAGGCGCACGATGAGCGTGAGCGTCTCGTCCGCCTCGAACACCGACTGCCCGTACTTCTGGAGCACCGCGTTGAACTTTACCAGGTCTCCCAGACGGACAGCTGCAAATAATCAATATGAGATTACGGTAGGATGCGAATCGAATCGACAACTGACTAGTATTCAGGTTACCGTACCCTGGGTGAGCTCGAGGTAGGGCACGAGGCACTTGCGGTAAATGGGCATGCGGAAGATGCCGCGCTCCGGAATCTCTCCCTGCAGAGGGCGATTGTTGATTGAAAGATTACCGTAATATCCAGTCAATCGATATTTGGGGGCACAGGTGTTGCAGAATCGACTAATACCACTCTCCATTCTGCACACTCTCTTGTCCTATTTGACCGGAGATATAGTGTGCAAAATGGAGAGAGTACTATTCGATACCGTACCCAATCGAAAATCCGGAGCTACCGTAGACTCCTCACCTGGAGCAGGCCGACGACGACCACCCACTTCTGCGTGTTCTGCTTGAAGCCGATGGCGGCCTCCTGCGGCGCCTTGCGCATCGCCTGCAATCGATCACGATGATTACGGTAGTATGCGATCGAGCATGAGGCTGACCCATCGAACCCCCATGGTACCCCGACAACTCTATAATATTCCATTCATGGACACACAAACCATGGATGCTGCTATGGTAGCGAAAGCAAAATTTGTGTTTAATGATGAGTACACCTTATCGAAATTCTCAAATCCCTAGCCATCATAGCATACTTTAGAAACTAAAAACATGTGGGCCCTTTTCAAAATTTGAATACCTCACCGCACCCACTCCTTCCCCTCCTACCGTACTCCCCCACCCCACTGTACCTGGAGGAAGTATCCGCTGGCGGCAGGGTAGTCGAGCTGCATCGCCTTGATGCGGCCCTGGTAGTAGAGGAAGCGGGCAAGGTCGTTGTTCGAGGCGCCCTCGGGGAACGACACCTGTGAGGGGGGTGAGGTCAAATTCAATTAATAATTCATTATAGATAATTTTTGCAATGTTCCATGTTCCAATGATTTCATTAGAAGACTGCACAACCGTTTTATTTTTTTCGCACATCCACATGGGAGCATAATTGAAGCGCAATTAATTCGCGGTATCTATGCCATGGCTGAAAAACAAGAATACCATACCAATTTTCGCGTTCAATTGTTTTCGATTTTCGCACGCTTCTCCAATACAAAACAACTGATAAAATTACAGCAATAGCGACACTACTACCGCCATAGCAATTGTATTCCCCTCTCCCATCACAACTACCGTAATTCCCTCCCCACCGCCTACCTTGGAGACGAGCTTGGCGGCGGAGGGGTACTGGCGGCCGACGAGGTACACGCGCAGCAGCGTGTAGATGAGCGTCGCCTGCGTCTCCGTGTGACGGCGCAGCGTCGCTGCACGCAGACGAGCGTTGAGGTAGCTGCAGAGAGATTGATTGATTGATTGGAATGGATGAGGGATTGGTGACGGATGCCATCGAAATCGATTATTTTCAATGGAAAATAGAAGCGCGTCGAGGTAACTGGAGAGAATAGATTACGGTACCTATGAATGAGAGGATGTATTGAGGAACTAGAGACAAGCGCAGGATTAAAGTGCTAAGCAATCTCGAGTAGATGACTCATTTGGGAAACACAAATGAACATAGGCAAATTAAAATCTATGAGCTCTGAGGAAGCTGGAAAGGAGGGGGAGATTGGGGATTTCTGACGGATTTCTCTACACACTACTAACATAATCGTACATTATGAGTAGACAAGAGATTTGGGGAACGCAAAAGAACCTAGGCAGCTAACAATCAGGGAAGATGTTTAGTTTAGTATTATGAGTAGGAAGTTCGGGAAATACTGAAATCGCGAGCAATTTCTAAAAGAAACCCGATTCGTGAAACGCAATTTAACCTAGATGAAGAGTGAGAACTTGAGATCGGAGTAACCCGAAAGAACAAAAATATATATAAATTTCAGATATAAGGCAAAACCGTGAAGCGGGACTGAACATAGGCAACGGGTAAAATGCGAGACGTTGGATCGAATATATAATCTAAAATTATCTTAATATTCATCTTTAGTCACACGTTCATGTCATATTTTCATATCACCCTGTTACCATATTTCGTTGTGCCTTGTGCGTAGATAAAATATAAATATATATATGGCATACGCTCCCAATCATCTCAGATACTCCCGAACATACAAAGGTAATATTTAGAATTTTTCGATAGTTTCGGAGATACATGGATGGTTCAACCATACCTGATATCTAATATTACTGGAGAAACTCAAATCGGCTGGTTCAAAAAAAGGTCGCTGTTCGTGTAAAAACGAAAGCCTCCGATGGCCTACTATTCAGCGCGTGAGAAATATGCCTAGCTAGCTAGTAATGACGATCAGAGGTGTGCAAACAATTTCCCGCACTCCTCTTTTCGCATGATCTCTCGTCGATCAGAGAAACGAGAGAGCATGAGAAAAGATGAATGCGGGAAATTTTTTGCACACCCCTGATGACGATCAGGGATGTGCAAAAATATTCCCGCATTCCTCATGTATCATGTTGTCCGGCCAGAAAGTCGAACAACCATGAGCAGTGCGAAAAATTTTATGACTTCTCCGATGATGATAATAAAGCGCTCTCCACTATGCACACAACATCATCGTAAATCAGACAGGCGCGAGAGTGTGCTGGATGGATAATCACTAGTGATCACTCATGAAATTTCGATTCCGACACTCTCCATTCTGCACACTATCTCAGAGAGTGTATAATGGAGAGAGCCAAGGAGCCCCTGCAGTGCCTCACCTCCTGAGCTGATCCAGCTTGGCGTGTTTCTCGTAGACGAGGGCGAGGTAGAAGTACGCCTTGGCCGCGATCCCGTCCAGCGAGCGACGGTCGAACTCGTCCAGTCTCCTAGAGGGGGGATAGCATTGATTATTTATATTGTGTTTTTTTTATAGATATGCTTATTTTTTATCCAGATCCACCAAGTACGCATTGACAAATTATAAATTCGCCGCATCTATCCAACTGATGGTACACTAGTCAACCGGGTCGAGGCCGTTTGCGATAGGATCAACGGGGGCCGAGAACAGGTAAAAAAATCGGACATGCTCAAAATGTGGTCCTAGGGGTAACTTTATTCCTTAACCTTATATACCAAAATGATCCGGGAAGTATGCTCTTTCTTGTGGTTACGCCTTTCCCACGGTTTAGGCCTCAGTAAAAAATCGACTTTTTCTCGAAAGCGAAAAAAGATAGAGCCTTTTTCTTTATTTCAGTTTGTAGAGAATTAAATTCTGGTCTGGTACGCGAAATTTTCCTCCAAACGGACCATTTTTAAAGGAGATTTGTATAGAAATCAAAATTTTGGCCAAAATTGAAGGGGTCGTACCGGGATTCAGAAGGCCCAGATCGAAAAACGAAATCCACAGCTCGATTCAGAATCAAAAGTTACCCCTAGGACCACATTTTGAGCATGTCCGATTTTTTTACCTGTTCTCGGCACTTGTTGATCCTACCGCGAACGGCCTCATATAATATCTACTTTTAAAAAAGAAGGCATTTTTTAAGAAGAAAAAATATGTGAAACATTGCGCGGAGGTAAAATTTGCATCATTTATCCACCTCTTGAAACACAAGATCCCCGGACAGTGAAACTTTCTGGTTTCAATTCGCTTTTTTCTAATCCCAAAAAAATGCAGCTATGTGCATTTGGGATGTGCGCAGAACTCACTTGATGAGGCTCTCGGCGGTCCTCTGGGCGGCCTCCAGCTGCTTGTCTCCGTGGTCCACCAGGTAGATCAGCGCCAGGAGGTGCACGTAGCAATCCGCCTCGGGAGGGGGAGGCACGCCCACCTTCTTGCGAGACGGCAGCGGCTGGGAGCTGCAACCGGATACTGTAGATTACGGTAGTGAAAGGGGATACTGTAGATACACAGCATTGAGGGAGATTACGGTAGAACATGGTAGACAGTGGTTGGTGGGATCAGAATTAGAGCAGCGTCTCACTCTCGCAACAAAACAGGGCCACTCGCATTCATCGGACGCCACGCACGCGACACCTCTCACAGCACTACCGGCACCTCAGTCGGATCCAAAGCTGCGCGGGTTCGGATCCCGGTTCCGGCTTGGTTCCACTGGGCACCACTGGCTCCGGAACCGGAGTTATCGAGCGAGATCTGGATCCGTTCTCGGGAATGATCAGGCGACCACGAGAGATCCTAGAGGAGGGGGTTGCGTTCCCTTTATCCAATTCAACCCAAATTGTCAGAGTATCGTATCCAAGGCGCAAGTCAGCTAATTTTGGGCCAAGTCCTCTCTTCTACAGCTTAAATTACCTACACGTGGGATAGCACGAGTCTCTCCTTTTTGCACACTATTACGCTGATCAGAAAGTGTGCAAAACGGAGAGTAAAACCTCCTATCTAGGGGAAACAGGGCTGCCTATCTACCCCAATCATCCCGCCGGGTCCTTCCGTACCTGAGGGTGATGGGCGGGGGCGTGGCGTTGGCGTTGGGAGCGCCGCCGTCCACCTCCATCGGCGTCTCCTTCGAGGGAGTGGCGGGAGCAGGAGTCGGTCTGCAAGTATCTATTTACTCTATTGGTATTAACGTTGTATTTATACAATTCAATTCAATTCATTTATCATGAAAAAGTCTGTTTGGCGGTAATGAGATACAATTAGTTAGTGGAGATACATGACAGTACGATGTCACTTCTGGGTGACAAAGATAAGACAATATTGACAATATTATTAATAGGCATTGTAATCAACAGGGAAAACAAGTTTAGATCGAGCAGAAAACAAATCACTATTTTTAGAAAGAACAATGTTATTGGGGATGCGGTTCCATTGGGGAACTACTCTGTTGGAAAGGAAGTGGTGGTAAAGGGAAGAGGAGGAGCGGTGCTTGTGTAACTGGAAAAGGTTAGGGCGTCTAGCACGAGGAGGGGCAGAACAAAGAAAGTCGGGGGAGCCAATGTCAACATCATTATGAATAACTTTGTAGATGAATGCTAGATCAATAATTGAGCGACGGTATTCTGGGGGCTCTAATTCGAAGAAACGTAAACGATCCGGATAGGATCGGTATGGAAGACCACATTTGTAAAGTACAGAGCGGGTATATTTGCGTAATACATGTTCAATGGCAGATGAGTTCTCTACTGTGAGGTGACAAAAGTTCACTACAGTACTCTATAATGGGGCGAACGTACGTTACGAAAAGACTAGAGTACATCTTGGGACTTTTAGAAACGAATGAGCGTAATATGTAGCAACAACGAGATCGGGCCTTTGAGATCTTACTAGTGATGTGAGGGGAGAAATCAAGCTTATTGGAGTAGGTTACTCCAAGGTCGGTAAACTCAGAAACGATGGGAAGAATGGAGCCGTTCATAGAGAAAGAGGAGGGTGGATGGGATGGCCCGATTAGCATGGTCACGGTCTTAGAGAGTGATACAGACAGTCCCCAGTCAGAGGACCATTGATAGAGAAGGTCAAGAGAGGATTGGAGAGAGGAGCAATCAGAGTAAGACCACAATTTGACATCATCGAGAGAGAAGAGAAGGGGAGAGAGACAGGATCCCTGGGGAACCCCGGAAGGCACGGAGCAAGAGGGGGAGGAAGCGGTGTTTACAAACACGGATTGGGAACGGTTGAGCAAGAAAGAACGGATCCAGGACAGGAGACAACCGTTGATACCGAGAAGGGAACACTTGTGAATCAGAAGGTAAACAGGAACAGTGTCAAAGGCACGAGAAAAGTCAATGAATGCGACAGAAATGTAGTGGCCCTGGTTGAGTGCAGAGTGCCATTGGGAGAAAGAGTTAAGGAGGGCACTAGTACAGGATCTACGAGGACGGAAGCCATGCTGAGAGGGGGAGATAAGGTTGTTGTCAGAGAGGTATGACCAGAGAGCATCTACTGCAATTCTCTCCATTATTTTGGAAGAGGAGCAAGTGAGGGAGATAGGGCGGAAAGAGGTGGCAATGTTTTTAGGTCCCTTGCGTTTGTAAATGGCTTTTACTTGGGCAGTTTTCCAAATGTAGGGGGAGGTGCCATGAAGGAGGAAGGAGTTAAAGAGAATAGAGAGAGGAATACAAGTATGGGTAGCAGTACGTTTTAGAAAGATGTATGGGATGAGGTCGGGTGAGGAGGAGGAACGAGGAGGGAGACGAGAGGAATTGGGATACAATGAGTATGCATTTACTTTATAATAAGTTCTTTTTGGTATGATAAGTATTTACTTTATTGGCATTAAATCGAAATGACACTAAAACAATCAAAGGATTTCCGGAAAGGCAGAAAATGTGCAAGAGTGATTTTATGTTTCAACAGGTAAATATAGCTCAAACGCTTCATTAGATCTTCGATTTTGCTTGGTACACTTAGGAATCATTAACAAATCACCTAGTCATTGCTACTGTATTCTTGAATCGATTGAACCTAGTGACTGGGGCTCTCCATTCTGCACACTTTCTCGTCCGTCGAATCAGCGAGATAGTGTGCAGAATGGAGAGAACTACCATTCGATCCGGAGCCACAAATAAGTATCTCACCTGGGCGGGAGGAGGGCGACCAGCTCGTCCTTCACAGGGCCCGCCGAGTGCAGCATCAGCAGGCGGTGCAGGATCTAAAGCTACACATTAATGTTACCTAAACGATTCTCGCCCGGAACTCCAATGTACAAGAAAATTGACAAGAAGAAAACCGGGGTTGCTCGGTGATCGCAAAAGGCAAAAAAAAAAAGGAAAAAAAATATGCTCACCTCGGGCGTCATCGCCTTCCTCGTCTTGTGCAGCATCTGCAGCGCGCGGCCGAGCACGTGCGTGTCTCCCTTGTCCAGGGCCAGAAAGTGGTCGCGCACGGCTGCAATGGGGTTAGGTTGAAGGTGCGGACTAGTGATGACAAAACGGACTCGGCAAGCCGGCTTCACTGTTCAAAATGACGGGTTGAAGCAGGCTTGAAATGCCGTTTTGTTGTCACTAATGCTGACAACACCAAGGATTTTAATAATTTTGCAACAATACTAAGCCGATCCTGCCCTATTCGTGCAATGGTCAAGATATTTTGGTTAATATTGAGCGCCTTGTGTGAAAGCACTGTTCAAAACGTTCTTACAATCAGAGGATGACAAAAAGGAAAAAAAGGATAAGTGAACGAACTCTCGAAGGCGATGAGCTCCGGCTCCTTCTTGGGTTCCTTCTTCGCCTTCTCCTCGCGCTCCTTGCGCTCCTGCTCCTCCTTCTCCTTTGAATATAAAATAAAATTGTAAAGTACAAAGTCATGTCGTCAATTCAGAAGTGCAAGAGGAAAGCGTGCAAAAATGATTGTAAAGTGATTGTTATCCACCTGTTTGATCTTCTCCGCCTTCGTCTTGGGCTCGGAGGCAGTCATTCTGGAAATTATTGAGTTTATTGAGAATATGGATGCAAAGATGAACGAGTTGAGAGGGTTGCCAAGGATTTCAAGTGAGCTGTATCAAGAGTTGGAATGAATGGCATGGTGCACACGATTAAATGACAATCGATAGCGGATTATAAATACAATTACACCAAAATAAATGAAAATTGAGTGAAAACAACTGCGAAACCGATGAAATCGACCCGGTGGATTTTTGAAGCAGGATGATTATGGCTACCGTAATACACTGAAGGAAACGGGGCAAATCGTTGTGGGGTAAATTATATTTCAAAATTTTTGAACTTTGATCTCAATTTCCTCGTTATTAATAATATTTCTAAATCAATAAAGTCAGAATTGACAAGAAGAACGATTTCACGGTCAGAAAAATATATAACCTGTCTTGGAAAAAATCAAGAGTCGCCTATCGGAATTGCTCAGACGATACAGTATTATTTTTTTCGTTTTCATTTTCTACGTTTTCAAAATTCGATTTCTAAGCTTAAAAATAAGCCAGAAATTCCTTTAGGGACATAATTCTGAGACAAAAAGTTTTAGACCAAAGGGCAAAACATCTTTATACCATATAAGATGATGGCATACTTCTGTTGTGTGTTAGCGATAAGAGACTAGGAGAGAAGGTGTTTATCTCATGATGGAACTAGCGAGACTGACCCAGTGGCTTCTCCACTACTGCCAGCTGTGCAGAGGGAGAGAGGGAACGAGTAGTTGTAATACTCTAGGGGTCAGCCTAGTAGAGATGGGGCAATATGATAGTAGATCATGTGTCAATCAATACTAACCCATAACGTCCTTACTCTCGACAAGCAAAGCGCCCTCGCTTTGCAAGCACTAATCGGACAAGAAACGAGTAAGTTGGGAACTACGATTCAGGTCTGGTCACTAGAAAATCGTGTCAAGATGTAAAGACAGTATAAAACTAGCGATGGTCAGTCTCGGAACCCTAGTCAGCAATATTACTAACAACACATCAGGAAAGATACAAACTCAATAACCCACAGTACGCCGACATCAGAATACGTTATCTCTCCTTGTTGATCCTCAAATCTTGATTTCGATCGATCTCCGTTGAATAGACGAATAGGGGAATAAGGACGCTCATCGGCGTGGGGACATTAGCGTTTCTCTGACGCATTGCAACTCTGGCTGGTCCCAATACTGTCGCACTTTGGCTGACATCAATAATGAATATACATGGCAGGGAACGGATAAGGGAAGGATGGTCAGGATCTGGCGACGTGAAGAATAGACTGGTGAACGGAGATAGGCGACTGGGGTGACTGGGTTCGGGCATTCTGGGGTCCCTCACAAGAGAATGATGAGCGTAGTAGTCATCCGAGAGAAGTGGATGTGGTGTTCGCGGTAGTTGAAACCACTTCTCTCCTCCCGCTGGACCTCCACTTTATACCATATAATATGATGGCATACTTCTGTTGTGTGTTAGCGATAGGAGACTAGGAGAGAAGGTGTTTATCTCATGATGGAACTAGCGAGACTGACCCAGTGGCTTCTCCACTACTGCCAGCTGTGCAGAGGGAGAGAGGGAACGAGTAGTTGTAATACTCTAGGGGTCAGCCTAGTAGAGATGGGGCAATATGATAGTAGATCATGGGTCAATCGATACTAACCCATAACGACATGGTCGATCGTGGGGCCACAGCATTTCAACCGCAACGGGTGGGGGACTTTGGGTGTTTGAATCTCGTTGATGCGCAGACCTTGGCGGAAAATGTGAATATCAGAAAAGCTTGTAAAACACTCTGGGTGTGATGGGGGTCCGAACCAGCGCCTTGCGGGCGACAGTCTGCGTGCATACCGACTGAGCTAAACAAGCGCTCTATGAGTCGACTCTCATAGACGCGTTCGCCCCCCAATGTCCGCCTGTGAAACGCAGTGGGGGCTCGAGCCGGCGATATAGCGGTCTTCAGTCAGACACCATAACCAATGGCGGAGACTAGTGGTTGGGGTGCGAGCCTTCTTTTGCCATCTTGCAAAACATGGTCGATCGTCGGGCTCGAACCGGGGAGTCGAGACTGGATTGGGTTCTTCAGTCAGACACCATAACCATATCCATGGTCCATTCAATGGATAGATCTTAGAGATACATCTTTATTCACCGTCGGCGTATGAACACAATAAACGAAAGGGAAAATATTAACTTCAATAAAATGAGAATACGACATTTTGTAATCTTATTGTTATGCGATAAAACGGGTTATTTACACTTTAGTTAGCGTTGGACTATAGTAAGCAGAGATCGGCATGAAAGAGCAAGACTAATCTAACCGAAATAAGGACTAGGATGTGATGATGCCGAATCGAATAGTGCTCTCTCGATTTCGCACACTGTTTCGCCAGTCAGAGTAAGAAGTGTGCAAAATAGAGAGAGTGCGCAACTATTCGGTAGAACTAGTAGAAAGGCAAATGGTTTTTCTTCCCGACTAGATAGTGTGTTGAATGGAGAGAGTACTATTCGACCCATCAACTTTACTAGAAGGGTGGGGTCAAATAATCTCATTTGTCGTGCTTCCGCTTCTTTTTCTTGTTCCTGATATCTCCCCCCGACTCGGAATCACTCTGAAGTAGGGTATTTATTTTGATAACTATTCAATTTAATTAAAATATTTATAGTAGTATCGGACCTAATTGAGATCAGACGTGAGGATTTCATTTCGGTTTGGCTCTCTCCATTCTGCACACTTTTTTCGCCGTCAACGATACAGTGTGCAAAATAGAGAGACGGGGCTAAAAATAGAATCCGCATCACTATAAAGAACGTACCTGATCCTTTTTTTTCTTATCCTTCTTTTTCTTTACATCCTTGTGATTCTCCTCACTCGTTCTCTTCGCGAACTCCTTGAATATCGACTCCCTCTCCTCCTCTGATCCAATCACCTTAATTATAACAATTATTTATCTTTGATCTATGAGACCCAACATAAATAAATGAGCGCTAAATTCTATCATGTATTCGGTCAAACTTTTATCATAATATCTCAAAAGTGGCCCCAGTGATCATATTTTCCATTATGGAGTAGTCGTTACTGTACTCCCTCACCTTGAACGACGATTCCTTCTCTATCTTGGCTCTCACTACACTAAACTCCGTTCCCTCTTCAATCGGAGGCTGGATCGTTCTGGAAAAACAAACGAAATTCGCATTTAAATTCGAAAACTTGAATTTCACGACATGCTAATCTCATGTTTCAGAGGAGTCATAGATACGCATCCACTGAGTGCTATTTCAATAAGAACGAAATTTCAAATTACAAAAAAACACAATGTAATTGACTGGGTCTCCCAATGTAATTTTTTTTAAAATTTGCATTCGTGCTAATTTTAAGTTTCAATACTGATATGAAAGATCTTATTTGCTTGCTGTATGCTCGCTTCCCGACATCGACATCCGAAAAAAAGCCCACTCCTCAATCCACCCTAACCGTCACTGCGTCATCTATCTACAGCATTTGTGACCTGCTGATCTCATGCATCAGACTTCTCATAAATTTGCGCAATCAGATACTATTCTTATAGACGTCTGTTTCCTTATCTAACGATAACCACTACCTCTATCTACCGTAATCTACCGTACTTCCCCTCATTCTACCGTACCTGAGTAGGTTTCTGAACTCGCTCTCGATTCTCCTCTTCTTTCTCGCATCTTCTCTCTCCTTCTCCTTCTCTTTACTCTCAGCTTTCTCGATGAACGAATTGTAGCACAGCTTGAGATTGCCCATGTCAACCTGCAAAGGGAATCAATAATACAGTTTATTGATCGTGCCTCCATTCAAATAACATAAATGCAGTAAATCAATCGTTAGCAGAAAAGTAATTTTTTCTAAGTGGAAAACGTGCAATGATCAAGCGAATTTTGAAATATTTGATCCACTGCGGGAGTCCAGGATCTACTGGTTGAGAAATTTCGGATTTTCGATCCAACAGTATTTAAATCGCGGTCTCTTGACCAATCCTAGTATTCCATCAGTTTCGACGCACTGATAACAACATCAACACATGACGTTTGAGCATGATCGACACTATGACTAACTACCGTACTCCCCTACAGTACCTTCTTTCCCTTGTCATCATCGTGTACCCACTGCACCAACTGATCGAAGGTCGTCTCCACTCCGATCGATCGTCCCTGCGTCCCGATGATATCCTTGATGATCTTACGGTCGTTACCGTACTGCTCCTGCAAGTACCGTATACTATGTTGGATCGAATAGGACTCTCTCCAATCTGCACACTCTCTAGGATCTCTGATGAGAGACAGTATGAGGAATGGAGAGGGTCTTTTTTTCTCGATCCGGCTACACTGCCACTTATCACTTCACATTTCTGCTCCCGCAGAAAATATTCAAATAATTTAATAACGTAGTCAAAACTGTGGATGCTATCGCCTATTTACACTATGGTAAATTTGTTTCACTTCAGAACTAGCACGGAAGGTGTATTTCGACCGTTGGAATAATGGTTCTACGAATGATGTTCAAATGTTCCTTGCTGAATGTATGTTTCAGCGTTGGTATGAGTCTCCTCATATGGACTTGAATGTGATCACACTAGCTTCATTTGGCGAATAAGAAACGTGTCGTTCCCCATCTACCTTGTTAGTAGGGCTGGCTAAACGATTGCGGGATTGCGGGCCCGCAATCGCGCGTCTCTCTCGCCTCTCGATTGCGGGCCCGCAATGAGAATTGCGGTCCCGCAATCCTCCCCCCGCCCAGAGCGCTCCTCCGCTCCCGCTCTGCCCGCCTCCGCCTCCTCTCTCAAACCCGCGCAGACTAGAGCGCGGCGGGTAGATGAAAGCATCTTCCCTCCTCGGATTGGGCAAATCGGAACACGATTCTCTTCTTTTGAACTGCTTTCTCGTTTCTCTGACCGACTTGTCTCCGTTTTCTCATCACAATTGCTCACCTTGAGATCCTCGACATAGAACTTGAACAGATCGAGTGGGGTGGATCCACTCTGATGGAGCATCAGATCGAACCGCGAGTCAGAGGCGATAGTAGTGTAGAGGGTGGACCAGAGCGAGACGGAGGTCAGCTCACCTTCAATTATCGATTATTTTATTTATTTGGAGTATGCTTTCAAACGATTGGTCATAGCACCATTCGTTCACCTTTTGCTCATTACCAGAAATACTAATTCAACTGGGACCCACCAAAGCTATTTTTCACTTCGATCGATATATCATAGATTAATTAAACTAATTAAAATAATCACCCCTCTCGTGCAGTATCTTGAGCAGCACCTGGAACGCCTCTCTGGTCTTTCTCTCCTGAAATTTAAATTATTACCTGGTATTTTCGTGGTTTTGTATTTTTGTATTCGTATTTTCATTAATGATTCGAAATGTGCCTCCAAGACTTTCACCTTCTTGCAAGCATACGCATATAATAAAGTGGTATATTTATTATGCTTCTCATTCTATTTAGTACTGCAAACCTTGTAACCATATTTAATAGCACCTCTCTCCAATCAGCACACTCCCTCTCCTGTCAGAGAAACGAGCGAGCGTGCAGAATGGAGAGAGCGACTTTTCTAACCTTCATCACTAGTTCATAGCGTACCTGTCTCTTCACTCTCATCTCCTCGCTCTCCTTCTCCTCCTCGTGTAGTTTCTCCAGATTCTTGATGTGCTTCTCAAAGACGATGAGGGCGTCCATCTTGTCCATATCTCAAATAGAGCGAGATGGTATTATTATAGTATTGTGCTATGTAGGTGTCTTAGCTCTCTGCATTCTGCACACTCTCTCTTCCGGTCAGATACACGTGAAAACGTGCAGATTGGAGAGCGACTGATTTGAAATGGGAAATTTCTAAACGTTTACATTGTTCAATACGGGTAATGGTCAGAAAACGATCACTCATCAATCGTTTACCAAATAATTCTGTAATTCATGACCATTGCCCGTAACACTAATTCTACAAGTGATCATGCAATATGCTCTCGCACCCTTGCCATGACTAAGTTAGCATGCGTGTAGTAGGGAAGTCATCTTGGTTTCTTCTCTCTCCATTCTGCACCCTCGCCGATCTGACAGGCGAAGCAGTGTGCAGAGTGGAGAGAGCTGAGGTTAGAAACGAAATCCCTCACATGATCTCGAAGTGGGATGGGATTATGCTTTCACAACCGAATCCGAAAACCATACCACTTTCTCTGGGCGAGCCCTCTCTACCGTGTCACTTCTAAAAACCGAATTATCACAATTACATGCACACTTAAAAGTGTCAGGGAAAAAAGATTATTTCTCAATCCGTTTTGTAGAATCAGACGACCGTATTATCCACTCATCCAATAGCATTAGCTCCTAACCTTATATCTATAATTTTCGAAGTATGTAATCATATGTTTCGATATATCTATCTGGCTAATCGGTCCTATTTTAATCTCACTTTCCTCGTCAGGCGTAAACCAAAATATGCACGATCAAATCTACTTTTCAATCTGGCCTATTTGGAAAAATTCATTAGTTCAGGACTTTTCCTAATAGTGCGCTGTAGTCGTTCTCTAAGTGCACAAAACAGAGATAGAGCTGAAAACCGATCTAAACGACTAAAGGTTCCATATTTTTCTATTTTATATAAATAATTAATTAATTAAATCATACTCAGCAGCGTGGCATCGGCAGCGAATTCAGCATTGCGGATGAGCAGTCCCTGTGCCTCGGCCCACGTCGTCCGATACGTGACCTCGATCATGCTCACCAGGATGTCATTTAGCGCCTCAATTTTATTTCAAAGTTATTAATAATATGAATATTAGTCATTAATATTTATATATAGTTTATGACAATGGATCGCCTGCAAGATTATCGGCACATCAGTCAGGTTCTCTTTAATTCTCATGGAAACCCAAGAGCAACAGGTAGGTTCACGCACTCGTAAGATAAAAATCGTAACTTGTGTAGGATATGAGATTAACATTTCGCTCTTGCTATTTGAACTCTTGCTTTAAATCACATCAAATTAAAGATAAATTTAAATTAATTATCGAAATACCTGGATATTTCTCGTGGAGATCGCAGCCCTCTCCTCCTCGTCCTTCTTCGTTACTGTCGCGTGGGTCACCCTCAAATCGATCGATAATCTTTGTATCTATCATAATCTTCATCTACAGAAACTCTATTGTCTACCATAATGATTCCATAATGTAATTCTCCTATCCTTACATCGAACGCGATCCGGTTATCTACATCAATCCTCAGCCTACAGTATCCTTCCTCCTACCGTAACCTCTTCCCCACCTGAATATCTCCATCCTGTCATCGACAGCGACAGCTTTCCAGATGTGCTCGGTCGCGAATATCTCCTCGGCCCTTCTGAAATAAAAAAAAATATTCATTTTATAATCAGAATTATTAATCATAATTTCAAATTATGCTATTTGTAGACGGGCGAAATGAGTTATAAATTCTTTTTGCACCTTTTTTATATGGATTATTCTACCGTTGGTTTGCCGGATCTTTTTCTATGCCTGTAAGACTTTGCGCATGATAAATTTGAAATCATGAAGCTCGCAAAGGCATCTTGAAGACGCAGTGAGGTTCGCGTTTCAATAGCTTATCTTATCGCGAACATTGCTCCCCGCACCAATGTGATGTTCTCTGCCTTTTTAAATATAAAAATAGTCCTCTGATCTGTACAGCACTCTCTCCATTCGGCACACTATCTCAATGGTCAACTACAGTAATCCATCCACCGTAACCTTCTGACAATAGTGATATTTTCGCTATTCTAACTAAAATTGTCTTTCCTGCCGAATTCCATGCCTATCATTAAAATTGTCATATCCTATTCTTTTTCACAGTACCACCATGACGAGAATTACTGAGTATCCACTACTATCCTATTCTTTGTCACCTAGTAGTGACATCGTACTGTCATGTTCATCAACTAATTGCATTTTACTATCGACAATCAGATTCCCTGGATGATAAATTATTGATTAATTGATTGACCTGTACTGTAGTCCGCTGTTTCTCATCTTTGGATGGGCCAACAGCCACTGCTCGAGGTCCTCCTTCGCCCTCTTCACAGCAATTCGCTTCTCGTCCTTCAAATTTAAAAAAGTTTAAGAGACCGGCTCCGTTATTTTTGAGGACTCGGCCGTTAGGGCCGGACCGTTAGTCGATATCACCGATCCGGCCCAAACTTTTTCCCTGGATACCCCCATGGGTCCCCATCACCAAACGGGACACTATATGGTCCAGATCATTGAAACATAAAAATGGCGAAATATCGAATTTTTAAAACTCGAAAATCAGATAAAAATAACCGAATGATCTGGGTCCAAAGTTAGTGTGGCAATATTACATACATGCCTAGACAACAAAAACACGTTATAAGTTGGTCCGAGATTTCGATGGCAAACTGGTTTTTTCAACTTTCGAAAATGATTTTTAAATTTTAACATGAAAAACCGCATCACAGCTTTAACGTCATCTTGTAGAGCATTGAATTCTGCGTCGAATCAGTTTAATGAGATAATTTAATTTTAATCCCCCTTTCGGATCTATTGACCTGAAGAGGCAGTTGGAAAAAAAAATTCTCAGAACCTTATCAATATGGTACACATTTTGAAGCTCACATCGAGTACTTCATTTTTTTGTGTTGACTGTTGGACATGAAATTGATCGTGGATCAAGTTAGTATCATGACAATTCTAAAAATCTTGAAAATTCTGATATTTAAATTTTAATAAACAAAAAGTTCAAAATCGTACTCCGGCGATAATCTCATGTTGTTGAGCATTGAATTCTGCATCGAATCAGCAAAATGAGATAATTTAGTTTTAATCCCCCTTGCGGATCTATAGACCTGAAAAAGGCAGTTGGAAAAAAAGTTTCCAGAACCTCATCAATATGGTGCTCATTTTGAAGCCCATATCAAGTACATAATTTCTTGCGTTAACAGTTTGGCCTGAAATTGACCGTGGATCAAGTTAGTACTATGACAATTCTAAAAATCTTGAAAATTCTGATATTTAAATTTTAATAAACAAAAAGTACAAAATCACACTCCGGCGATTATCTCATGTTGTTGAGCATTGAATTCTGCATCGAATCAGCTAAATGAAATAATTTAATTTTAATCCCCCTTTCGGATCCACAGTATCGTCCATAAGTCATCGTCCTTTTTTTTCATTCTTTCATAACTTTTGACTCGTATTAGATTTCTTGCTCATACTTGGTCATGACATAGCACACCCATCGAGTGTTAGGGATATGCCATTGGGATATCACAGAACTCCCTGGTTGTTGTGTAGTGATTACGCAATCAATCAATACTTTTTCAAACAATCAAAATTCTTACATGGATTTTTCATACGTCTTCCTAGTAGGTGTCATAATAGAAGGCCTTAATACTATTTCGATGAAAATATGTACTCATGGGAGGATAACGTACAGTGTCTTTAAACTGTCTCAAAGTAGGGTCCCGAAAAAATGGATTTTCGTTCTTCGTCGTGCTAGAAACTCGCTCAATAGCTCAAAATGATCCTTACCACAATTCCTGATGATTCCCAAAGTTTGATAACGATTGCTCTTTTTTTGACTTCATTGCTCGAATTTTTCACTTTTTCACATATTTTTTCTCTCCCTATTTTGGATGATCACAGTTCCAATGCCGATTTTTGTTCAAAGGTCTTTCCTGGACATGTTAGTTGCAAATCCATGGAAATCCAAAATTTTAGAGCATTTGGATAACTTCGTGCCCGCAGCAACTGAAAAACCGAGGTCGATCGATTTTCAAAATCGGCTCTTTTTCGACATAATGAATTTTAACTTTTTTCATTATTGATATCATGGCCTCTCATATCAAAATTCGGATTTAGCACACAAAGATAAAGCAGAAAAAAATTTTGTCGGGAAGTTCTGAGAGAACATTTTTTTCGACTAATGATCATGGTCATTTTTTGGGTCGAAAATCAATTGACCTCGGATTTTCGGCTACCGCGGATAGGAAGGATATTCAAATGCTCTAAAAAGTTGGGAATCGTATATTCCATGGATTTGCAACTAACCTGTCCAGGAAAGACCTTTGAACAAAAATCGGCATTGGAACTGTGATCATCCAAAATAAGGAGAGAAAAAATAATGAGAAAAAATGAAAAATTCGTGCCCTGAGGTCAAATTAAGAGCTATCGTTATCAAACTTTGGGGATCATCAGGAAATGTGGTAAGGATCATTTCGAGCTTTTGAACAAGTTTCTAGAACGAAAAAGAACGAAAATCCATTTTTTCGGGACCCTACTTTGAGCCAGTCGTCATCCTCCCATGAGTACATATTTTCATCGAAATGTTATTGAGGCCTTCTATTATCACGCCGAGAAGAAAGGTTGAAGATAAATTCATGTAAGAATTTTGATTGTTTGAAAAAATATTGATTGATTGCGTAATCACTACACAACAACCAGGGAGTTCTGTGATATCCCAATGGCATATCCCTAACACTCGGTGGGTGTGCTATGTCATGACCAAGTATGAGCAAGAAATCTCATACGAGTCAAAAGTTATGAAAGAATAAAAAAAAGGACGATGACTTATGGACGATACTGTATAGACCTGAGAGAGGCAGTTGAAAAAAAAGTTTCCATAACCTGATCAATATGATACTCATTTTGAAGCCCCCATCGAGTACTTCATTTTATGTGTTGACAGTTTGACCTGAAAATGATCTTGGAACAAATTAGTATCTTGAAAATTCACGAAAATATAAAACTTTTAAAAAAAAAATAATTAAAATTTAGATTTCAGATTTTTTTGAATTTTCAATGTACTAACATGTTCAAAAATTAATTTCAGGCCAAACTGTTAACGCAAGAAATTATGTACTTGATATGGGCTTCAAAATGAGCACCATATTGATGAGGTTCTGGAAACTTTTTTTCCAACTGCCTTTTTCAGGTCTATAGATCCGAAAGGGGGATTAAAACTAAATTATCTCATTTAGTTGATTCGATGCAGAATTCAATGCTCTACAATATGAGATAATCGCCGGAGTGCGATTTTGAACTTTTTGTTTATTAAAATTTAAATAACAGAATATTCAAGATTTTTAGAATTGTCATGGTACTAACTTCATCCACGATCAATTTCAGGTCAAACAGTCAACACGAAAAATGAAGTACTCGATGTGGGCTTCAAAATTTGTACCATATTGATAAGGTTCTGAGAACTTTTTTTTCAAACATCTTTTTCATGTCAATAGATCCCAAAGGGGGATTTAAATTAAATTATCTCATTTAACTGATTCGACGCAGAATTCAATGCTCTACAAGATGACGTTAGAGCCGTGATGCGGTTTTTCCATTTGGATTTTTAAAAATTTAAAAACCATTTTCAAAAGTTGAAAAAACCAATTTGCGATCGAACTCTCGGACCAACTTATAACGTGTTTTTGTTGTCTAGGCATGTATGTAATATTGCCACACTAACTTAGACCCAGACCGTTCGGTTATTTTTATCTGATTTTCGAGTTTTCAAAATTCGATATTTCGCCATTTTTATGTTTCAATGACCTGGACCATATAGTGTCCCGTTTGGTGATGGGAACCCATGGGGGTATCCAGGGAAAAAGTTTGGGCCGGATCGGTGATATCGATGTCCGGCCCATACTCCAAAATTACCGAGCCGGTCTCTTAAAAACAATTAAAATTAAACTATTTTATTTTAAAAACAAATGAAGTCAAAAACAGTGGAGCACAATATGGAGGAATTGACCAACGTACATACGATACTTGTGTTTGGCTGTTATGTCATTGTGCCGATCAAAATCTACAGAGGAGTGGATGTCTAATAGTAGGAGGAAATGAGTTTCAGTGATCCTATGAAAGAATCAAAAATGTGTCTAGAATGATGAATGACAGAAGCTTACGGATCCAAAAACTAAATCCTTCATAGATCAGAACGAATTCACTAATATTGCCGGATCAAGCTCTCTCTCTATTCAGCACACTCTCTCGTCGATCAGAGAGGCGAGAGAGTGTGCAAAATAGAGAGCGCTAATATTCTATCCTTCATCGCTAAAATTGACTCACTCGCTCCTCCTTCTGTCTCTGGACCTTCCACGCATTGAAGAGCTGCTTCTTCTCCGAGACTTTAGAGAGAATTCGGAATCTGAATCAGCCCAGAATGTTTTATATATCACTCTTCCTTCTTAGAGCTAACAACACTCCCCTCATCGATTTCGCTGACCCAAATAGAGGCAACAAAATCATACCAGAATGAGCCCTGATTGATTTCAGTTTCACGCTCCCCTCTTCGTGCTAACCACTCATTTACAGATTCTTCTGATTCTCCGAAGTCAAAAAATCACAATAAAAGCAGCCAGTTTGTCTCGCGTTTCAAGCTTCATATTACTTCAAAGGTACCAATTATTCAACGATGGATTGAGCGCGATGGACACAAAAAATTTACGCTGCTTTAAGTATTTATGCAATGATTGCTCTCATTGCTCTGACCGGTGAGATAGTGTGCAAAATGGAGAGAGAGCAATGTTACACTATTGGACTAGATTGGACTTGACTAACCTGGGATCGGACTGGATGAAGGGCACCGCTTTATCCCAATTGCACGTCGCCGTGATCTTCCCGTCCTTGTACTGAAATGAAGTTTACACTGTGATGTTGTTCTTTTTTAGAGAAGCCGTTTCGGTTTTCAACTCTCTTCATTTTGCACATTCTCTCGTTTCTTTAACCGGTGAGCTAGTGTGCAGAATGGAAAGAGCTAAAACCGAAATTATATCCCTAGTTCACAGTAATCCACAGTCAACCATACTTCTTCGCTTATCGAACTCTCAGGCTACCGTAATTATCACACAGTGTATGTCAGCACATAGTTGGTGTATGACATACGCCAATATGCAGAAATCCTCGGTCCTCAGTAACCCACAATCTACTGTCCTTTTTAAATTGAGGTCGATCCTCATATCGATTCCCTTACAAGTAGAAATCGAGATAACATCAATGTAGGACAATTGAAAATACGCCAGACTACCGTACTTCTCAATCTACCGTAATCCGTACCTTATCCCTCAACAGGTCGGTGAATCGATCGGCCTGTCTCTTCTTCAGCTCCACTTCCGGATCAAGCATGTCTGCATCCGAGACTGTGGCCACCTGGAGAAGGAATAAAATTATCGATTTTAGCTCTCTCCATTCTGCACACTCTTTAGTCGGTTACAGAAACGAGAGAGTGTGCAGATTGGAGAGAGACGATATTATCCGATATTAGGGAACGGCTCTCTTCAAATCGCCTGCTCTCAAAAAAAATCAGAGAAGCTAGAGAGTGCATGAATTGAGGAGAGTCAAGTGCCGGTTTGTCATCGCTTTAAGATATTTTAATCCGAGGTTATTGATTACATTGCTCCTTTTCAAGTTCGGATTCGCAAGATTCACCCCCTGATTGTTTCGTGTTTCACGACTCCCCTATACTCGCAATCAACGGTCAGTGAACAATTTTTGCACTTCCTCATGAGTATATAAGAAAACGTAAATTAATTGAAATACTTAATATTAATATTAAAATCAATTAAATAACATACACTGATGGTGTTATCCTTGGTGAGGGCAGCTAGCGTAGCTTCCATTGCCCTGTCCATCTCGCTTCTCTCCTCCTTCACTTCTTCTTTCACCTCATCTTTCTTGCTCGACGAACCTGTGATTTTAGTTTTCATTAACAAGATATTAGATCAGGAATCTTCTTTACAATAATGTTGCGTACTTTGTTCCGTGTCTACAAGATATTGTTAGAAAATATGAGTTGAGGAAGCATTCAATCTATTCAGGAATAAATCACTAATATAAAGTATTATTTAATTATTCAATAATTATTTAAACTAATCACTAGGTAAGTATTTTCGTTGTTTTCGCTTTCTTCATTCTGTACACTCTTTATTCGGTTAGAAAAAAGAGCGAGTGTGCAAAAAGGAGAGAGCACTGTTCGATTCACTACTAACCACTATCGCCCGCCTCCTCTGGCTTGGTCCACGTTGTCTCCCTGGTCTCCGTATTGTAGTAGTACTTCTTCCCATCATCAGCCGTGTACTCCCTCCACTTTCCCGTTTCAGCGTAAGAAGCAGAGGCGCTCCTCTGAATGGGAATTTAGTGAAGCCTTGATGGATGTATGTTTCACAATTCCCATAACCCACAAGCAATGGGCATTGACTGATCGGACTGTGCGCAGCGAGACAAAAAAACATTAACAATAAAAACGTTCTGAAAAAAACATAGCTTCGCGGTCTCATTTCACACACTCTATCATTCCGTCTGATCGTCGTGTAAATATTTACTCAAACTTGCCTTACTCCGTTGATTGTAGAATAAGCAACAACTAATCATGCAAATTGACGTTTTCTCGTCATTAAAAATACAAATACAATGTACCTCAGCTGGCGTCTTGAGCTCATCGGGCTTGTCCCAAACGCGCTGTTGAGTGACCTGGAATAACAGTATGAACGACGTCGTCTAAACTGTTGCCGGATCGAACAGTGACGATCTCCAATTCGCACACTCTCTCGTTGCTCTAACAGAATAATATTAGAGCGTGCAGAATGGAGAGAGTCGCATTCGATCCAGATACTTTAGTCGTCTTGTAACATGGAATATAATCTTCTTCGATAAGTCTGCCAATTTTGAAAATCAATTTGTAACTAGTGAGATTGATGCTTCATCGGTACTATCCACGCTCTCTGGTCTAATCGGGTGCATTACCGTTTCAGTTCCCTACGCCAAATATTAACATTGACATATTAAGTGCTTGCATACCGTATGTTATCATCTACCGAGCAGAAAAAATATGATTGAATAGTTTATACTTTGTAACTAAACGAACTAAATAATTCATCCGACTGATATGTCCTTGAACATTTTTTTGCAGTGGGTTCCTTGAGTCTACTGTATCCGATTAGACCAGAGAGTTAGTCGAGTACGAATGAAGAATCAATCTTGCTAGTGTCAAAAGTGGGGATCAAAATTATCAGGTGTCTCAACTAAATTAACTAATTTAATTTATCCCTGTATACCGAGTGTTTAATGAACCCGAGTAGAACAGAGCGCTAGTATAGCACCAATAAGGCACAAATTTCACTAGCGCAAACAGTGGGGTTACAACTGCCATTCGTCTCAAAAAAGATTATGAAGTCTTGAAAACACTTTCATTCGCCATTCACCGATCCGAAATTTCACCCTCTATTTGGACTATTGCATCTGGATCGAATATTAGCTCTCTCCTTACAGCACACTGATGATGAGAGAGAGTGCAGATTGGAGAGAGCCACTAACCGAACCAGCACTATTCGATCTGGAAAAATAGTCCAAATACAGAATGAAACAAATCGGATCAACGGCTTCAGACTACAAACTTCAATTTTGTTGGCCTACCGTATTGTAGTAGAATAGCCGTCCCTCCTCGTTCCTGTGCTCGGTCCAGACTGGGGAGGGCGAGGGCGCGACTGATGCAGCTGCTGCGGCTGCCGCGGCCACTCTCATGCCCGGCGACACCAGCATCGGGTTGAGCATCGGGAGCCCTGCAAAGCATGATTTAGTATTTTTACGAGTGGAATGAGGCTAATAACGCACACGAGCAGATCAGACAACTAATGTAGCGAGAATGAAGCACCCATTTGACTAGTGACAAAAGCTTCCGCAGAACGTATTGAATAGTTTCTTGCTCCATTCTACAAACCCTTCTCGTTTACGGCCAAAATGGCGCAAATGGAGAGAGGTGTGTGAGTCTCGTTGTTCTCCTGATCTTCCATGTCTTCCACCTCTCTTAAGATCAGGCATAACCAAACGAAAAATTGTAAGGTCTCCAAGGATCGAAGGCTTCCTCCGGCTAGGTTAGACTACGCTCTAATGGCAGTCTGAAATGGATGGCAGATAAGACATGAATTGGGCCCACCCTATAGTAGAAGCGCATACCTCTCTCCATTATGCACACTCTTGGTCAGATCAAGGAATGAGTGTGCAGAATAGAGAGAGCGACTATATTGTTTCATTCTAATATACAGTTTCCTCTTCTACTATCGAATATGTTGGCAGTTTACTCGATCCTTTTACAACATAATAAGTTAATAGTTGGACTGTCTTGGACTAGTTTGGGCTTAGTTTTGGACTGACCTCTGGCGAACGGGTTGAAGGCTGCCGCCTGTGCTGCAGCTGCAGCTTGCGCGTTCGCGGCTGCGAGCTGAGCATAGAGCGGGTTGACGGTGAGCCCGAGGCCCGGCGTCCAGCTGAACATTTTTTGTTGAGACTACTATATCACGAGTTGAGAAACTCGCCCCGCTTGAACGGCCGCGACGCGACCGCATCGCGACTAATACCAGTCTAATATTCGCTCCAGCTTCTCTAACAGACGAGAGGGAATGAGGAAAAGCGAGAGGCGCTACATTTTCTTTTACCAGCCGCCGCGTCAGACATTGAGAGATACCAATCTCGTTATACATTCAAGCGTAAAGATGTGTTACAGTAACCCTAATCGTTTATTAGCTTAAAGTGACCATGATCTACTGTGCGACCCTACGGAATAGTATTACCGTATCGAAATACACGCTATTCTTCATGCGCACTGTCTCGCAAGTCAGAGATATGAGAGAGTGTGCTGAATGGAGAGAGCTAATATTCGGTCCGTCATCTCTAATACAAATGTGCTAGCTAAACATAAAAGCTCTACAGTAATTATAATGTACCGTACAGGATCTTTCCATCTACACGATTCAGACCCATGCGTTGTGTGTCTCGATATTTTAAAAAAAAGTGGTTGATTTATTGTTGCCGGATCGATCAGTAGGGTTGGTAATACGGCCGATGCGAGGCCGCATCCCATGGCGTCTCCATTGCGAGGCCGCACTCTCCAACCGAGAGGAGGAGGAGGGGATGAGGATCGCATGAGCTTTGCGGCCTCGCATCGTGCTGATCCTCACTTTCTCTTTAGATTAGGGCGCGCGCTAGTTTGCGCGGGTTTGGCGAGGAGGGGGAGCGGTAGAGAAAGGCGACGGAGTTTGCGCTGCGCTTCCATTGCGGCCTCGCAATATCGTATTCGCATTGCCAACCCTATTGAACAGTTCTCTCTCCATTTTGCACACTTTTTTCGCAAGAAAAGATGCGGCCGAATGAGTTGAATGAAGAGAGTGACTATTCAATTTCGCAGCATGGGATGATAAAAAATAATAAAATGTATTAAATTTTCATCAATAATATTTATTTTATTCACCTTCGAAAAAAGGTACTAATGTACCCGATTGGAATAGGGAGATAGTGTAGGAGGAATGAAACACCAATCTCAATTCTGGAAAATCCTGGATTCTAATTATGGCGGCCAAGAGGGATTACGCCCCAACTATTAGTATTTTTTTCTCTTTCATAAGATCTATTATGATTGCATGTGTCACTATAGATAAATTATATGCCAGCACACTCTCAAGCCGGCGAGCGAGAGAGATTAACGGTTCAGGGTAGATATGTGGATATGCCAATTGGGAAGATATAGATTCTCCCCGAGGTCATCTACAGTATCCGTTGCTGTCAAGTCAATTGTCAATTCTCCCACCGTCTCGACTACCGTATCCGACTCTTTTCGACTACGGTATCATCCGACTCACCTGGGTTGGTGGAGGGAAATCATCGGGGCCTGCGGTTCTCAACTCGAAGCTCCCCTCGTCACTCTCCTCTGACATTGACTTGTCCACCATCGAAGACTGCAATAATAAAAAATAATATCACGGAAACATTACTATAAATCCATTAGTGAGACAAAATTAGTGATTTGCACAATCTTTCGCGATGGTATTACAAAACCGAAGTTTGTAGCAATTTTTTTTTAAATACTCGAACTCTTTTTTTAAATAAAAAAAAAATACTCGAGCGAAAATTGCGTGGTGCCAATTCAACACGTTTTTGTATTTGAGACTTTGATAATGGATAGTTTTGAAAAGCGATCGCGAAAAGCATTGGTGATCTCAAAACCAACGCTTCATAAGAAACACAAGCATCACCAATTCACCATGTTTTTTCTCCATCCCCATTTTCTCATTTCTTTGTTTGAGACTAATGCGATGTTAAAAATCGGCGAAAAGATCGGATCGGGGGGGCCTGTTAAAAAATGCAAAGATCCGATCTTTGATTTGAATTCTCGCATTTTTATATCTCAGCTCCCAGTGGAGCTAGAGACTAGACATTTTAACAGTAGCTTTAGAATGTCAAAAGAAGTCCAGAAACTAAATTTCAAGTCTCTAGCTATCCTAGAAGCCGAGTTATTCGTGAAACACGAAAAATACGGTAATTACAACGTTAAAATCTTATTTTACAAATAACTCGGCTTCTAGGATAGCTAGAGACTTGAAATTTAGTTTCTGGACTTCTTTTGACATTCTAAAGCTACTGTTAAAATGTCTAGTCTCTAGCTCCACTGGGAGCTGAGATATAAAAATGCGAGAATTCAAATCAAAGATCGGATCTTTGCATTTTTTAACAGGCCCAACATCGAAGATCCGATCTTTTCGCCGATTTTTAACATCGCATTACTGACTAAAATTGTCCGAAAATTCGATAATTGGTGCGAAATATGCATTCGTGATTTCGAACACATCTTTTTATGTGAAACCTCTCGGATCACCAATTCACCGTGTTCCCTGCCCAATAGTGAAGGGAAATCGGAAATGATCCTCCTTAATCACGTGCTCTTTCGCGAGTTAGTAAAACGAGAAAAAACACGCAAACTATGGAGAGTCGTTCCAACTTGCCGTACTCCGTTCCAAACTGCCCAACTAACCTGCTCGAATATCTTCGCAGACGCGAAGCCGATTGATCTTTGATCTCACATCGATCTCTCCTCTAACATCGACTTGTCCAGGATAGAGGAGCACTGATAGTTCATCGTTCAAGAACTAATTTTAAAGCGTGCAGCAGTCATGAGATCAGAAAAATTCTACAAATGTATCAGGTGCCGAAAGATCATCGCAATCTGAAAAAGCCCCGAATCACCAGTCCACCATGTTCCGTAATTAGAGATATAAAGAAATCGAAAATTTAAAAAAAAGATTTCCTCCTTTTAGTTTCGCTCCATGTCAAACTCCAAGTCAACGATTGCAGAAAATCTGTTAAGGCGAAAAGAACGTTAGAAACGGGAAATCACCAGCCGGAATAATCTTTTTTTTTTACGGAACCTTCAACCAAGCGACCCACAGCACTAAATCAATGAATAAATCAAGAATCAATTAAAAAGCAATCAATCAAGAAACATGAGATCCCCTGCTGGTCCTTCTCAATAATTTCTCGACGTTTCCTTTTTTTTCGATTTTTTAAAAAGTACTTTTGGTGATGCTATCAAAGAAGCTCGTATCACAAGGCAGGAAATGATCACCAGAAACCAAAAAATACTAGCCTGATTCACAGGGAAATATTTCCTAACACTCACCTATTATTAAACGAAGGATAACCTCCAGTGATGGTTATTACTTCATTGATAAACATCGATTTATCAATTATTCGATGCGTAACATTGGAAGACTAAATTATTTTGACTTGAAGCATTTCTGAATATTCATACTCATAGCTGCGCGCGAATGTCCCTAGGGATTTCAAAGGATACCGCTTAGTTGGCTTCGACCCGTCTTTCTTATAGACGACACGCGCCCTAGGCGCGACGGGTTAGAGTGAGGGGAGGGAGGTGAGAGAGGGTGGGCGGAGTCTGTAGAGCGGGTCGCCGCAGGGATATCACTCGCGCAGGTATGTTCATAATATAATCAATGCGCGTCCCAGAAAGCCAAGCCACAGAAAGCCTCAGAAACCGCAAATCACGTGTCCTTATTTTTTTGTAATGAGGGTGGCATCTATTCTAGCAAGTCAGAACTCGGCCGAAATGACTATGAGTTCACCGTGAAACACTAGAGTTCCCAGTTACTCAATGTCAGTGAGCAGCGAAATTCGAAGAGATGGGTCAATAGAGCATTTTCATCACTTTCCAAGTAAGAAGATAAACTTCTGATGGAAGATAAACTTTTGTATTTTTTCAACAATCTTCTACCTTTCTACTATTGTATTTCGTTGCACCAGATTGAATACTGGATAAGATAAAAAAAATTCCCATATTCACTGGGTGATGGGACGTTTAGGAACTCGCGTTTAGGAACTCGCGATCGGTGACGTTTAGGAACCCTTCTCGCTGGGGAGGTGACGTTTAGGAACCCTACTCGTTAGGGAGGTGACGTTTTGGAACCCTGCTCAGTGAAAAGGTGACGTTTAGGAACTTTTCAAGGATCGATTCGGTGACGTTTAGGAACTTTTCAAGGATCGATTCGATGATGTTTTGGAACATTATTTTAATCGAATCGGTGACATTTTGGAACTTTTTTTTGTTATGGATATTGTATCGTTTCAGCGATTAATCTGGTGAGTGTTGTATGTTTCCATATCATAAAATAATGTTTAGCAACCTTTTTTTTATTTTCGGCTGTTTTTACAGTTCTACTCTTTTTTATTACTGTGTTTCGTTATATTCAATATTTTACAGTAATAATTATTATATATCGCTGAAATTCGGATAAATAATACATTATGGAATTTTTATTCGACTGTTTTAATATTTAAACACTTTAATTCAAATTCGCGTTCCTAAACGTCACCGATTCGATCCTTGAAAAGTTCCTAAACGTCACCGAATCGATCCTTGAAAAGTTCCTAAACGTCACCGAATCGATCCTTGAAAAGTTCCTAAACGTCACCTTTTCACTGAGCAGGGTTCCAAAACGTCACCTCCCTAACGAGTAGGGTTCCTAAACGTCACCTCCCCAGCGAGAAGGGTTCCTAAACGTCACCGATCGCGAGTTCCTAAACGTCCCATCACCATTCACTGGCAATGTATTGAAGCACAACTATCTCGCACTGACTATGAACCCAGCGCGAAACACTGAACACCCTAGTTACTGATCTGTCAATTCGGAAAGATCAAAGATCACAAAATGTTCTCTACCTGAGTGGTGGCAGAATTCCTCTTCACCAGCTTGAATCCGTCCTCGAGCATCGCACTCTTCACCTTCAGAAGGCAACTGAAAAATCGATTTTTTTTAACAGTAACCGATCGGGATCTACCGTAATCCTCAGCTATCTAATCGTCACTACAAGTCGATATTGCACAGGATAGAGTTGCCGATCAGATAATACTTTCTCCATTCTGCACACTATGTCGGAAAGGCGAGATAATATGCGAAATAGAGATAGAGAGTTATTATGCGATCTGGTAACACTATTGTACAGTAACCCATCGCAGTCTACCGCACCTTCTCCCACAATTAACCGTTGCTATTCGGACAATAACTGTTAGAAAGTTGCGATTAGAAAAATTATGCAACATTCGACGATATTGAATCACAGTTCTTAAACTCATTCTCTTATGAAATGTTTGCGTGGCACCAATTCGCCGACCTCGCCCGAACATCTGCACGAGCCCCCCTACCCCGAGTGATCGTTGACCTCACAATTCAAACACGCCCATTCGGAGTTCCCTAACCAATCGATAATCTACCGTATCCCTTCCTATTTCCGTCAGGACCAACCATCTACCGTACCCCTCTCCGAACTCACGCGTGTTCCTTCGCGTGTAGCATGCCCATATCGCCGATCTCGGCAGTCGCGAGTAGGTCATACATGCGCGCAGCCTGACCGTATCCAGTGGGATGGAACGATCGATCGACGCCTGAAAAGGGGTACGGTAGGTTACGATATGCATAGATGATCTACCGTAATTGTAACCGAAAATCTAACAATTGAATAAATTCAATCAATTTATCATATCAGGCAATTAGGGTGCTCAGATGAGGATGAGTCGCTGGTAGTCATCACGGGTTGTATTCCACCAGTTTTTGCCAATAGCTCGCGTCAAGTCATCTCTTCAGCGCACTCTTGGCTTGCCCGAGGGGCGGGTCCAGTTGTAGGGCGTCCAGACAGTAGTCGCGCGGCTCCACTGATCCGTATCCAAGCTTCGCACTTTGAGTGCCCAGCGCGCCTTCCGTTTCAGTCCTTCTTGGTTCCAATCGCGCAGTTTCGTGATCCCTCGCACGCGTTCGTTTCTCCAGCGATCCCTTAGCGAAACTCCGACCATTTTCCGCTCCATCTTCCGTTGGGTCACACACAGCTTCTCCTTGTCGCTCGATCGCAAGGCCCATACTTCACATCCGTAGAGTACGGTAGAGGTGACGCAACTCTCAAAGAGTCTCCTCCTGGTCTTCATGGGAAGAAGTCGGGAAGAGAGGAGGTGGGACAGCTTACTCCATGCGTACCAACCGAGTCTGATCCTGTGCTCAATTTCGTCTGAGTGGTCAAGTGGAAGAGAGATTCTTCCTCCAAGATACGTGGCAGACTCGACGAATTCAAATCGCAGGTTCCCGATGACTATGGGTGCTCTGGTAGTGGTGCAGGAGGTGAGGAGATTGGTCTTGGAGGCGTTGATTTCGAGACCAACGCGGCTGCAAGCCTCCATCAGCTTCTTCAACATCCGCTCCAGTTACGATCGAGTCATCCGCGTACTCGAGGTGGCTCAGGTATCTTCCATCAATCCGAATCCCGTCGCTTCCCCAGTCGATGTCATCCATCGCCGATCGAAGGACCACGTTGAAGAGACGAGGGGACAGAGTGTCTCCTTGGCGGACTCCTCTTCGAACGGTGACGGGAACCATATCTTCGTTGACGCGGATGAGGGTTGAAGACGACTCGTAGATGCGACGAAGAAGGTGGATGAGGGTAGGATGGCATCCCGATGACCAGAGTGACTGCCAGACCGCGCTCCATTCCACGCAATCGAAGGCCTTGCGGAAGTCGACGAAGGCAAGATAGATGGGGATACCGTATTCCGATGACCTTTCTGCGACCTGCTTGATGGCGTGCAGGTTGTCCAGGGTGCTGTGCCCGCACCGGAAACCGGTTTGGGTGGACGACTCAGTCTCTTCAAGCACTACCTCGAATCTTTTCAGAATGCAACGTGTCATGGTCTTCAGGGTTACGGTAAGGAGAGAGATTGGTCGAAAGTTTCCGATGTTGGTGCAGTCTCCTTTCTTGTACAGAAGAGAGACGATGGCTTCTGCCAAACCATCGGGAACTTGATCTCCGGCTACCAGGCGATTGAGTAGGTCGGCTATCACGGGGGCGAGGTGGTCTTTCGCATGGTAGAGCATCTCGGGAAGGATTCCGTCCGGACCAGGGGAGTGGCCGCACTTGAGCAGGGACATCGCGTGCCGGGTCTCATCGGGAAGGAAGGGAGGGAGGGGATCGAGGGGGCGCGAAGGGACCGCGAGGGGAAGGTGCACTCCGGGGGTGTACAGTTCCTCAAAGAAGCGCTGGACCGTAGCAATAGTTGCCTCTTGAGACAGAGCACCAGTAGCAGGGTCAGGGACTTGAAGACGCTTCTTAGAGGATTGGAGGCTTAGCATCGCTTTCACTATGCTCCTTCCCATAGTCGCAGCATGACGAGCTTGCGACTCCTTTCGTTTCCGGATGTCATCGGAGAGACTCAGTCGGGCTGCTTTGCACGCGGTGGAGTAGGCGACGGTTCCCTGGGGGTTGGATTGCATCTTGTGGCGCGCCGCTAGGAGGTTCCGGGTTGCAGGAGATATCCAGGGCGGGACTATTCGCACTCTCCAACAGTCGCTTGCTGCGGTCTCAGTGAATGCCCGGACCGTATCGTAGGCTTCGGCAGCAGAGGCGGGACGGGTGAGAGGCACTGACGCGAGGAGATTCGCGTTGGCAGTAAAAGAGACTCGGTCGAGATCAAACCTCTCCCTGCATCTTTTGTGCTTCACCTGGTCGGGGAGGGATAGACACATCCGGACAAGGCGATGGTCCGAGTTGAACTCGAAACGACCTACGACTCCACAATTGACAACTCTCGCCGTGGGAGGCGCTGCAACGAAGTCAATCTGGTTGAATGTGGAGCCGTTGGGAGATCGCCAAGTCCAGATCCGGCCATGTCTCTTTTTCGGGAACGTGTTCCAAATGCGCAGGCCGGTTCTCACGCAGACTTCTGTGAAAGTCCGTCCACGCGAGTTGGGGGTCGGAGAAGCGTAGTTACCGACAAGTCTTTCATTGCCAGGTTCACGCGCGACTCTACAGTTGAAATCTCCAATCAACACTGGCATACAGCCTCTTGGCGCTCTCCGCAAAGTGGCCTCAACCTGGTCCATGAAGGTATCGTACTCTTTGTCATCGTAGGACGACGTTGGAGCATACGCACAGACTAGGAAGAGGCGCTCGATGGGTAGGAGGAGAGTCGCTAGACGAGGGGAGAGGCCATGGAACACAGCTCGTCGCGCGAGGTGTGGTCGGAGCAGGAATGCCACGCCCTGGGACGCAGTAGGACCGCCCGAGTGGTAGACTACAGTGCCTGAGGATTGAACGAGGCACAACCCACAATCCTTGCTTCCTGCACTGCTATCACGTCCCACTTGATCTTGTCGAGGGCGAGTTCCAACTCGATCTGCTTGTCCTTGGGGGCGAGCGTCCTGGCGTTGATGGTGCCGATGTAGAGATGGCGACTCATCAGGGTGGCGTACAACTCCCGAGTGCCAAACTCTTCTTGGAGAGGGAGACTAGATCCTGGGCGGAGGGAACCGGAGTCGGAGAGCGAAAATCGCGACTCAACAGCTCGCCACTCGCTTTTGGACCCAGAATGACTAAATTACTTTTCTCTAATTAATTTACCACAAATCCAATTGAAAACGACTTGTTATTGAAATCCTGAACAATGAAATTTGCACGTTCTAACTCGATCCTCCATTCCTCTCTCCCCTCCCCTCTCCTTCTCCATTCATTTTCCACTTTTCACCGCACGACGGGTGGTCACTCCTCTCATATGGAGGTTTTGTTTTCTTCACCTCTCTTCTTACCGTACCCTTGATCTACCGTACCCCTGATACTGATCCTTTCTTCTCTCAGGAGTCAAGATCATCAACTTCAGTCCTTTCTTCGTGAGTTTTGGAATGAACTTGGACTGGATTGATCTTTGATCTCTTTAGATCTCTGGGCGATTCCGAGGTCGAAACAGCTCTATCCTTCAATCTCAGCCAAATCAGTACATGTACCGTAATCGCCTACCGTAACCCGCTTGATATACTCTGAGAGAGCGGGTTACTGTAGCAGGCGGGTTAATTTATCTCTAGACTGTGCAGCCCAATCATTCGACTACGACGATCTCATTCATCTCATGGGCAGCAAGCGCAGTCGCAAGGAGAGGAGACACTCCCAGGTACACCGACCACATGTCTCTGGTAGTATAGTGGTCAGTATCCGCGCCTGTCACGTGCGAGACCCGGGTTCAATTCCCGGCCAGAGAGAATTCTTTTACCGCTTTTCAGGAGATTCACGGCGAGCAAGAGGACATCGTCGAGGTCGCCAAGCAGCTTCAGGCGACCTCACCGAACGATGTTCAAGGTATACTGTAGGGATTTCTTTTCCCCTCTCCATTCTGCACACTCTTTTGCATGTCTGACCGACGATAGTGTGCTGAATGGAGAGAGCTAAAGGCGCCGAACAGAGTGTAATCAGAGTTCGACTGATCTTTGATCTCTTCAGCCTCTCCTTCGCTCGCCGATCTCCGTGCCGCATACGGTCGACTTGTGGCCAATCAGCAAGAGGATATGTTAGTTTTTCCGAACCGATCGATACCGTAATCCACCCTATTCCAGAGACATTCCCCAGTTCTACGACGTCGCGGCGGCACTAGGTATGTTGTAAATCAATTTCAAATTTGATCTTTGATCTCCAGACTCTGCTTTTCTCTCCACACTGCGTGATACGTACAATCGCCTTTCCATCAACCAGCTTGAGGAGTTGTAAGGGCGATTTATCGATCGCTACAGTAACGCTTCTCCTTTTCAGTGACGAGCTCGCTGACTATTGCTCTCCGGACGACATTTCTCCTTCTCAAGGTATACTGTAGGCCAGACTGGGAATTGATCTTTGATCTCCAGACGCCCCTCTCCTCGCCGATACTCGCGCTTCCTCGATGCCTGTGGCCACTACGAGAACAGGTACCGTATCCATTAGACTACAGTACCCTGGGACCTACAGTACTCCCAGACTATCGTATCCCTCAACCTACCGTACCCCTCCCTCTTCAGCCCGCCTCTACACGGAAATCCGTCACATCTCGGATTCTCTGCTACCCGGAGCCAGACGCGTTCCCTCCTTCTCGGCCGCCCGTTCAGTCGCCTAGAGTGGTACGGTAGGCTACCGTATCCCCAATCGATAATCCTCCATCGCTACAGTAACTCTCTTCCCATTACAATATCCGACACGAGCACCGATCGAGACACCTTCGAGCCCTGGTACACCTCGCCCGCCATCTCCGCTTCGGGTACGGTAGAGGATCAGGGTTACTGTAGATCATTTAGCGATGAGCGAAGAGATCCTTTAGCTGTAGTAACTCTCCTGCGTGTGGTAACAGCTAGACCTTGTGTCCGGGGTCGTACGATAGGATATCGTAGGAAATTACAGCATTTTGCCGCCGGGTACCGTAGGATTACAGTAGCGGATGAAGGAGTACTGTATGTTACCGTAATCCTCTTCAGCCGCAGCGACTCCCGACCAGACGGTGCTCTCCTACGAGTCGGAGTACAGTGGATCCGTGCAGCGTCGCTCCTCTGTCGTCACCAGCAGCGCCGCCACGAGTCTGGTACGGTAGATACCGTACTCCCAATGATTATTGATTGAAACAGTATCTCTGATTATACCGTACTCTTTTTCCGTTCAGGAATCTGTGACGGAGGTCGAACACGCTATCGAGCCCGCCAGCTTCCTCATCTCGTTCGTGAGCAAGAAACACGGAATCGAGGAAATCGATAACTACCGTAACCATCCCTGATTACCGTATTCCAGATGGACCTTGGCATCGGCATGAGCATGACTGCGACGGGTAGTCCCCTCGTCGTGTCTACCGTAACCCTCCCCAATCCCAACTGAGCACCTCCGATCGATAAAGGGCTAGCGTTGTCTTACTGTATGAGAGTCGATAAACCATTACAGTGGGTTGTTAACAAGTGGTTCTGACAACGAGATACAATGATTACGGTATATAAACAGTATTCTCTAGTGATGACGGATTGAATAGATTTTCTGCACATTTTCTCCATTCTGCACACTCTCTCGTTTCCAGAAAACGACTAGAGAGTGTGCAGAATGGAGAGAGCACTATTCGATCCGGCATCACTAATACTCACCATCACGATACATGATGTAGAAGGAGCAAGAAACGTTACGAGTGATCGGCTCGAGAGAGGAGAGGCCTCCGGAAAAAATAGGGAAATTGTTTTTAAGTGGAGCCAACACAACATCGAGAACATCGGCACAACATTGCATTGTTTGCAGTTTGAGAAACGCAATATCAGCAAGAGCCTACTTGGTTTTTCTTTATTTTGGATAAAATAACTCAATTTCTGAGATATATACAGACGTCTCTAGAATGCTTCTCACAAATTTTGTGTTCAAAATGAATCCGGAAACTTGGAGTTTCACAAGATTATGAAAGGCAGAGTCGTGCGAAATTTTTGATCACCGATTGGCTCGTAGATTATTTATTTACCATTCTAGACAAGATTAGCTCACTTTCTGAGGCATCTAAATCCGTCTCTTATCGGCTTCTAACGAATAAGAGTTCAAAGCCAATACACGTCAGACAATTTTGAGCATCATAAGATCCATGAGAAGGGGAGAATTGCGCCTTTTTTAATAATATGAATTCGTCACATATCGTAATATGATATTAGGACTGGCAAAGCTGCGTTTCACAAGATTTGTTAAAGGCTGAGTTTTGCGACGTCTTTGATCTCTCGAGAATTCGTAGGTGAAAATTCCTTGACATGATTAGCTCAATTTCTGAGGCATCTGAACAGCTCTCTTTATTTAAACGAATTTGGGAACTAGCAAAGTTGCGCTTCACAATACTTATGAGAGACATGGTTGATCGAAGGCTTTGATCTCATAAGGACCGGTCGTGTCATAAAAACTATTTGACAATTCTGAACATGATTTGCTCGGTCTCTGAAGGAACTGTGGACTTCTCTCATCTCAGGGATCGAAAAGTTGGTCGGATCCGACGCTTTCAACCCACTAATTTTGACCAAGTTGGAAAAATAAGGAAAAAATAAGGCAAATTTTTGAAATCAACCCACATTTTTAGGCAAATTTTCACTAATTTTTTGAAATTTTGCAATATCAATCCACACTTTTTGACAAATATTTACTAAATTTTCGAAATTTCATAAAATCAACCCACACATCTTGACTACTTAGTCATTTGACTACTTAGGTATTCGACCCCTGTCTCATCTGCTTCTCACTAATTGGGTTAGAAATAATTGAAAATATTAAAGACTATCAAAAATGGAGATACAATATAATTTTATCAAGTGGCCACATGAAATGTTGCGTTTCCAAAGGGTTTTGAAAGGCCAAGTTGCAAGAATTTCTTAATAACAATAACTCACTTTCTGAGGCATCTGAAAACGTGTCTCGTCTGCTTCTGCAGTTCCTCCAATCTACTGTAGCAAACACGCACCTCGGGCTGGACGCCACTGTAAATTATTTAATTCATTTTTATTTGTAATGACAAAGCATCTCCAGCTACATCAAAAGCTGTGCACACCATCACATTACTAACATCTTCGGCTCTTTCCCAGAACTCCGGAAGCCCCGCCCCTTATCCGTTCACAATCCCAACCAATCATGAATTGATTTTTCTCGTCGTGATAGGCTTTAAAACTTGTCTTCTGTCACTGGGCTCCTCTTTTAAATAGGAGTAATCACATCGGTCCTAGTGGAGCGTGGCTTACAAGGAGCGGAGCTTCTGGGAAAGTACCCAACCAATTCTATTCCAGCATCCCAATCAGAATTGCGGAATGTGCGATCTACCGTACATCATTATACCGCCAAAATTAAATGCCAGTTTTCAACAGAATACAAGGTCGGGTGCGCTTTTCACAGTTTCCCTGATCAGGGAAGATTACCCAATAAAGCATCCGATCCTTGTAATGAAGTTGAAAACATCATTATGTTGGAAATACACAGAGAGCGTAGCGAAAGAAGTATAAAGACATAATCAAACATTCGTGACAAGACCATGCCTATGTGACAACTTGCCGATTTCTCTCTTTCTCATCCCCATGTGGAATTCCGTGTAACCGTACCATAGAAAAAGTATACCCTACGGTAATTGAACCGATCAGCTAACGTATTCTCGAAAACACAGTTCTTTTGTCTCTAGCAAAGATATTTTATCAACACTTGCTTCTGAACAAAACACGATACGCACTACTATTTACAATTAACATTAACACGAGAAAAACGGAAAGGCCTTGATCAGATGAAAACTAGAGAAAGCGAAAGAAGGAGAGGAGGGCAGATACTGTATTGCGAAACAGTTCTCATCCGATCTAGTGCCCCAAAAAGAGGAAGGAGGTCGAGTACACTTCTAAAAAGGGATGGGGGGAGACACTTCTAGGTCAGCAGAAATTCAGGGTACACCATCTAGAGTATACAACAATGTTACCGGATCGAACAGTGATCTATCCATTCTGCACACTCACTCATCGGTTTGAGTATAAGAGTGTGCAGAATGGAGAGAACAAGTATCGGATTGGGCTCCACTAGGGTACAGTATATCTACAGGTTTATTACGGTATAACCGTGGCGGGAAATTATTATCGAGTCATTAGCAGCTTCTTTGGGGGTTCAATAACGATCATTGAATAAATTAAGGAAATCGAAAAGGATAAAAATCAATAATTCTCTCGCCACCGTCTCGCGAGGAATGACGTTGACGTAGAGACGAGGCAGACGGGGACGATTCTGGAGAACGAATACTGTAGTCTCGATGAGGGGTACTGTAGCGGATACTACGGTAATCCTCACAGCACCCTGTGATACCCTGCACGTTTCAGCGTGAATCCGCAAGATTTTCAACCCATGCGAATCGACGTTTCACCACATTTACAAAATTCTTATGATTTCACGACTTTAATTCCATGTTTCTTTATCCTATAAAATAATCGCAAAAACATCGACAGATGAATCATTAGTACAAAAAGGTCTAAAAAATAAATAAAACCCCAATCAATCGTAATGGACACTAGTGACTAGGGTTGGCTATTCGGGCTTTGCGGGCCCGCAATCGCGCGTCTCTCTCGCCTCTCGATTGCGGGCCCGCAATCCTCCTCCCGCCCAATCCGAGGAGGGAAGATGCTTTAATCTATCCGCCGCGCTCTAGTCTGCGCGGGTTTGAGAGAGGAGGCGGAGCGGGAGCGGAGGAGCGCTCTCTGGGCAGGGGGAGGATTGCGGGCCCGCAATCGAGAGGCGAGAGAGACGCGCGATTGCGGGCCCGCAATCCCGCAATCGTTTAGCCAACCCTACTAGTGACACAAAATGGCTTCTCTGGCCGGCTTCAACTCGTCGTTTTGGACAGTGAAGCTTTCCGTGACTGACCATTTTGCCATCCCTAATGGACACCTCACCTGCGTCAGTAGCGCAGCAGTCCCTCCAGCACCTGACGCACGTCAACGTGCTTCTCGTCGTTGCGACGCGGGCGCGGCGCGTGGAAGAGCGTCGCGACGTCGCGATCCACGCCCTGCACGTCGAGACGAGGCAGACGGGGACGATTCTGAGAGAGGAATACCGTAGTCTCGATGAGGGGTAATGTAGTCAGGAGAGGTTACTGTAACAGAATCAACCGTAAAGGAACTGTTGCCTGAGGAGCATGAGGTAATTAAATACTCATTCACAATCCAATCATTCCAATCGATGCCCCCAATTGTCTGACTATGCTCACGTTTCTAACTGCAGCAGCTAGATAATCGGCCCATGTGAACTCCCGTTTCAGCAACTTCTCAATAACTAGAAATTTTCGCGAAGTTAGTGAATGCCTTGTATACAGCACAACAATCTATAATCAACAAACTATAATCAAAGATCAAGTTCGGTCCTCAGCACTTTATCCACGCAATTTACCGTTTCTCAGAGCTCACAAAGAATCGACTATATTGTTTTTTTCGATTTTATCATACATAACCTACACCTAAAAATATATTATTGCTTAAATAGCCATGGCAAGTATTGTAGTTATTCCTATTTATTCATCTGCCTCCATCTCTAAGAAATTCTCTATATTATCTATTTATAACTCTCTGCCCTCTCAAGCCACAGTCTCTCCAGTTCACCCACTAACTCGACCTGTCAAGTGACGGAGGTGTGCGAAATGAAGAGACAGAGGCTCGTATTTAGAACTCTAATCATCATTACTAGTGATAACGGATCGAATAGTCACTCTCTCCATTCTGCACACTCTCTCGTATCTCTAATCAACTAGCGAGTGTGCAAAATGAAGAGAGCACTATTCGATTCGATATCGCTACCGTAATTCCACTCTCACCATCTTTCGTCTCCACTAGCCTAGAGTTGCCCCAATCCTTTCCATCAACTTGTCGATTTATGAACCCCACCTTCTCTTTGTTAGTGCCTCGTCCACGGTCATACTATCGCTACCGTAACCCTCCTCAACTTGGAAATGTTAACAACTTGTTCTTCTTAAGAATTTCAATGTTAACAATTTCCAAGCAACGAGTTGTTAACATCGCTACCGTAACCCTCCCCACCTGATCGGGTCTCCTCTGAGGGGGCGGATTGGTGCCACGCACGCGCACAGAGTGAACGAGGAAGAACTTGCTCTCGTGCGTGAGGATGATCACGTGCGGACCGTACTGCAAGGAGACAATTAATCAATAGTTATCGGAACTACCGTACTATTCTTATAATTTATGAAATATGTGCGGAGCGTACTGAAAGGAGATAATTAATCGATAGTTATCCTAGCTACAGTACACCCCTATTATTTATAGGATATTTGCGGACCGTACTGCACTATGTATCGATAATTAGGGTGTACTGTATCCCCAATTGGGAGTACAGTGGGATATGTGGAACAATCGATATTTATCAAGGAGGTACATTACCCTTTCTATTATATCTCAGATCAATCGTTAATCACCGCTATGCGCCTATTCATCCGCGTTATTTCCGGACCAGTTGCATTCCCGCTTCAGAGCGTCAGCAAACACTTGATAGACGTCCAAATTCAATGTAGTTTCGGTAGGTGGTTTCAACAACAATCCTCCTCCCAAATAAATGATACGTTGAACACTCGCTTGATTTCGGGAGCCGTCGGATCCCCGTTTCGAGACATGACCAAACACTCGTGAGATGGTTGAAGTCAATGTTTATGGCTTCGATAATCGAACAAAAAAATGTAAAACATCCTTTCCGTCCCTTAGAGAACGAGTTTCATCATTTTGAACAAGCTGGATTCCTGCCTCGAGACTATCACAAACACTCTTGAGATTGCAAATGATCTCCATCTCAATCCACAAAACGGTACAATATCCTCCCCTCACTTGCTTTCATCCACGCGCCTGCCTCATTGCCGGACCTGTTAGATTCCCGTTTCGAACATATCACAATAGCGCCAGATAAATACAGCGACAATACCACTCTGCCGAACGCTAAAAAACCCAACTCTTCCTCCCGATGCGCTTCATTAATCTGACTCCACCTGATTTCCGGGCCAGTTTCATCCCCGCTTCGAGAGATGAACAACGATAGTGAGATCCGCAACCAATGCTCCACCAGTTGCTCATGCAGAAATGATACAGTATCCCCTCCTAGCGCAAGTAATTATTTTTAGTACGAACCAGCCAAATATTCGGAGCAGCTGTATTCTCGTTTCGAAACATTATCAAAAACTTTATCGCTAGTCACTGTCAAGGCTATCCTCGAGTATAGCTTCACAAAATTCACATTATGTTCTCCTTCCTGTGCGTATCAAAAAGCGCCTCTTGCTTTACGAACCAGTCGGAGTACCGCTTCGAGACATGATCAACAACTCGAAAGTTAGCTAAAAACCAATGCGACGTGCATTCCCTGTCCAATAATTCCTATAGTATTGCCACGGCTATCAGTACTGTGCGCAAGATATAAATTACAGTACCCCTTCTTCCTCCCCTCTCCTACCGTAATCCTCACCATGATCGGCGTGAACTCGAACTCGTAGGTCTTCGTCGCCGCCTGCAATTATAGATTTAAAATTTTTTTAAAATTTGGATTACGACAACCTTGCAATTATCGATCATAGCACAATTTAATTACGATTTGACGCACCTACTAAGGAAGTATTTTCGCTTTTGGTGTGCAAAATGCTTATCCATACAGTGTGCAAAATGGAGAGTCTCAAAACACCGAACATACATCACTAATCTCTATCATACTGAACCAACTACAGTAATAATCAATAATCGATACTACCGTAATAATAATCGATCACTCCTCGCTCACCTCGTCTCTGATCACCCTCACTGCCTCCAGCGGGTACATACCGTACGTCGGATCGAGCATCTGCCAATCGATATAATCAGGTTATCGTACCCTCCATCAGTTCACAGGAATTAGCGTCTATCGTAAACTGCTATCATGCACCCACTAAATTCGTAATATTTGGGCCACAGACTCCTCCACTTTTATTTCATAACCAAACCCCTACGTTTCCGCGTATGCCAGCAAATCTACAGGCAAGGCGATTTACCGTTCCACCGAACTCACAAAGTACCTACTGTCTTCCGAATATAATGCCAGAGGTGGATGATGGAAATAACAAACTAATCTAATTTTAAAACTTTGCATTCGATCCACGTAAGTTCCCGCTTTATTAATCGCATTACTAAAGTCCCTAATGTCTCCCGAGCACAATTCTGCTGCCTTACGAATTGAAAATTAATCTAAATTAACCGTAATCCATCAGCGTATTATTGATCAATCTACCGAATTGGGCTACTTCATCAAACCTACGATTGCGAGGTGAATTGCCACTTATGAGATAAATAATAAGCAACGATTGAACCATGTTTAGTGTTGTTTATGATTTCAACCAATAGTTAACGATCTAGCGTACCCCAACTATCCCAAATTTACCTCACTCCACTACCACACTAAAGCTACCGTACCCACAACTCCTTCCCCTCTAATTCTACCGTACTCCTCACCACGAGTCCGAACCGGGCATTCTCCTCATCCGAGTGCACGACGATCCTGCATGGCTCGTCCTTGGACGTCGTCTTCGGGTTGAAACTATCGAAGCCCACCGGATCGTCGGGACCGCCCAGTCTCTGCAGAAGATCAGTTATCGATTGATGATGATAATGGCAGTTAGATTATCATCGAGTTTCGCACAATCATGTTAATATAAACAGCGATCAACCAGACAATAAAATCGCCCTGAAAACAGAGTGTTCTACATTGCAAACAGCATGTCAAACGTTCTACACCTAGCCCGCCCAGTCTCTGCGAGAGAAAAAAACGAGATTATCTTCCGTATCTTTAATCAGCGAGCAGAGTAACTAGCATTTAACGAAAACTGCTATAATGCGGCAGTAGGGTCCGCCCCAGTGTATGCGAAAGAATTATAAGAATTTGATAATGATACGAATTGCGCACATTCTTCAATATTAAAAAAATAGAGCAAGAAAAAAGAGTTGTGCTAGCCTGTTACAATTGCCGCTTCGAGACCATCACAAAAAAAGATAGCGCTGCCCATAATCAATCGAAGGTTTATCGCCTCTGGCTAACACAATATCTACAGTATATTATCTTTGCAAACAATCATTCCACTATATAAAAATACTCATTATTTTTTATTTATCCGGTAGGTAAAAGTGAGGCATCTGATACCTTATTGACATTAGCCACGAGGTTCTCGAACGGAGTGTTGTCACCGAAGTGTGAAGAACGAGAGAGCGATCTGTAATTAAGAAGTAATTAGCATAAATAATTATTTAAAATAGAGTAAAAAATCACTTCCTTGCCGAAAACAGCAAGTGAAAATTCCGGCAAAAGAGAAGGTCCCGGGGAGATTTGAACTCCCGTCGCAGGATTCAGAGTCCTGAGTGCTAACCGCTACACCACGGGACCACACGATTATTTCCGTAGAGATCGGCTAGAGATAGGTGGGTTTGCTCTCTCATTGTCGTCTATTAGGTTTGACGATCTGCTCTACTTTACAAGAATCCAAGATCGCTAAATAAATTCCCAGATAATAAATTCATTCCTGGGAATGTTGTGGATTGTTCGCTGTGATACAGATATTGATTAGGATTTTTCTCGAACTGACTAGCGAGTTTTCTCCCACATGGGCAGTGAGATTCGCGTTGCAGTAAGATTGCTTAGGGATGGAATTGAGGCACTTAGTGTTCTCATCAGCTATTGCTCCATATTAAAAAATATCAATACTCTACTGCTAACACTACCGTACGTATCTCACCTTATTAATCATTTTCGTTAATAATCAATCAATTAATTAATTAACAATCTCACCTCCTACTCCTGATGCTCTCCTTCACCACCTCCACATCACTTCCGACAGGGGAAGGGGGCCGACGAGACGGGCTGAACGGTGCTCGGATCAAATATGTTTACAAGAAGTTTTAATAAAACTTTTCTTCTGCTTCTGAATTTACAGCGAAGATATTATGGGGCGAGATTTTTCGACACATTCTCCATCGAAAAATAGCCTAATTTTGTTTCAGAAAACACACTCTGAGCAATGCAATATAGTGTGCAGAATGGAGAGAGAGCTATCAATAGATTCGGCACAACTACCGTACCTGCGGCTGAATGAGCGGGAGCGGGGCGAGCGAGAGTCGCGACGGGAGTCACGCGACGACGAACGAGGAGGAGTGCGACGACCAGATCGAGAGGAGGGCCGGGGATTCTGGAATGGTATGGACTTGGAATTAACTTTCGAATAGTGTGCAGAATGGAGAGAGCTAAATCAGAAATGACGCCTACCATGTGCAATGGATTATGGAATGTACTCCGTAATGGTCTCGCTATATTAGCACTGCTAAACACCTCGATCTACTATTAGTGCATCGAGAAAGCAAAATTTGTAATAAGCACTAATGCCGCACTACTACTCTATTAGAACACGTATAAAAATTTGCTCCATGTCAACTAATGTTTCAACGCATTCTCAAAGACTCGAATGTTTTTCGAAGCCGATAGTTTCATGTGTTGAAACTTCCAAAGCTTCTTAATTTAAGAATCTCTATTGTACCTCTTGGACGACCAGTTCAGACTCTATCAGCGCAACTTGCTGCGCAAGAATCTCAATCTACAATGGTACGGCTAAGCGTAAGAGCGACATTTGTTATTCGCACCACTAATCTAATTTGCACCATTTAAATTCACGTTTCATCGCATTCTCAAAGAACAGAACCTCTTTAGAAGACAATACATCTGTCTTTCTCATACTTCCAAAACTCACTAATATAAGAAACTGTGCTACAGTACTACTGTAATTTCTTATATTAGTTTGTTTGGAAGTTTGAGAAGGACAGAGTCTTCTAAAGAGGTTTTGGTCGTAACAGTACTAATAGAATGACCAATCTACAATCAATGCGGCAAATCATAAGCGCATAATTTTTTAAAAATTAGCACTACTAATCTATTACTGACGACAAATTTGCTCCATATCAACTCATGTTTCACCGCGTTTTCATAGAATCGAACTTTTTTTCGAAGTCAATGAATGTCATTTTTCGTCTCTTTTAATGCTCACTAATAAAAATCTGCAACTTTCGTGATGTAGTATAATTTATCTAATCATAGAAATTCATGACGAAGAGCGATTGTCTTCGAGAAAAAGTTCGATTCTTTGAGAATTCCGTGAAACATTATTTTACACGGAGCAAACCTCTAGCGAGTACTAATAACGTAATAGAGCATACTAACGATGTCGTTTCGGTTCCCTGCTCGCTCCATTCTACACACTAACTCGTAGACTGCATTGAGTGTGCAGAATGGAGATAGCACCATTAAATTCGGCACCACTAGTGCATACATACCATCGGAGTTCTCGCCGATCTGGGCGAGGTGCGGCGAGGGGAGGGAGAGCGACGAGAGAAAGATCGAGAAGGAGGAGGAGGACGGGGCGGTCTGAATAAGGAGTAGTTTCGGTATTCAGATCTCTCTATTCTGCACACTCTCTCGTCTTTCTGACCGGCGAGAGAGTATGCATAAAAGGAGTGCGGGAAATGTTTCGCACCCCCCTGCTCTGAATAAGGGCCCTTTACCAGAACGCCCGGAAGCCCCACCCATTAATCCCTCAGACTCCTAAGCAAGCACACATTTTCTCTCTCTCGATAGACTCCTGAGAGAGTTATAACTTAAAAAGATATATCTCATGGATGCCAAAGGGGCGTGGCCTCTAGGGGGCGGGGCTTCCGGCGTTGTGGCTGCGTACCTTCTTCTGCCCCAGACATCGTCGTCGTCGGGCTCCTCCTTCTTCTCCCTCTTGATCATGGCCACGCCACCACCCGCCTCCTTCTTGACACGAACCACTGAAAATAATGTAATAATTAATGTTAAATTTCATCTGATTAAGGCAATTTACAATAAATCGCTAAGCATCTATTTCTAAGGATTAACAAATGCATACATGCCAGTGCTACAGTTTTACAAGCCCGGCCAGACACAAGGCCCGTCAGAAATACACTCCATGTGAACTCCCGTTTCACATAATTCCCAAAGGCTCAGATGGTGTCTCAAGCCAATTCTCCGTCTCCCCCCTCTCAAATCAAAACAATGAATACCGTACCCTGGATCTCTCTTCCCACTCCAGCCACCACCGATCCCGCCACGACAGATGCCGCATCGTCGTTGCCTGAGATGCTGTATTGCCTTTCCTATCGATACTACCGCGCTCGATTAATGTTCCATCCATTTTTTTATTTGGAAAAGGTGCTCGCCAAATGGTAAGATATCTCTAGAGGAGGGGAGAAGATCATAGAAGCCAGGGTGATTGGTGTGGCATCGCTGGCATTAGATTAGGCGTAGGAGCGGGAGGTTGATATGCCTTTCTTTTCAATGAAAAAATCCACATCAATATCAACCGTGTACCTCTGGTCGTGATATGGAGGGTCTCTCGCTCCTCACGACGACTCGATCGATTATCACGGTCTACCATACCTCTTCTGTCTCTGGTACGACCATCTACAATGGGAGCCAATACCGTATACACTCCCATGTCAGTTGTCGATCAACAGCAGCTACAGTACCGTTAGCTTCAAATTCAGTCAGTTATCGATTGACCGAGCAGCACCTACCGTAGTATTCGCGGTAGGCGAGGGTAGGGTGAGGCGAGCGGGAGCGGCTGCGACGACCGTCCATAGAGGTGAGAGCATCTGATACGGTATCATTTGTCGATCGATATCTCCCGACTTCCATATACCTTGATCATGGCAATTGCGGACTACTAATGATGTGTGATCTAATAGTAGCTCTCTCCATTTTGCACACTCTCTGGGTTCTCTGATCGGAGAGACGGTGAGTGGTATGTAGAGAGCGCTATTCGATCGGGCAACACTACGGACTAATGCATTCACACAACGCATAAATGTCTTTAGAAAATCGTATCCTATCCAACTACTGCACTCGTCAATCGATATCATCAATCGATATTCTTCCGTATACCTCTCATCGAACGACGGGACGAGGAGCGCGCGCGCTCACGAGACGATCGATCATCACGACGATGAGAGCCACCGACCATAGAGCGGGCTACAATAATCAATTGTTACCGTACTCATATCATTACTGTATCCACACAATGGTAGACTGATTTTGATTTTCAGCTCTATCTTTCCATCCTGCTATCTTGTCTTTATGACCGACAATTAAGCGTGCAGAATAGAGAGAGCCAATGTCGAAATGTCATCACACCGTCAAAGACACTACATTAACCAAGCAGAAAGATACTGTAGAACTACGGTATCACCTCCTCTGTGTCTGTTCCTGTCCGCCCTTCTCCTCCCAGCCTGTCTGGCAGCCTCTCTGAAATTATCGATTTTTCTACCGTAGTAATAGATCAGGACTAATCAACCGTAATCTACCGTATACCTCCTGGCGGCCAGCTCCTGGACCGTCTCCCAGCTGCTAAGCGCGAATAGCTCCGGCACGTGGGTAAAGTTGCTGGAAAAAATATATTTTAGATTAAAAAAGCGATTCTACCGTATTCTCGCGACTACCGTATCCACTCACGGGGAGTAGAAGATCCGAAAATCGGTCGATACCATATTACAGTAGGTTAGCGTATCACAAATCAATTATTACAGTACACCCGAGGACAGACTACCGTAACCCCCACTCTCGTGACCCAGAAAATTGATAATCGATCAATCCCTCCTACCGTACTCCTCGGCTACCGTAACGCCACTTACGGTATGCGGGGCGGGGGCGTGTGGTCCCTCGAGCCGTTGGACTCTCCTCTGCGACGGACGAGGTCGAAGGTCGTCTGCGGCTTCATCTCTGCAATAAATGCAATAGAAAGCAGTAAATGTGAAGTTTCTGCTTCAAACATTCTCCATTTTGCACACCATCTCGTTACTCTGACAGGCAAGAGGGTCCGCGGAATTGAGGAGGTCCGGTTGCCGTCAATAGTGGGTACTAGTTGCAAGATTAGCGTCTTTGTTCAAATATTCTCCATTCTGCACACTTCGCACTGACTAACGATAAAATGGTAAAAAAGGGGGAGAGAGAGAGAGAGAGAGAGAGAGAGAGAGAGAGAGAAAGAGAGAGATTGCTCGAGATGCCAAAGGAGGCGCCATTTCTTTGCTTCTTTCCCCTATCTACGTTTGCAATCCACTCCTCTAATTTCTCATTGTACGGTCAGGATCGAGAGGAACCACCAAAATTTCGAAACTCCGCCACCTGTCACACTTTCGCTTCGCAAATCGCATAACATGGCGCCGACCATGTATCCCCAATTACTTCACTCTGGGTATGCTAAAAGAATATCACAAACCGATTACCAGTCTCCTGCTCAAGTATTTGCGCATGAGAAACGAAATTCAGAAACATCAGATCACACCAGGCTAGGGTTGGCAATTCGGCTTGTCGTATGGGCACCGCTACCTCTCCCCCTCGCCAAATTTCGCAATATGCGCGGGAAGGGAGGTAGCGGCGCCGCTACGACAAGCCGAATTGCCAACCCTACTCCAGGCTCATTAGAATTCCACCATGTGCCAACATCCTTGTTGGAATCAATTTTGTTTGCGTGAAAGTAGTGGCTGTAGTGGCCGGTAGGTCACCTCGGAACATTGGCGACATTCAACACAGTGATCGCCCTATAGCGGAAACGCGAGTACTTGGCGCAATCCTCGTTCTCGTTTTGTCGGTGGTTCAAGACCCCTTCGAGGTACTCTTCTTTTGCTACTTTTTGGAACTGTTTTCTAATGTTTTCGATTAAAATGATGTATATCAGTCTCATGTAGACAGTATTCCTTCTAAAATTTTCACAAATAAGCCGACAATATGAATTTTTTTTTAAAATCTTCCGAACTTACATGGGAAGTGCAAAAACTGCGTGTATTTTTGATCGATGTTCATTGAATTACTCGAAAAGATCAGAAAACAGTGCCAAAAATTACGTTTGTTACGTTTCTCAAGTCTGACGGGCCGAAATTAAAGACACCTTTATTTCTGGTTTCCGCTCGTAGAAAAAATACGAATACCTCTCTTCTGCAATTATTCTTCCAATACTGTTCATGTCTCTTATTTAGTCTCTAACTAAGTTTAACAATCTGTTGAAGTCACCTGACTTAAATTTCGCTCCACGTGCAAACTAGGTTGACTAGAGCCCCACAGTTTGCCAATAAATCCCCAACCATGTTGGTCACAATTTATGTGGGTAATCGTAGCAACAAACCAAAAAAAGGAATTCCATGACGCGCCAATAAATCCACCGCATCTCTGGTTGCAATCCCAAGTCGATTTCGTGTGAGAACAAAAACACACAACCAGCAGTCACTTTCACGCTTTTTTCATATCTTATGAGATTGGAGCGCACTTGAAGCCACGTTGAACGATTATGATCGTCTTATTTAAAACACATACTTTTCCGTCCATCCAAGTTCCGTCCGTCCACAACTAATACTAATCAGCAAAATTATCTGATAAACCACTACCACATCCTTTTCGTGTTCGACCACGGTTTCACAACCATCACAATCTGTCTTTACTGTAACCCCGTCACTTTTTTTAATGCCTGTATTCTGCAATATCTATCGTAATCCTCCCCTACCGTACCTGTCTCCTCCTTGATCTCCCGTCTGGCCGCCTCTTCCATCATCTCCTCCTTCATCGCCTGCTGCTGGCGTCTCCTCTCTCTAGCCGTCTTCTGCAATTTATTTAATTATAAATTTAATTAATTAATTAAAATAAATAGGAATGCAATTCCTCAGCGATCCGGCAGGGACACTTTGATGAGACATATTATTTATTGGACTCATTCAAATAAACGCTCTATACGTATGGCCTCACATATCCGCCTAGTACTAGAGAATACTCTCATTGTCTAACGATTGTTATCTTTTTATAAGAAGATCTGCGAATCATAGCACCAAACAGCTGCCACACCAACCAATGTATCATTCTCGAAACCTTGTTGCACCAGGTAAACTGTAAATCTTGAAGGTTTCAATGACCTCAAAGTGAGTAGCAGAATCGTTCCTGTTTCGCTCAAATTCGCGTTGCGGAATTCTGATACTGTACACAATAAACTTGTCGTGCAACAATATCGAATTCTCTGAATACCCACTAAAAGTTAATCGTATTGATATTAATATTTTTTCATAGAAAGAATTCTCATCGTACTACCAAATCACAGTCACAACTATCAATGTACCATTCTCGAAACCTCATTGTACCGGGTAAACAGAAATCAGTAAGCTCCGACTTTCATCGACAAAGAATCGGATCTAAAACTTGTTACGCACATATTTTTGCAAACTATCGACTACATTCTGCTACCATCATGGACATTACTATGTGAGTTATCAGTGTAATATACACCGTCAGGAAAGCTATTAGACTCGTCACAAGGCTGTAGTGTATCATTTTAGGGCTCTAATTTTTCCTGCCCACAAAAGACTTAATGACGGTCCTACAGTACTCTAGTGTTACCCTAACGCTTAAGAACCACCATTAAAACTTAAAGTTCTGCATTGACCATGTTACGTTAAGTCAACGCTGACCTGCTCGCCTCTGACCTGAAGTGCTTAAAGTTCTACATTGACAACTTAACTGACAAGGGACGGTCGTGAGTTGACCGTGGAGTTTCCGAAAACGGTCTTCACCATAGATAACCCATCCCTAGGGCTGTCCATACCTATTGTTACTTTTTGCAAAAGACGACCAGGGAGCGAGAATAATCGATAAATGTGTGGCCCCCTTAAACGTGTCCCCCTCTCCGCTAATCGGTTCATCCTTATCTCGAACATCTCTCTCATCGGCATCCGTAGTCTGCTGGATAGACAATCCACCCACCACTTTTGGGTTCGATTCCTCCCATGTGTATTTATTTTTTGCTATGTTCGGAACATGTGTTCATCAACATAGATTATATTTGTTTGAACTTTCAGCAACATTCAACTTCAAAAATGCAGATAACTATTGGGTTGAGGAATAAGTAACGCTCGTTTTTTCTCTCTGACTTTAGAACCCTCGTGCTCGCTCTATTGTTGTTGCCGTCTGCCACCCTGTTTACACTGGAGAGAGGGCCCTCGGGCATTCCACACATGTTTTCGATTAAGTTCTCCCTAGTCTCCCAGGCGAGAATGCCGCACAATTTCGTCCCCGACCGAATTCACATTCGGAACGTGATGCTCTTTCTCTATCTGGCTTGAAACCGCCCGCCATTCATGAACAACTGGAGCAGGTTTACCCCACACATACCCCGCATGTAACCACCGTGAGAAAGTGAGTAGTCAAATTCGAGAAACACGACTTTTCCCTCGAAGATGAAGACCGACCCGGTCGCCCCATGGAGTTGGACCTCGATCGATTGCGTTCTGAGGTGGAGGCTGACCCGTATCTCACTACGCGCGATCTTGCTGACTTCCTTGGGGTCGACCAAAAAACTACCGTGAATGGACTTCACGCGATTGGAAAGAAGTGGAAACTCGGGAGATGGATCCCCCATGACCTGACCGACTATGACAAGGATCGCCGAGTGGACATGGCTTCGACTCTTCTCACTCTGCATCGCCGGTTTGATTGGCTGGACAATGTCATCACAGGTGATGAAAAGTGGGTGCTCTACGACAACCATGAGCGCATGAGACAGTGGGTCGGAGAGGACCAAAAGCCAGCAGATGTCCCCAAACCCGATTTGCACCCCAAAAAAAGTGATGATGTGCATCTGGTGGTCAGTGCGGGGAGTGGAGTTCTGGGAACTCCTACCCGAGGGGACGAATATCACGGCAGAGGTCTACACTCTTCAGCTAAGGAAGCTGAGACTCGCTGTCGAACAAACACGCGGGAAGGACGCTCGAATCTACTTTCAGCACGACAACGCACGCCCGCATGTCGCAAGAAAGACCAAGGCTGAGCTGGCGGGCTATGGCTGGACTGTCCTCCCCCACCCTCCCTACTCACCCGACCTTGCCCCCTCCGATTACCACCTCTTCTCAGACCTCCAGCGTTTCCTCAAGGGACAGAGCTTCAAAGACCGAGCCACTATCCAGACCGTACTGACCAACTATTTCAAGAACCAGCCCCAGTCCTTCTATCACGAGGGCATCCACAAGCTGCCTGGTAGATGGCAGAAGGTCATCGATGCGCATGGAGAATATTTTTAGATTCTATCGTGCTTTGTAAAGTTTTTATGATAAAGTGAAAAAAAATTCAAAAACGAGCGTTACTTATTCCTAAACCCGATATGATTTAATATGTCGGTTCACGAAAGTTATCACGGACGGAAATCGACAAAGTCGCAGGTCAATAAATCATAGTTATTTGCATTTTTGAAGTTGAATGTTGCTGAAAGTTTAAAAAAATGTAAGCTATGTTGATGAACACATGTTCCGAACATAGCAAAAAATAAATACACATGGGAGGAATCGAACCCAAAAGTGGTGGGTGGATTGTCTATCCAGTAGACTACGGATGCCGATGAGAGAGATGTTCGAGATAAGGATGAACCGATTAGCGGAGAGGGGGATACGGTTAAGGGGGCCACACATTTATCGATTATTCTCGCTCCCTGGTCGTCTTTTGCAAAAAGTAACAATAGGTATGGGCAACCCTAGGGATGGGTATTATATGGTGAAGACCGTTTTCGGAAACTCCACGGTCAACACACGACCGTCCCTTGTCAGTTAAGTTGTCAATGTAGAACTTTAAGCACTTCAGGTCAGAGGCGAGCAGGTCAGCTCAAAATGGTGAATGGTCCGGGCTGCCCCAAAATTTCCGAGAAAAAGAGGGTAGGGCTACCCCGAAATCTATCGGTTGGCCCTTCCTTAGCCCGGACTAGCATCAAAACTCGCCTTCCAAACGTCCGGGCTCCCCCGAAAATGAAACCTAGTCCTTTCCAAGCTCACCAGTGCGACCATGGTCGACCAGTTATAAATGGAGAGTTGATACATATGATGCCATCTCAGTTTCCGCTCTCTCCATTCAGCACACTCCCTCGTTCTCTCTGATCGGCGACATAGTGTGCAGAACGGAGAGCGTACCTCGTTCCTCTTCTCTCCCAGGTAGATCGGCTCCTCCTCATCATCGCTCACCAACTCGCCGTCCTCCCCGCGCTCGGGCTTCACCGATACCGACTCCTACAATTTGAATTGTATTTTTAAATTATTTAATTATTTAAGAAATAAGATCTATGAAATATGTGAACAGAACTAAAAACAAATTATGCGACGCACAAGCGTACCGGCTCCTTCATAATGATTCTATATCTAGGAAAATCAGACAGTCAAATTCTATAAATTATGTGAACAGTGCTCAAGATCTATAATCATCAGACTCTTCTCGATTAATAATCAACAGAGCTCGCCTCAATAAGGCTGTCTTTTTTGGAAATTTCACTCTCTCGATTCCGCACACTCCTTCACTAATCTGAGCGACGAGAGAGTGTGCAGGATAGAGAGAGAGCCATCTCACCCTGATCACTCCGAAGTTCGGGACATTCGAGAAGAGGATCAAGGGCTCATCTTCCACAGGCGTCACTTGGACGGCGGATGCTGGAAGATACAACGTTTCATAAATATGAGGAGAGTAGACATAGGGTCTTGGACGGAAAGAAAGATTGCGCATCAAAGAAGAGAGGGGAGGCACAATAATGTTGTGTAAAATTCAAAGTATTGTGATTAATATTTTTCGTCGAGCTCTTCTCCAAATACCAAAACTATGCTACGCCAATAATCTATGTATCTCTATCGAAACCTCGTGGTACCGGGTGAACTGAATCGAAAAAGTTCCGCGTTTCATCGAAAGCGAATCGGGACTCTAGCTTGTTTCCCTGAGAAATTCCGACAAAACAATTTTCGTGGTGAGACCTCTTCATTTTCCATGAACACCCATGCCTTTTTTCAAAGTTAAATCAAATTTCCTAAATTCTCTACGACGGGCGAGAGATCACGTGAATCGAGGAGAGTCGGTCCCGATTCTACATAACGAGTGTACGATGTAGTGATGTCGTTTCGGTAGTAGGGTCATATCTCGCTTCAAACTCATCGGAGAGCCTTGGGAGAAGTGTCCCCCCACCTCCCATGCTAGGATTAACAAAATTGAGATTTCGTCATCACTATGTAATTTTCACATTTTCGCTCATAACTCGCTTCTAATATAAATTGAACCCCCTCGGCGTACTTTACAATACGAGAAATTTCGTCACCACTTCGCAACATTTCGTCATCCTTGCGAAAAACGACATAAGGATGACGAAATGTTGCGAAATGATGACGAAATTTTTTGATCATTTTGTAAAGCTCGCCGAGAGGGTTCGATTGGCACTGGAAGTGGTCTCAGGCGATGATTTTGAAGCGAGATATGGCCGAAAATGTGAAAATTACGTAATGATGACGAAGTACCAAATTTGTAAATCTTTGCATGGGAAGTCGATTGGTGCTTCTCCCAATGCTCTCCGGTGATTTTGAAGCGAGTTATTAGCGAAAATGTGAAAATTACGTAGATATGACGAAAATTTAAATTTGTTAATCCGAGCATGGGAGGTGGGGGGACACTTCTCCCATGGCTCTCCGATGATTTTGAAGCGAGATATGAGCCTACTACCGAAACGAAATCACTAGTACGATGTTCATCACCACCCTACCGTACCCCCACCACACCACTCACCGTCATCAGCTCCCTCCTCAGTATCCGGCGCGCACTTCGCATTTGCCTCCTCTGAAAATTCCACATTATCGATCAGTACTCTCCACTTTTCGCACACTCTCTCACCTATCATGATGCTCCCTAAATCAGGGTCCTGATAGAACCAGATTAGGGAATAGTTGGATATGTTTTATAATTATGCAGCACTGCGAAAGAAAAAACTGCTGCATAATCGGCGCTTTTTCCGTTGGCTACACCCACAGGCAAAGACGAGTTTCAGGACTTCTATGTAGGGCAATCAAAGAATTCAATTTTATAGATTCGTCGGCCAACAAATAAATTGCCAAATTTGATCGAAAATCCGATAAAATAATATGTAATCGATATTCCGAGGGTTACGATAAGCGGTAGATCAATGGGAAATCGTAACCTGCGTCAGGCTCCGCTGTCTCCTCTGACTCCTCCACAATCGGGACATCATCATTAATAAATTCGTCATCCATTCTATGAAAAAAAATGCGTAAATATTAAAATATAGTTCTTAAATATTAAAATAAAATCAGGCATTTTCACTGGACTTTAGCCAGATATAACATCAATAAAACCAGACTCTGTTGTTTAAAAAAAACTCTTTATCATCACTATGTGATATCTAAACTTGAAAACAATCTAAAACGTGTGTCAAACAGTCGACATGGTACAGGGGGCGATCATCAATCGATAATCTAAGGAATACGGTAGATCAATCAAGGGATACGGTAGGTAGATCAGGGGAAGTCCATGCGACGGACCGGTCGATGCGGCTGCAGCTGCGGACGTTCCAGCGGGAAGAGAGGGCTTCTCATCTGGGAGAGCAAAATCATTAATTGAAGTGTACCGTAATCGGATAGGATACCGTATCTAAACAGGAGAAGGAAAAGTGATAATCGCCGACTACTATAATCTAGATACTGTACCCGGGCGATCTCACGCGGCGTGTAGTCCATCTTGATGCCGACGATATCGGCGATCTCTTCCGGGTTCTGAAAATCGATAATTTCAGGATACCGTAGATCAATCAAGTCTGAGTGCGACAATTGGGATATCAATCGATATTCGTCGGCACACACGCCTCATTCAGTACTTGTTTTAAGTGAGTTAGTAGGAGTAGCTAGAGTTTCCATATTCCGCGTTTCAGCCCGCTTTATTCCTTGTCACGCGATTTCCCGTTTCAAGACTAGCTCAAAGACTAGAGGCAGCCGAAGACAATGATCGCAGTAGTCATGTTCGCATACAATAAAAAAGCGCATTTCCCGAATGATTCCATAAATAGCCCAGAGAGATTCCTGTTTCGCAACTATCACATATATCGGAGAGATATTCAAAGTCAATAGATCAGACATTGGCCCCGTATCTACCATATCCCCTCTTCCTCAATGAGTTGTGGATCACACTTATTTTTTTCTAACCTTTCGGATTCCTGCTTCGTGGCTACCACAATAATGCAAGAGATTAACACTAACAATAGCTAGGAGGTCCCGGCGCTACGTTGGATGAGAACTTTAGAGGGCGAGAGAAGTAGGAGGGCAGAGACGGTTTTGCGAACCAGTTCTCATCCGACCTAGCGCCGACCCCTCTTCCCCAAAGGAATTTGCAGACCACACTCGCCAGATTTGTTGAACCAGTTGGATTCATGTTTCGTAACTATCTGAAAAGTTAGAGAGATAATCAAGCTCAATACTTCAGACACTGGCCCATATCTGCTGATACCCTCTTCCTCAATGTTTCGGACGGTGATGGCACGTTTTGGAACGTCCATTTTGGAACCCTTCCCGGAAAAAACGGGTACCGTTTTGGAACCCTCTCCTGAATATCGGTACCATTTTGGAACCTTTTCAGGTACCGTTTTGGAACCCTTCTGGGTCGATTCAGGTACCGTTTTGGAACCCTTCTGGGTCGATTTAGGTACCGTTTTGAAACCCTTCTGGGTCGATTCAGGTACCATTTTGGAACCTTTCTGGGTCGATTCAGGTACCATTTTGGAACCTTTCTGGGTTGATTCAGGTACCATTTTGGAACCTTTCTGGGTCGATTCAGGTACCATTTTGGAACCTTTCTGGGTTGATTCAGGTACCATTTTGGAACCTTCAGTTTCCATTTTTTTTAAAATTAAATAGTATTCAGTAATGTCTTCACATAATATAATATACTATATTATAATTCTCGAAATATATAAACAGGATATATAATTCTTGAAACACGATTTATTTAGTACAAAATACATGTTAAATTGTTTAACCCATCGTTTAAACTCTCACTCCCCTCGAACAGCCGAACTATCACGAGAAACGCAAAGATTGACGACTGTATGAGCAACCCTGCCAATCTCAGGGGGAGTTGCATATTTAGAAAATATGATCAAGAGGGTAGGACCGTACTGGTCAAATTAATTGTGAGCCGTTATCCAATGTATTATTCACATTTGTGTTCATATTTATCATCTTTTGGTCTCTTGCTTTTTGATCACAACTGTATCCGAAGTTATTATCTCACAAGTTAATTTATGTTGCTAAATTACCGAATATGTCAGAAGTTCATGCAATGAGTTCCTTTATCTAGTGTTCCGATGTTGTCTAATTGTATTCATTTAAAATCTCGTTTCATAATTATGTCAGAAGTGATTTAACCGCTCGTTTTATTCGTTCATCCTCAAAATTGTCCTCAGAAGTTAAAAAAAACAATAAAATGTGTACATACATTCAGTTTTATAATCGCATCTAAAAATGATACACGAAGTCACCTGATCGTACTAAAATCACTATACAGCGGTTCCAAAATCGATCAAGAAAGGTTCCAAAATGGTACCTGAATCAACCCAGAAAGGTTCCAAAATGGTACCTGAATCGACCCAGAAAGGTTCCAAAATGGTACCTGAATCGACCCAGAAAGGTTCCAAAATGGTACCTGAATTGACCCAGAAAGGTTCCAAAACGGTACCTAAATCGACCCAGAAGGGTTCCAAAACGGTACCTGAATCGACCCAAAGGGTTCCAAAACGGTACCTGAAAAGTTTCCAAAATGGTACCGATATTCAGGAGAGGGTTCCAAAACGGTACCCGTTTTTCCGGGAAGGGTTCCAAAATGGACGTTCCGGATTATATCTGTAGATATATCGCAAAAACTTGAAAGAAGGTCAATGTCAATCTCAATGTCCCCTTGTTTTTTTTTCTGAAAAGCTACGCCATTCTCACTTTCAGACCACAATTGACAGATTTTTTCGGAACAGCAATTTTCCGGCTTCACGACATTAACATACACACTAGCCTAAGGCGCGGCCAATAGGACGGCCATTTACAGCTTAGAAATCAATATAGTATCCACCTTTTCTCGCAAGTAATATCGTTTGGTTCTCTGCAATCTCAATTCTGCACACTCTCTCGTTCGTCTGACAGACGAGATAGTGTGCAAAATGGAGAGAGCTTAAAACGATAAAATCTCTGCTTCTCACCTTGAATTCGAGCATCTCGCTCATCGACCGAGCGAAGAACTCAATGCGATCCGCCATGTTCAGATAGTCGGCCAGCTGGAAATGTCAAATAATTTAATTATGTTGAGCAATTTAATTTATCAAAGTATTAGGCTGATAAATATGCTGAATAGGGAATGGTCAAACTTCACGGAAACGAAATCAGAAACGGTTGCAACATAAAGTTTAGGCATGTCAAAATGTGACCTATTATTAATTTTCAGGTCTTAGAAATCGATTATAGCCGTTTTTGAAAACGGGTTTTATCTTTTCTTGGCATGCCTTAACTTTCTGTAGCAACCGTTTCTGACGTTTCCTTGAAGTTTGATCATTCCCTATTGAGAAATATTAGGAGGAAGATGATGTCCGTCATTTGGCTAGATGATGAAACGCGAATCGAAAAGGAGCTGGATTTGTTTTTTTACAAGTTGAAAAGCCACAAAAGCCCATGATTGCAACCAAAATTAAGGAAATAAAAAAATCTGCTCATATCTTCAAAAATAAACTAAATTTAAAATTTAAAAAATAAATAAATAAACCTGGAGCAGAGTGGTGCGCGTCTCGAAGCTCGTCTGGTAGAGGAAGGCGTCCTCCAGGCCCGGGTCGTTCTGGCACCGCAACAGCTGAGAAACAACATCTAATTTTCATTTCTACTCTCTCCATTCTGCACACTCTCTAGCAGCTCTGACCGGAACGAGAACATGCAGACTGGAGAGAGAAAGAGAAAGAGAGTAAAACCCAAAACATCGCCTATACTGGAAATCGTGAGAATTGATTAACAATTATAACAGGATACAAATAGAGAAGGGCAACAGCTGAGAAGTGGGGGTATTTCGATTTTTGCTCTTTCCATTCTGCACTCTCATAACAGCCCGGCAGTGTGCAGAATTGAGAATCAGAAAACCGAAATGTCGCCGCTAGATTACATTATCAAAATGTTTTGCACAATCTAACACAAATAGTTAACAGCCTGGGGCGTCTCCTCTCCGGTAAGTACGAAACAAGAGGCGTTGAGACCCGGGGGATAAAATAGCAAGAGACGATGAGAGACTCTCTCTATGAAAGAGTGCGCAGTGGTTGCCTGGAAACGCGTCAGAATCTGCTCATCCATCTCTAGATATAGAGCCCTCTAGTCTGCCATTCACTCCAAATGGGAAGGCACCTACTAGTGTTGACAACTCGGCATTCGAGTCTCCTCAATTCGCGTGCTCTGTCGCCTTTCTAACCGACAAGAGATCACGTGAAATGAGGAGAGTCAATGCCGATTTGGCATCTGTAGCGCCTACTTCAAAGAGAGATTACGTTGGCGATTCTGTATTTCAGAACAAGTATAAGAACTTGGATCAACACAGACTGGCTGATAGCAGCCACAGTGGAAGTTCCGCCCATCCCGATTCCCTGTGCAATTTCTAGAGATTTCTAGGTTATGATTGCCCTGCTGGCACCGCGCGGTAGGTTTGGAACAGGCTTGTATTTGGCCCTCAAATCCCACTGAAGACGTACGATCCCTGTGCGAGACCGCAAAAATATTACAGCGCTCCAGTTATGCACTATACTATTTCGGCGTTATACGAGCAGTGTCGGCTAGAGTTGCCGGACCGGATATAAATTCTCTCCATTTCGCACTCTCTCTCTCTCTCTCTCTCTCTCGTCTCTGACCAATAAGATAGTGTGCAGAATGGAGATCCACGAATCCACGAATAATAATTACTAGAGCTTCGACAGTAATGAATCAAACCGTACGATATGGAAGATATCGGCGTCGAAGGGAAGCTCGATCGGCTCCTCGTTCAGGACGACCGGCTTCGCTCGAGGCCTGCACAATTGGGATGGATTTATTGGAATGGACTATTCGTCTGAGTTGGAATGGACTGCCTGTCCCGAATCTTCAGTAAAAGAAGAAGCATAAAAGAGCATGTGGGCAGGGGAGATTGAACAATTATTGGAAGGATGCGATGCGCCAGAAATCTGAGAGTGCACGTTTGTGATGGCAAATCGGCATCCGACTCTCCTCATTTCCCATGCTCTCTCGTCGGTCAGAGAAAGGAGAGACTGGGCGAAATGAGAATTGGTTGCCCATTTGTCATCACCGGACGTTGAGTGATTTGTTTTTAAATATGGGGAGAAGATGGATAAACAGACTCACTCTTGCTCCTCCTCCTCTTCCACCTCCGGCTCTTCGGCCGCTGCCTTCTCCTCCTTGTCCTCAGTGATGTCCGACGCCTGCTCGTCCTTCTCCTCCTCGTCGCTGACGTCATCTGCTGCCGCCTTCTCCTGCTTCTCCTCCTGATCCTCGTCGTCGTCGTCGTCTTCGACGAACCCGGCGATGTGGAGATCTGATGAGGGCGGTCGATTGGAAAGGACTTCGCGTCGCGGCTCTGAGGCACTCGCTCACTAGAGAGAGTTTCGACACTCTCTTCCGTCACTCAGTGCTTCCCGAACGAAGCGAGGGAAGCACTTAGTGACCGCTTAGGCATACGCAGAAAGCCACCTCACACCCAGCTTAGGGAGGCGAGCGCACAAAAATATGTTAAAACTCTTTTAAAAATGAAAAAAAAAATTTAAAAATCATTTTGAGATAGCCGAGGAGCAAGTGCGTACTGCGCGAGGCCACGCCTCTTTGGAATGTACGAGACAGGGGAGAAAATGAGCAAAGATCGAGATCTGGAGGACGTACTACTGATTCTCGAGCTGGCTACAATTGGAATATTGGCATAGATCAAAGAAAACTTCGATTCCTACCATCCCGCTTCCCTAAATCCTCTATGCAGAACCAAGAATTGCAAGCTGGCCGTGTTGTCATCACAAAAGCTGACCTTCGAACAGCCTGGTGATAGTCTCGGCGGACTCGAGCAGCCCGAAGCTGACGTCGAACTGTGTCTTGCCGCAAGCGAACCGCACGTACCTATACATTCAATAAGATGAAATCAAGGATAGAAACCATTGCCATTCTAGATGTATCAATAGAAACACTTATGAACCAAACGAAGGGTTTTACGATTGCGAAAATAATGCACATTTCTTGGCATTTGCAAAGACCAGGCCAAGTCCTTTATGATGCTAATTAAAACGTACGGCTCGTACTCGTGCAGCAGTCGGTCGTCGTCGCGATGGTAGCTGGCCGGCGTCATGCCGAACGGCGTCTCCAGCGAGTCGCGACGCACGTACGTCATCTGCCACAATTATATTACACAATAATACAACATAAATCACGCAAAATAGCCAGCAAAGCGAAAAAATCGAGACTTTTCATTAATTTCATTAGCATTACGACTCTCCAGATAAAAGCATACGGTAGGCGACTGAAATAGATCGATTGAAAATCCTGAACTTACGCTAGATCGCTGCGGGATCGGCTCCGCTCACTTAATTTTCTATTTTCCGCTGTTTTCGATCAATATTCATTTTTGTTGCCTTTGCCCCCTGTTTTATTGTTAATAAAAGCGGTCTATTGCAGAACTCTGCTGTCATGGTCATGGATAGCAGCTCAATGGTGAGTTTTTGGCCTATTTTTGCAGAGTTGGCGCGATTCTACCTTCAAGCTATAACATTTCTTACCAGCTGTCGAAGTATCTGAACGAGAAGGAGGGCAACTCGCTCAAGTTCATGCAGCGCATGCTGTACCTCGTATTCTCGGAGGTCGGCTGATTTTTCTTCGTTGTAACGAGAGTGTGACGTGTTTAGATGGCTTGGAAATTGTCGCCTCGGTTATTTGATTAAATTATTTAATTATGGATTGTGGCAGGTAGTCTACCAGCGGGAGTTGCTGCCGAGAGAGCACTTCACGGAGAAGCACATTCTCGGTTAGTTCGTCTGAGAGTGCGGGTAGATCAGAGCCTTGGATCAGTGGTAGATCAAACTCATTCCTAATCAATCGATAATTAATTATCCAGGTTGCACTCTGCACGTGCCGAATATGAGCACGGATCGCCGCCAAGTCTCCCTCCACAATCACCTCAAAGGTTCTACTTTCACCGAACAAATAATAATATTTTGTAAAGCATCTAGAATGTGGCATTGTTTTAGCTTTCGGATTGTGTACCTCGAGATTTCTTGTTCTTATTTATTTGTTTAAAAGTTATAAAAATAAGCTTTAAAAATGATATTCAGGAGCTGCCGCAGCGGTCGCAGATAAGAAGCTGAAGCAGTACCATCTTATGGTGCACAGGGACAGAAATGTAAGTATCTTATTGGCGTCCTTTCTAGTGACTATGTTTATTTTTATTCTGTGACCATTCATTCGCTACAACCGCATTGCCGAAAAATTACATCATTTATAAGTGTTGTGAAGCACAACATCACCAGCTAGTTGTTTTTCATAATTTAGATGCACTTGGTTACGGTCAGTTAAATACTACGATATTCCTCCCTGCAGGACCAATAATATGTAGTCTTGCTGTATCTGACGGGTTTCTCTCTATGATAGGCGACGATAATCCTCCCTTGAAGACGAGAGTATTTCCATTCTCGATCAATAAGGTGTTACGGTAATCTTTCCCTTCAGGACCCGAGTGCGGCCGACGAAGTCTTCATCATGGACGTCGTCTATGCCGAAGACGACAGCGAAGCGAGCATGCAGATGTCGTGGTGAGTCATTCGAAGGGTAGCGCTCTCCAATTTGCACACTCCATCGCCAGTCAAACGGGCGAAAGGTGTGCAAAATGGAGTGAGTTTTTAGCTGAAATCCATGGTGAGCAGGTCAGATTCATGAAGCTGAGATTATGGGCGAATTTGATTCGTTTTCTTTTCTAATTGGATTTTGTGTAGTCAAAGCCCTAGATGATAAGATGAAGTAAGTGTAACTCAAATTCGATCCTCTATTTTCATTCGTTGATAAGTTTTTCCTATAAAAAATCCTCGTAAAATATTTATTGAAGGAATATAACATGTTTTTTTTCACCTGGCCGATGCTGTGTTTCAGAAGATGTTTGTAAGGCGATGACATGCAGAAACTTTTTTGATCTCGTCGACACGTTTTTACATATGGAATTGAACAATATATTTTTTTTCAGTGGCGACCAGCCCGAAGTGCGTGTTTGCTACAGTGGAGTGGAGGAACTGCAGAAGCAGACGAGGGACGTATTCAGATGCCTCAGAAAGTTAGTTAATCTAGTCTAGAATTTTCAAATAGTTTTAACGACCCGACCAGGTGAAATCATAACATCCGAATAACCCTATCTTTCATTACTCTTGTGAAGCGCAACTTTGCTAGTTCCCAAATTCGTATAAAAAAAAGAAAGGCGTGTTCAGATGCGTCAGAAAGGGGTTTTAGCTATTAAAGCAAATATTGCAATTACCGAAATAATACCGCTCTTGCCTCTCATAAATATTGTGAATCCCAACATCGCCAGTAAGATTTAATCTAGAAGGATAGGAAACGATAGGTTTCGTTCTCTTGTTGATTTTGCATTTCACAAACTCTATACTAGACAAGCTTTCTTGAATCGACCATGATTGAGCGGCAAGCATAGATAAAACAATTCTATTTCCAGAGGCCTCTCCTCTCTCGAGCCCATCACACGCAACGTCTCCTTCTCCTTCTACATCATGTATCGTGATGGTGAGTACTAGGGATGACGGATCGAATAGTGCTCTCTCCATTCTGCACACTCTAGTCGGAATTTATTCAATTATTCGATCATCGATTATTTTCGCGGAAGATCATAGATTCATACCGTAACCTACCGTACCCCTTTGAGGCGTCGATCGATCGTTCCATCCCACTGGATACGGTCAGGCAGCCCGCATGTATGACCTACCCGAGACTGCCGAGATCGGAGATATGGGAATGCTACACGCGAAGGAGCACGCGTGAGTTGAATGTGGAGTACGGTAGATGCTGGGTCCTGACGGTAATGGGAGGGATACGGTAGATTATCGATTGGTCCAGGGACTCTGAATGGGCGTCTTCGTGTTGGTATGTGAAGCAACAATGGGTGTTGCTCCTCTGTGATAGCTGCGAGTTTTGAACAGGTGATAGGGGAGGGATGGGGAATTCGTGTCATGCGTTTAATTCAAAAGACCATAAGTTTGAGCCCTTTCAGTCTGTCTCATTCATCATTTGTTAAATCCTAATCACAACTGTCCTACATGTAAGTTTTTTCCTGACCGATGAGGTAGTGTGCAGAATGGAGAGAGTTCTGTTCGATTCGGCATTATTATTGTAGAGTATCCATTGTCCGGTGCTAATAGTTTAGTGGACTTTCAGAGAAGGGTACGGTGGATTGTGATGAGTTACTGTAGATTATCGATTTTCAGTTGCCTTCTGAAGGTGAAGAGTACGATGCTTGAGGATGGATTCCAGCTGATGCAGAGGAATGCTGCCACTCAGGTAGAGAACATTTATTGATCTTTGATCTTTCCGAAATTTAATCTTTGATCTCTGAAATTAGCGGTTTTGTAACACGATGCAACTGGGGGAATTCAGTGTTTCGCGCTGTGTCTGCAGTTATTAGGGAGAGTTCTACTTCAATGGAACCTCAGTCAATCCTATTCCTAAGGTCACTTCACCCTCTTTCTTGTCTGACTTCCGTCCTATATCACTCACTCCCATTCCTAGTAAAGTCATGGAACGAATTATTAAACCTAAACTTGTTCGTTGGTGTGAAATTCATTCTATTATTCCTTCTGAGCAACACGGATTCGTCCGTGGCAAGTCAACAGTTTCTCAACTTCTTGATTGTACTCAGACTTGGCGTGAATCTCTTGATAGAAATGATTGTGTTGACGTCGTTTATGTTGATCTAGCTAAGGCATTTGATACGGTCTCTCACTCTTAACTCCTCCATAAATTAAATTGCTTAGGTTTTCGTGGTTGTCTTTTTAATTGGATTTCTGATTTTTTGCTCGATCATCGTTTACAAGTGAAGGTTGGAACCTCTCTCTCTTCTGAGAGAGTGGTATTAAGCGGGGTGCCACAAGGCAGCGTATTAGGTCCTCTCCTCTTTCTTATCTACCTTTTCGATTTACCCCGGGTTCTCTCTCCCTTCCCACTATTCAACTTCCGTCTCTTCGCTGATGACATCAAACTGTACATCACGCATAAACCTAACGATCTTCCATCTATCCCCTCTCAACTTCAACAAGGGCTACAGGGTATCCTAGAATACTGCGAAACCTGGCAGTTATCGGTTGCAGAAACGAAATGCACCGCCCTTTACATAGGTAAAAACAATCCCCTTCACCAATACTCTCTCAACTCCTTCCTTCTCCCTCTCCCTTCCTCTGTCTCTCCTCCCCATCCAATTAGAGATTTAGGAGTTTACATTGATCCTTCACTCTCTTTCCTTCCACATATCGACATCATTTGTAAGAAAGCGAATATGCTTATTTATCTTCTGTTTAGATCTGTTTCGTGTACTTCTAGTAACACCTATATCAGAGCATATAAGTCATTCATTGTCCCTATTCTAGAGTACGCTTCCCCTGTTTGGTCCCCTTCAGCTAAAGTGCCCATTAGACAATTAGAAAGATGCCAGCATCTTTTCACTCGATTATTACATTATCGTACTTCCCCTCTTATTTCATCTCCTCCTTGCTATGATCAGAGACTTGTAACTGCTAACTTGCGATCTCCGTCGTGCTGTTGCTGATATTCTATTCTCTCTCAAGATAATCACTGGACGTTCTCCTTCGTTCGATGCTCGATTTGCTTATAGATATTTATGTGTGATTCAGACAAGTGTTTTCCGGTTTCTGTTGCACATTTTCCCCCACCATCACCATCACTATATTTTCCCCTCGTGATAGGAGTTTCTTTGATAATATCACCAAGGCTAAGTGAAAAAATTCGGATAATTGAGAAACACGGGGCGTAATAATGGAAATTTCAAGAAATTAGTTTGATGGATCAACAGACAATCTCTGGTTTCTTCGTATCATCATGTTCATGATAGGGTATACATTCCAGTTCGAAAAGAATTTGTGGACTGGTGATTTTCCGTTCCTAATGGTCTTTTTGTCATTGCTGCACCGCGGTTCCGTTAATGAAAGTAATCGAGGGGTCTCGAGAAATTAATTGTTCTAAAAGTGATTCATCCATCCATATTTGCAGCGTACTGAGGGCGAATCTCTCTCGTCGGGCGACCCATCGCAGCAGGGCTCGGATGAGCGAATGAGCAGTGATAAGGTGTGCAGTTTGTAGTTTGTAGTATGATCAAAATACAAATTATTTATGAACTTATTGCATTGGTGCCACACATTTTAAGGGGATAACAGCTTTAGCTATCTGATGAAGTTGAATGTTGGCTTGCAATAACCATAATTTCTGTTATTTTGAAATGGGGTCGTGGTGATTCGATGATACGGAAGTGTTTCATAATGAGACAAGCTTGAGATCTCTAGAATTTGCCATACTCGGATTGAATTACAAACGACAAATATCAAAACTTCCCTCAGGCCTCGTCTCTGGGTGTCTTCGAGTATCACAGCGAATGGGAGGATTCGGAGAAGGGCGAGCAGAGATCGGCCAGAGATCAAAGATCAATCGGCGTCGCGTCTGCGAAGACAACGAGATTCGAGCAGGTGAGCGTCGAGCTGCACCATCGAGTACGGTAGTGGGAGAGACGGGGTTACGGTATGAGATAGTGATGAGAAATTGGCATCCGACTCCTCAAATCACATGCTCTCTCGTTTGTCAAAGACGCATGGAGCGTTGGATGGTCGGGTGAACTGTCTTGAATCATGTCTCGAACAAAAGGGGTCAGAGACGTTGTTCGTATCGCCTTGAAAAGAAAGCGGCTCTGGGTGCACATTGTTGCTAATGATCATGACTTGAAGTGAAGCAGAATTATGATCGATGGGACACCAGATAGATAGAACGATCTTCTCATGCGAACTATCGGACCTACGTTTCAGAGCCTACTCTTGGTAAATGTATTAAAATCCAAAAATTCCAAGACTTTCGGCGAGTTGGAATTTAAAAATTCCAACTTTTTCCAACTTTCTTGTTTTTTGTGAAAATAAGAAAAAAAGAAAGTTAAGAAAATTTGGGATTTCTAAATGCGAATTCACCGAGAGCAAAAAAAATGTAAATAATGTAGGGAATGTAAATCTGTTAGGGAATTTTTTGAAAGTACGATACTTTACAAAGAACAGAAATGGACGAATGAAACGTAATGAGAAAAATCTCGAATGCGGCCAACTTTGGCCATGTACATTACACTTTTTTTCGGAAAATATTATTTTGAAGCGAGATATGACTAGAAACGTTTGTAGGTCGAAACATGATTAAGTCCGGGTCTCCCTACTGATGATCGGTACGGGGGTGGGGGGGGGGGGGTTGGTCAAATGGACTCATGGTGGGGAATCTGAATCTGTAATTTTGCGAGTGCGCCCGGATCGCCCTGAATATTTGCAACAAAAAAACTGCGCGTGGGAACCTCGAGTCTATTTCCAACAAAAAATAAAAGCAATAATTGAAACGTTTCGAGAAGAATGTATTTATTCAAACCATGGTTTTCATAGTTTTCCTCATAATTTCTGATATTAAGTATGGAATTTGTAATAGTTTTTTTTTAATCGGTATCATTGGACATTTATTCACGAATGGTTTAGTATTGAAGTGAACGAATAGGGGAAGCAATCAGATTCATATTATTCATTGGTTTTTCTTTCGTTAATTCCTCGAATAAAGGAACAATCCCCCCATATTTAGTGCAGGTCGGACAAGTTACCCAAATTAAGCCGCAGGTGATGACGCCTGCAGCCATGCTAGTATCCGCGCACGCGCGGCAAAATACGTGGCCGCACCGCGAAAGAATAACTCGACGATGCGGATTCCGCGCGTTGCAACCGCGACATACGCGAGCGAAGCGGTCTCCACGAGCGGCACTGCAAAGCGTATACGCTGATCGAAAGAAAGAAGTGTCTCATTTCACTTTGAAATAGCTGTAAATGTTACAGACCTCTCATCGTTGTCGGCTCTCATTCCATTGATAATATTATCTTGTCGGGCACGTACGGTAACCATAGCGGCCTTTGCATCCGCGACGGCTTCATCTCCTTTTTTTGCAGCCCGTTCAGCATTGCGCAGCTCGGCACTGCTGCGCTCACACGCCGCAGCTGAAGCATCGTAAGCAGTTCGGGCAGTTCGGGCCTCTCTTGCAGCCTCCACGGCCAATGCTGCCGTTCTCCGTACTTCGTACGCAAGGCCACTCTGCGACACTACTGTCTTGAATGCGAAGGACTCTGGCCTTCCGAATGCTCGAATTGCCTCGTCAGCATCCGATGTTGCTCGAATCCGGCGAGCACGTGCTACTTCTAATTCGTCTTCAGCTTCCTTTTCAGCGTTTGTTGCAGCTAAGAAGGCGGCACTCGCTTCCCGATAGACTGCGCCAAGCATCTTTGCATCTGCAGTAGTCACGAATAACTCCTGTGCAGCAGCCCTTCTGAGCTCCCTCTCTGGTCTGAAAAGCTCCGTTTTGAAACGTTCCTAAGACATACTATCTGAGATTTTCTGAGATACTTGCGGTATTGATGAAAAATGGAATCCACTCATATTGTGGCTGTAGATAGTGATCGGTGATTGGAGTAGGGGGGTAATTTTTTTTCGCTCAATGGTGATGAGGACGTCATCAACCAAAATCCGTTAATCGAATCCGATGGATTTGAGAGTGGATTCGATGGATTCTTCGTGGAATTGCAAGACTCTTTTACTCATGGGCATTTTTCGATCCCCCTTCCTAAAATTTCGTCAGGTTTTATAAATATTAACTGGATTACTTCTTCAAAGGGGAGTATTTTAATTGCTTAATTGCTAATGTTTTAATTGCTTAATGTAATTAAACATCTTCAGTTAGAAAGGCCTAATATAATTTTTTTGCACTATTTGTGAACGGGGAAAGCGCCTAGGTGCATTGTGGTGTGCTATAGTATGCTGGGAGTGTTTTAGCGCTGCTATGGCGCACCGTCCGCTCCCTGGCGTTGAGGAATGACGGGGGAGGGGAAGGATACAGGAGTAATGCTCAACTGATTGTAGTTGGAAGACCGGCTGGCAGGTTGAAGATGTGTAGACTGGGTGAATGGATGTCAGTAGTCGGATGAAGATGGGGGGTCAAGTCCAATGTTTATGTAGCGGTTCAGACGACTAGCTGACGACTGTAGGATATGGTAGCACTAGCGGGAAGAGACTCCTTTCCTGACGAGGGGAGTAAATCCTGGGACCTCCACGTTGGATGTGCGAACTACCATTGGGTGGAATACTCTTTATCTGCGGATACTCCTCAGGGCGACAATTCCCTGTGAGAGCGGGACGAGAGACTGGCACTAGGCATAAACAGATGGTGGCCTAGAACTCTCCCACTCTCCAACAGGAGAGAGGAGAAAGGGGGAATATAGGGTAAACAAGATAGATCTGCAGGAGGGGGTGCACAACTCCTTCAAAATGGTCGCCCGAAGCTCATATTTGGGGACCATCAGGGAAGATGAAATTTATTTTTCGAAAAAAATTCAGTTTTGACCTACTTTATCGATTTTTTTCAAAGTTGAGATTTCGGTACCACGTGACATATCATTCGAAAGAGCATCAAAAGTTATGTGTAAATCCGCGAGGAAATTGAATTTGATATAAGTGACCCTGAGAAATGTCTTAAGATATTAAATTATAGTGCGTTTTTTTTGACAAATATCGAGCCATTTGGACACAAAGGAAAGGCCTCCCGGTCACCAATTCAAGTTATTATATGCTTTCTGTCTTGCAGACCGTAGTGAAATTCTCCGGGGTGCATTTTCAGTGCCGTGGTATCGAGCTGATTGGTCAAATGAGATACATTCGTGATGAGGGCAAATCTTGAAGAGTGTAAATTGACCGGAAACGCCTTCTAAGTAGCAAGCTAGAAAGATCAAAATGATCAGCATGGAACATAGAACAACTTTTATGTTGACAGTGAAAAGCTAGAACATCGATTAGGTGGGGAAAATTCGGAAAATCGCAGTTCAACAATCTTAGAATTTCAGATCACTATAAGTCGAGTGTTTTCGTCATTTCAAATCATCATTTCAAGTAAAAACACTCGATTTATAGTGATCTGAAATTCTAAGATTTTTGAACAGCGATTTTCCGAATTTTCCCCACCTAATCGATGTTCTAGCTGTTCATTGTCAACATAAAAGTTGTTCTATGTTCCATGCTGATCATTTTGATCTTTCTAGCTTGCTACTTAGAAGGCGTTTCCGGTCAATTTACACTCTTCAAGATTTGCCCTCATCACGAATGTATCTCATTTGACAAATCAGCTCGATACCACGGCGGCACTGAAAATGTACCCCGGAGAGAATTTCATTACGGTCTGCATGACAGAAAGCATATAATAACTTGAATTGATGACCGGGAGGCCTTTCCTTTGCGTTCAAATGGCTCGATATTTGCCAAAACGCGCTATAATTTAATATCTTGAGACATTACTCAGGGTCACCTCTATCAAATTCAATTTCCACTCGGATTTAAACATAACTTTTGATGCTCTTTCGAATGATAAGTCACATGGTACCGAAATCTCAAGTTTTCATCTTCCCTGATGGTTCAATTCCCCAAATATGAGCTTCGGGCGACCATTTTTAAGGAGTTGTGCACTATCAGACTCATATCACTGCAATATAACATAGAATGCATTTTAAGCAAATAAAAAAACTGCACTTTGAAGAAGTCCTCCAATTAATATTAATAAAACCTGAAAAAGTTTCGTTTTTATCGATTTTCAGCTTTCCACGGAGGGGGGGGGGAAGTCGAAAAATGTCCAAGAGTAAAAAAAGTCTTTGAATTCCACGAGGATTCCATCGAACCCACACTCAAATCTATCGGATTCGATTTACGGATTTTAGTTTATGACGTTATCACACCCATTACTCATGCAATGAAGCGAAAAAAAATCAGAAAAAAATCCAACAAAAAAAAATTCCCCTACTCCACCCACCGAGCACTTTTTAAAGCCACAAAATGAGATGATTCCATTTTTCGTCAAAACCACAACTGCACAATTATCTCGTTTTTTTCTCTTCTAGATAGTCTGTCCTAAAGCACATTCGGTTTCTGAATGTACTATTAGAATTAGTTGAAAACATAAGACCCTGACTTACTCTTCCACCTTCACTTCTGGAATTTTCCATTCTTCTCTGTCCGTCAGCTCATACAGTTCCACAAAGTTGCCGGTCGTCGGCCAGAATGGGCAGGTGAGCTCACGATGTTCATGAGCCGCGTCGACTGTCAGCCTTTTGGCACAGGCCGTGCAGAGCGCGTGACCGCACGCGGAGAACGCCGCGCGACGGCGCGGATTTTCCCGCAGCACACGTGACAGGCGCCCGAGAAGCTGAGTGAGCTGAGAGCAGAGGAATATTATGATGATTGGCGAAGAAGAATATAGCGAATATCAAACGTCTACCTATCCTCGTTCTCCCTGTATATCGCGAATTCGGCATTAGTCTGAAATTTTTCGAAATTTATTTTTGCAGCGTTTTGGTCACGTCTCACTCCGAATAACCGTTCCACGTTCCGATGTACTTTAATTCATAATATTGTTATTCTTTAAAAAAAAACGTTACATTACCATGCTAAACCATCAATTGTCTTAACTGAGTTTTTGAATCTAACAATACCTGACAGGAACAAGTAGAAATTCGAATATGCTCAAATGTTGGCCCAAATGGTAACTCTTGATTTTGAATCGATCTGTGGACTCCGTTGTTCGATCAGAGCCTTTTGAATCCCGGTACGGCACGGTGCCATTTTATCCAAAATCGAATCCTGCGAATTCGCCACAAACCCAACAATAGACCAATCATTGTAGCAGGTGACCGGGTGGAGATCAAGGATAAGTCCCAGATGGTTCCTGTCCCAGGTGGTCTGCCTGGGACAGGAACTTACTCTGGGTGCTAACCGATTCAAATGGGGAAATGCACCGGAGGGTGAGAAGCGCCAATTGGGCATTCTCTAAGTACGCGGAATTCTTCCAGGAAAGGGGTTGTCTCATTCATCTCAAAAGCGTCTTTGACGGTAGTACTCCCCGTATTCCTCTAACAAGGGAATGGTAACTAGTGACCGTAAAATTCTCGGTAGTGCACGTCGATTCAGCCCCGTGCAAACATTGCATTAGGCAGATAAGGGTTTTGCCACATTTTCTACAGAGGTTCCCTCTAATTTTCCGGCGAGAATAATCGATAAACAATTTTGGTGCTTTTCTGTTAGTGGCGCTCTGCTCGGATCTTATCTGCACTTGAGAGAGTGAGACCGAAAAAAGTTTTTCTTTGGTCTCCTAGACAGGTGTGAACTTCACTGAGCTAATTTTTCGACTTGCGTGGGCGAGGGGTCGAGACTCTATTTTTTTTGAGTCTCGACCCCTCGCCTACTTCCTAACCTACTTCCGGTTGTGATAGAGACTTGAAATTTCGGATTTAGCACCTTCTAGGTTCCCGATTAAGATCCCCCAAACGCTGAATACTTGGATTTGAGTTTGACCGGTAGTCATTTCCTTGGGTATGTCAAGATACTTTCTGCCCATTAGTTTTTTTCAATTATTTTTTCTTCTATTGAGATATTCATCAACGTGAATTGATGGTTCTTGCAATTTCCATAAGGCGATATTCTTTACAAAATCTGTAATATAGAGTGTGTATTGAAAACATCAGTTCGGGGTATTTCTTTGTATCCCTAAAGTGGGAGCACGGTTAGCACTGCACAAATTTTTCGTAAGTGATTACGTTTAGCATCTCCACTCTACACGCAGTCTGATAGCGAATTTGTTTTATTTCAAATTGTGGAACATGCTGGAATGGTGTTTCGGGGCCTTTTCATAATGAGATGATCTTGTGATATCTAATGGTGAAAATGAGTAAAAAATAAAAACTTTATACATTGTCTCATTTTAATTTTACTTCGACCATCTGTTAAATTAATTATTGAACGATGCTCTTTCAGTCCTCCTCCTTCCTGGACAAGTCGTTATCAGAGGAGAGATCGGTGAGAGATCAAAGATCAATCGGCGTCGCGTCTGCAAAGACAACGAGATTCGAGCAGGTAAATTAAGTAGATAATGGGGAATACGGTGAATTTTTTTTTTTGCTACTATGACTTCTTATGATGAGTTGAGTTTGAGATCACTAATATTAGTTGCAATCCCTTCGTAATATATTAAAATATCGAATATTTATATTCTGAAATACGAGGTGAGGGCGAGGGATGGAAGAAACATGGTGAATTGTTGATGCGGGGGCTTCACGTAAGAAGATTGACTTGTGATATGTACTATGTCCTTCGCAAGCTTTTGAAACCATCATTTATCGAATTTTCTTAGTCTCAAATACGGAAACGTGTCTAATTTGCGTCACATAATTCTTGAGATTTTTTACTGACGAGAATTTTTACAACATTTTTCTTAAGAGACCGGCTCGGTTATTCTCCAGTATGGGCCGGACATCGATATCAGCGATCCGGCCCAAACTTTTTCCATGGAGGCCCCCCATGGGTCCCCATCACCAAACGAGGCACTATATGTTCCAGATCATTGAAACATAAAAATGCCGGGTTGTCGAAATTTGAGAATTCAAAAATCAGAAAAAAATAATGAAAGCATCTGGGTCCAAAGTTAGTGTGGATATGTTGCATACATGCATAGACAACAAAAACATGTTTTATGATGATCCGAGATATCGATCGCAAAGTGATTTTTCACTTTTGAAATGTAGTTTTTAATTTTTATAAATTTCAAATCAAATTTTCGCTAAACGGCTCTAAGAGCACATTGTAGAACTCAAAATTCTTCATCAAATAAAAAAATCGTCATACCCTTTTTTTTTGGGTATATGGACCCGAATATGACCCGCGAAAAAAAAGTTTTCAAACCCCCTCAATATGGTGCTCATTATATAGAGCTCTTCCAGTAGGTGTTTGCTCATAACTTGGTTGTTTCCAGAATTACATTTTTAGCCAAGATATATTAGGTTTCATCATGCGGAATTACAAGAGTGAAATTAAATTTATTTTTTCACGTTCTGTTAATACTGCCATGTTGTAGAGCTTGGAATTTGACGTCGACTGTTATTTATTTGAAAAAATTCGTTATACCCTGTTTTGAGAATATGGGACATGCAAGACAAGTGAGAAAAAAAATTGTCCGAATATCTTCGAAATGGTGCTCATTTTGTAGAGCACGTTGAGCTGATTATTTTTCATGTTGGTTTTTTTGGATGAAATTTCACCGCTTAGAAGCTACGTCTGTTCAAAAAGGCCGATATTTCACTTTTGACGCCTCAACTGACGATTCATCGGCCGTAGTGCTCGTTTTGTGATATTGAAGGCTGTTTTCGACCCATACGATCGATCGTAGCTTCTCAGCGGTAAAATTTAATCCAAAAAGACCAACATGAAAAATGATCACCTCAACGTGCTCTACAAAATGCGCACCATTTCGAAGGTACTGGTCATATTCGGGTCCATATACCCAAAAAAAGGGTATGACGATTTTTTTCATATTTTTTTTTATTTGATGAAGAATTTTGAGTTCTACAATGTGCTCTTAGAGTCGTTTAGCGAAAATTTGATTTGAAATTTATAAAAATTAAAAACTACATTTCAAAAGTGAAAAATCACTTTGCGATCGATATCTCGGATCATCATAAAACATGTTTTTGTTGTCTATGCATGTATGCAACATATCCACACTAACTTTGGACCCAGATGCTTTCATTATTTTTTTCTGATTTTTGAATTCTCAAATTTCGACAACCCGGCATTTTTATGTTTCAATGATCTGGAACATATAGTGCCTCGTTTGGTGATGGGGACCCATGGGGGGCCTCCATGGAAAAAGTTTGGGCCGGATCGCTGATATCGATGTCCGGCCCTAACGGCCCAACCCTTGAAAATAACAGAGCCGGTCTCTTAATTTAAGGTTCATTGCGATTTTTTGTCCCTAACATTTTTCATGAGATGACAAACTTGAGAACTCTGATCGCGCTTGATGAGCTACTGATATTTCATAATATCAAAATAAGCTTTGCTTCTCAAATGGGGAAGCATGGCATATTGGTGCTACACGTTTAAGTTTTATAATGAGACGAAGCAAGATGCTAATTGGAAAAAAACATTAATGCTTATTTTTCTTTCTTAAGCGTAGTGATGATTTCTCATTTAATAATATTATTCCTGCAGTCCTCTATCTTGGACAAGTCGATGTCTGAGGAGAGTGACGAGGGGAGCTTCGAGTTGGGAACCGCGGGCCCCGATGATTTCCCTCCACTATCCCAGGTGAGTGGGCTGATATCGTAGTCGAGAAGAGTCGAGAAGGTGGGAGAATCGAGAATTGACTTTCCACCAAGTGATACTGTAGATTACGATGGTGAGTTCCAGTGGGAGAAATTACAATAAATTGTCCTAAATATCATTTCAATATATCTATCTACTCGCCCCCTAAATGTGTTGCTTCTGGACGATACGATAATTCAATGAAACTTAGATCTACAATAGACGATGGTGATGTCGCTTTGGTTCACTACTCTCTCCATTGTGCACACTCTCTCTCGCTGGTCAGAGGTACGAGAGAGTGTGGAGAATGGAGAGAGTCAGCATCGAAATGAAACGAATATTGCAGCCATCCCAGCCAGAGCCCGTCCGACCTCTCACCAACACCACTCTGGAGGAGGAGGAGACAAGACCATCGAGTACGTTAGTAGGGGGAGGAGGGAGTACGGTAGCCAATGATTACCGTATCCTCCACTTTTTCAGCCTTCGCGAGTACGGTGACGATGGTGACGAAGAGGCTGGCGGCAGCGGATAAGAGGAGAGAGGAGGAGGAAGAGGAGGTTTGTAGTTTGATCTTTGTTCTCTGATCTCTCGCGATCGCAGACTGAGGTCCCGCCGAAGATCACGCCCCTCCCGTCCGACCGTAGCCACTCATCGATCGATGCGGGATCAGAGGCATCCGAGGTATACGGTAGTCATTGATTACAGTAGATATCGATTGATTAGATTTTTAACAGCAGAATATTATCGGAATGCTGGTTTTGGGAAAAAAATTTCTAACGAGAATTCTTTTCGATCACGAATTCGTTCGAGCGCCTACTCATTCCCCCCTCTCTGTCTCCTGGGGTTCGGTCCTGGGGTGCTCTGAATGATCTTTCAATTATGTCCAGAACCCGCAACTCGTATTCTACTGGTGCCAATCGCTTCTTACAGGAACAGCCCAAGCCCGTGCGCCAAGTCTCCCTGCGCAAGAGGGCGAACCATCCCAAGGTATACGGTAATTGGTTGGGGGTACGGTAGACCGATAGTATTAATTAGTATAGGTAGTTGAGTAGTGTTGATAACTGCTTTCTCCATTCGGCGCACAGTAAGTGGGCAGTATAGATTGGAATACGGTAGCGAAGAGTACGGTAAATCAACGGAATCGCTTTAGGTGCCAGAGGCGAGCACCGAGAGCGACGATGAGCCATCGACGGAGATTCCAGAGGTACGGTAACAGCCAATTATCGATTTTTGATCGTTCGTTTCAGAACCCCGAGGCTCCCGCAGCGGAGGAGAAGGAAGATACCAGCGGAAAGGACGCCGATACCGAACCCTCTGAGGATACGGTAGCCGAGAAGGTGGGCGAATAGATAACTGATTTGAAAAACAATGGTTACTGTAGGTGACGATGGAGAGAAGAAGGGCGACCAGAAGGAAGGGATCGATGGAGCAGGCGGATACCGTACCCAAGGCTACCGTACCCGATGAGAGGATGGAAGTGGATGAGGAGGAGGTACTGTAGTTGTTCAAGTATCGATTTATCTTAAAATAAAACAGATTGCCGCTCCTTCGCCGAAGAAACAGAGGGCTCAGAGGGGCAAGAATGCCAAGGCTACGGTAACACCCAAGACATCCGTGGATACGGTAAGTATACGGTTGTTCAATCAATAACGTTAATTTCGGTAAGGTATACGGTAAATTAAGTGATAGGTTATGAGATGGTAGGGATTACGGTAAACCAATCGAAAAAGTTAATTACGATAGCGAGTTCGGTATATTAATCGATATTGGATGATTTAGGTAGGTCAATTGATAGCTTAGGAGATGGTGGTATTGATTACGGTAGATCAATTGATACCGTACCTCGTTTCAGGACGATCAGACATTGAGTGAGAAGTCAACTGGAAGGAAGAGCAGAGTTGCGACGAGAGTGAACAAGAAAGCCAAGGATACGGTACCGCCCGAGACGCCTGGAGAGTCGATGGATACGGTAGGGGTTACTGTAGGTTGATTGATATTGTAAGAGTTCGTTAGGAAACCGATTGATCGATATTATATAGAGACGGTATAGTATACGATAATTCAATCAATATTTGCAGATCGAGCAAACCTCAGGTGAAAAACAGGGCAGAAGAGCTGCAAAGGCAACACCCAAGACACCTGTGGAGTCGGAGGATTCGGTAAGATTAATCGATAATATTGAATACGGTACGGTTTACATCGAACAATTTTGAATGTTTTTGTACTACATTTCTCCAAGTCTTTATTGGCATTCTATCCGTTTCAAAGGCTCTTACGAGCACGTTGAAACTCATTTCTCCCCGCTGCCAAACTATATTCGGGAAAAGCCCGCTTTTAGGGCTACGCGCCTCTCTCTCTCTCTCGTATTTATCTTTATGAATTACATTTGGAGATCTTCAGAGTCTAGTTTACGGTATATAAATAAATAAATTCGTTATTTTCAGGGCGATCAGGCATCCACTGAGAAACCGGGAAGAAGACAGGGCAGAAGAGCCGCGAAGACAACGCCCAAGACGCCTGTGGAGTCGGAGGATACGATAGGGGTACGGTAGTGTTGCAGGATCGGATTGTAGCTCTCTTCTTTTTGCACACTATCTTTTTTGTCTAACGGTCGAGCTAGTGAGCTGAATCGATAGAGATCCGGCAACACTGGTGTGCCGAAGTTCAGTCGATATCGTAGCGTACGGTGGATCAATCGATAAAACAAGGGGGTTTACGGTAAGTCAATCGATATCGTGGATAATGTAGATCAATCGATATCATACTTCATTCCAGGATGGACAGTCTTCGAGTGAGAAGCCGAGTGGAGAAAAGGGCAGAGACGGCTCGAATGCCCCAGTGAATCGAAATGAATTGATGGACACTCCCAAGAGACGAGGAGACAGTATGGAGGTGGAGGTACGGTAGAGGATACGGTGGATCAATCGATAGTATCTAGGTGGACGTACGGTAGAGGATGCCGTAGATCAATCGATATCATAGGATACGGTAGGGTTAGGGTGCGGTAGATCATTTGACTTCATAGGTAGAGTATACGGTAGATCAATATATATCGTAAAATACGGTATGGTACGGTAGACATTTCTCTATTTTCAGCCCGAGAAGATGGAGACGAGAACGCCTGGAGAGACGGAGAAGAAGAGGGTGAGTGAAATGCGCCTTGAGACGATAATTATTGTAGATTACTGTAGAGATGGATTACGGTAATATTCAATAAATCGATATTGGCAGGCGCACTGCAGTCAGGACATCGTGATGCCATCAGAATCTATGTGAAAATGTGCTTTTGTTGTTCGTTTAATATTGTTATCGTTGTTGTTTCGTTGTTACTCTGTGGATACAAGAATAAAGTTGATGTTGTGAATCTCGTCCTGTTGAATTACAGTCTATCCGTCTCTATCGGTGCTTCAATATAATTCATCTAGACTGACACGGTAAATCTCAATAGATTTCTTGAGACGGAAAGTGTGATTGGGAACGCTTTCCGTAGCCTGGCATAATTTAAATTTATGATTTTGCCAGCAATGAGATTGGGGCTTTGCTCGTGCTACACTAGTGCTTGATTCACATCGGGTCCGATCTCATCATACTTCATCTTTGTAAAATATGAATACTGTTGCATGAGATCTGTTGTCTATTTATATTTTCCCCTTTAATTGTATCGGATGTTGGTTGGTCAAAAGCTACAGTAGAATGGTCGCGCAATTTCGTATTTTCAGATCTCGTTGGTTTCTGTAGGCAACATTGATCTACGGCACGCCCCCTTGACCTTTCATTAACAAACCGTAGCCCCCTGACCTACCGTCTCTTTCAGTGACCTCCAATGAGTATTGAGGAGGAGTACCGGCGTGATATCAACGCGTCACAGTGGAAAGTGCATGAGGGAGTGAAAAATGGTGAATTACTACAGTATATTGGACTTGAGTAAAGAAGTTTAGATTTGTTATTATATCCTTAGTGCACAAAGCAATGGAGGGGGTCGATTATTACGTATTCCCTTTCCGTAGGATCTTTGAGAATTATACAGAACTCGAAACCACCTTGACCTCGGTCATTTCTCATTTTATGTGACAACGGTTCAAAAAGTTGATAAATTATCACTGATCGAATTTGAATATAGTCGATGTAGTCGATGACTGGAACGGAATCTGAAATCTAACTAATAATATTATTATATTGATTTAATTACTCCTTAAAATCAATAATTTCAGTCGACGACGGGCTCTGAATTCCCGGGCGGACAACTCGTGAATATGATGAATGAGCTACTGCGTGCAGTCGTCGACACCAATTTTGTGAGTTTGATTAACCTCCGATCGATAACTGAGGTTTACGGTATCTATCCGTGGTTTAGTCAGCACTAAAGGTGCCCGGCGTTTTGTGATTTCATGCGTGATTTCATGCAGTAGATAGTTGTTTGAATAAAGCCAGCAATCATCGTCACAGGTCGATTTTAATCTACCAGGAAAACCGTTGGCGAGAAAGTGTGCAAAATAGAGAGACCCGAGTTCTCTCCATTCTGCACACTCTCGTGTCTCCCTGGCCGGAGTGGAAGTGAGTAAAATACCAAGTTTACGCCATTTGAAGAAACTTTTAGATATTATGTTTTAAATATACATTTATATATATTCTCAGGGAGTCGAGTGCCACGGATGGCTGTCTGCCCTCTATCAAACAATCGGTCGCGTGGCTCCTCAAATGATCGAGCGCTGTGAGGATGTGAGTTTGATGTGATCTTTGATCTTTTATCTTTCAGCTCATCCTCTTTTCAGTCAATAAATTAATCCATTTTATGTGACATTTATTGTTTAATTATTGAAAAACTGTTCGAATTGAAAATGTAATGCCAAAATTGAAAAAATACTTGTAGCTTGCATAAAACCTAAATGAAACCTCTGTATTAAAATTCCTGTTTTTTTTTAAAACTATAGTTTTTTTAGAAATTTATTTCGACCTTTCAATCAAATTATTCAGTGACTGTAAAGTATTAGGTTGGTGCATAAGTCTTTGCCGATTTCGAAACCTTTCGAATTTGCCCAATCAGCCTATGGTATTTCATAATTGTTGAGGGCTTGGTCACTCTCTTTAGCGCACACTATGACATGCCTGTAACACCGAAGAGACGGGCACAGTATACCGCCGTTGTTAGCGAGATCGAAAATTACGTGAACATTTTGCCACATCGTCATTCCATGGAGAATAGTGACAGGTCCAAAATTGGTTCACAGTCGCAATGTATGATGATTTAATAATGCATTGAAGCTAGTAGAAGCTGTCAGCCACAAAATCCCTACTTAAGATATTTATCTAAATTAGAAATGCAACTGGCCTTATGCGATCAATTTCAGTTTATCAAGCCGTGTAATCGGGTCAGAGGGTCTAGAGATTTGAATATACCTGAAAGGTAAAGTAGCTCTACTGTATAGTTTTCAATTAAATTTGTGAGATGATTCAGCTATTCGTTGAAGAATTGCATTGTCCACAAGTTTGAACTCGAGAAACGAACATCCAATTAGGTGCTTACGGCGATCCACTGGCTCCCTTACTCATTGAACGGCTGATATTTCGCCATTAAAGTAACAATCAATCCTTCCCCTATCGCTGATATTTTCGACATAATTCTCAATTCAATAGTTTTTGAAGAGTGCGCTTAGCTCGAAAACACGCAAAACCACATTTTCCGACGTTTTCGGTCGAGAATTCATATCTGAGAAATCTCGTATTTTTAAAACAGAAAGCGAAGCCGTTTTGAATGTTCATATGGATAACATAGACCTTTGTCAAGTGAGTCGAAAGCACTTCTGTTCAGGTCTCCCTCATGGATGTTTGAGGGAGAAAATGCGATCGCGTGAACAGATAATTTTCGAAGTTGGTCATATTTGTCGGCCAGTATTATGGCTGTTTTGCATCGAGAACTATTCCGATTCTGCTATTAAAAAGCACTAGTATAGGGCTTTTCAGTTAACCATACGCGGTTTCTATGAAACGTTTCGTAGCTTTGCAAACCCTCATATAAGAACATTTTACTTCTCTTGAAAATCTCACTGTTAGTCAGATCCCCAGTTCCCCCTATTCCCGTAAGCGTGTCACAATTCCATTCTGTGAAAATAATCTTCGAATATGGCCCAACGTATTGTTATGGAGGCAGGTCATAGTGATTCGAAGCAAGCAAAATATTGGAGGCTTAACTTCATGCACAGGGCTCTCTCTATTCTGCACACTCTCAAACCAGGTCTGTTTAAGAGTGTGCCGAATGGAGAGAGCCACTGTTCAATCCGACAGCTCTAATCTCGGTCAGACCGAGCAATTAGTTCCGGAAGAACAATTTACAAGAAGGACTACTGTTAGGGGCCAAGGTTCGCGTCGCATCCGTCAATCATCTTTGATTTCCTATTATCGTAAAAGGCTAAAGAAAAAGGGGACTAGTATTGAAAAATCGGTACTCGACTCTCCTTAATTCGAACAATCTCTCGTTTCTCCAACTGACGAGACATCACGCAAAATGAGGAGAGTTTATGTCGATTCATACATCACTACTTTCGACGTCAATAACACGTTAGCGGGCAGCCTCAAAGCCCCCCCCCTTTATGATCTCAAAGTCATAGCTTTACGACCCGCATGTCACAGATCAACCTAGATTAGAACCGAAAGTGATGTTGCTCAATACGAAATGTTCAAGGCGAAGGCTATATTCAGCAGTGCAGAATCAAGTAGCTCTCACTCGGGCGATCGCTCATCAGCCGCCATAGCTCAGTCGGTTAGAGCGTGGGTCTAATAAGCCCAAGGTCGCAGGTTCGACCCCTGCTGGCGGCAAATAGTTTTACTCTATTGGTGATGGATCGAATAGTGCTCTCCATTTTGCACACACTCACGCAGGGCCAGACATTTGAGATATTGTTCAGATTGGAGACAGCTACTATTCGATTCATCAACAGTATTTTGATCTTCACAGGATTCTGTTTGTTCCGCTCCTAATCCGAAATTCGGATTCCGCATTTTTCAACGGGTGTCTTTCAAAACAAAAACAATTCAATAACAAATCGGGTGTTTATCAAACACACGCGGACCGAGGGGGGCGGACCGATCCATTCCAAACATGGAATGATCTACCTCGTCTCTCGCGTCATCAGAGAACCAGTTCTGTGGACTACAAGTAAGCACGAGCAAGAAGTGATGCCGGATCGAATCGTACTCTCTCCTTTCTGCACATCTCACCGGTGAGAGATACGAGAGAGTGTGCAGAATGGAGAGAGCAGCTTTTCGATCCGTCTTCAGTACAAGTAACGAGATGATGGCTAATTATGTGGGAGGAGATACCGGTAAGTGGCAATGAGGAATCATGGGTGGTGATTGGATATCCTAGCGACGACACGGCGGTTCAATAAAGTCGGTCGTCGATTAGAAGCCGTAGTGGTGACCGTAGTCGGGGCCGAAGCCGAAATTGCGGCCCTCGGCCTGCGCGCTGCACTCGTACGGCAGGTAGCCACAGGCGTTCTGCGTCTCGATCTGGAATGATTATCGATTGATATATCGTAATCCAGGCCAAACTGATCTACCGTATCCTATAAGAGAAGTTCAATTATTGATTGATCACTAACATGCTGGTAGGTGCTGCGGATGGCGACAGAGCTACCGTTGGCGACCGCTACCGTAACCTGGAAGGAGTACGGTAAGGAACAGTGGATTACGGTAGGAGTCAGTTATCGATCAGAGCCAAAACTACAGTATTCCGCTTACATAGCTCTCTCCGACGCGAGTACCTGTGGCAAGCAGCTGGGGGTTCTCGTAGCAGAGTTCCTGAACGGAAAGGGTTAGGGTCACCGCAGGTTAGTGGTTACGGTAGGCTGAGGTTACGGTAGCCATGATTACGGTAGGATGAGAAGCTATGGTAGATAGTAGGTTACGGTAGATCAGTGGTTCCGGTACTTACGGAGTTGTTGGAGGGAGTGGTGAGCATAGTGAAGGAGTTTCTCAAGGAAGGGGACCTTGTGATTGTTGAGTTGAGAGGTGGTGAGAGACGGGCTTATATAGGTCGACTGGGGTCGAGAGAGATAAGGGAGGAGTCATGGGGCACCCCATCGCACACGTGAACTATCAGAGGCGATGCGACGTTTCGCAAAAAGCAGAAAGCACAGCACACAACGAGTCGCACCATACAGAAGCCCTCTCAGATTAGTGCACTATCTCGCTCGTTCTAACCGGCGAGAGAGTGTATCAGATGAGGAGAGTATCCACACGTCATCCGACTGATGCTTTCCTATTTTACGGTCGCATTTGACGGTCTCAATAACAAAAAAATCTACTTTCTTCTATTCTGTGACTACCACATCGGCACCGAGATGTGACTAGTCTTTGATCTCTCCTCCACTATTGCATGACTCAGCATTGACCCATGTGTCACTTCCAGGCTTACTGTAGACCTTACACGGGTACTGTAGTCGCTGGATTACGGTACTCTCTAGTCTTCTGCTTCACATGCTCGTAGCAGAGTATTTTGCTTGGCTTGCGAGAGTGAAAGTGAGCAATTTACAGCCGTACACATGGATCGACACTTTGCCCCTGATAACCAGAGATAAGGACACGGCTGCCACACGAAATCGAGAGGGAATACGAGTTCTCTGAGCTGATAGTGATGGGTACGGTAGTCGCACCGAGGCATACTGTAGCTCCGGCTTCGGTAGATGTTCGCTAAAAGTTTCCAGCGCTGAAACTGCGATTGCCGGCGTATAGAGATACTAGTACAGTAACCCGCGGTGTTATCAAAAGATCCGAGTCGAGAGGAATTTCCGACAGGAAACGAGATGACTCTGCACTATGGATGAGTGATGGTTCGATCGCTATTCCTCTCCTCTCTTTCCCCATCAACACGTCCATTCACTCGTGAGTCTTCTTCTCCTCTCACGTCGTCGTTGTCTCTGATCGACCGCTCTCTCCATTCTGCACACGCTCTGGTCACTCTGACGTCGAGATGGTGTGCAGAATGGAGAGAGCCAGCTCACGTCGACTATAAAAATTAATCTCACGATAAGCCGGGCGAAAAAGCGTCAGCCAAGCCCAATTCGGCAGCAACTCAGCAACTTTTACAGGTAAACACGATCGAATTTGATGTGTGATCAAGGACTCCAGAAACCTTGTGTGAAACCGATTCGTGCCTTGATTACAACATACCTACGCCACCAGTCTCGGGCCATCAGTCGACAATCGATATGTCCTAGAGGATACGGTAGATCAGGATAACCAGTAGATCACGGATAGAATAGTTTCTCTCTCCATTATGCACACTAGGGATGGCTTTGTGGGAAGGACAATGGGATCCCGATGGGATATCTGTTGTTTGGCGAAACGGCATCGGCCGGGGATATTTTGAATTCCCGCTCAGCACGCAGCGCGACACGCGTTGCGGATGATTGGAGCCTACAGGGATGGGTGGTAGACCAGGCATTGAGGAGATGGGGAAGGCCAGATATCGACATGTTCGCGGATGAGAGAAACACCAAGTGTTACAAGTTCGTTTCCAGACTCCCAGCCCCAGGAGCTCTCGTCGTCGATTCATTCGCCGACCCTATCGTGTGTGGATCTCACGATTTACTCTGATGCGTCCCCCCTCCCTCCCTCCTATCTCAGACCCTCGCCTGGATGAGGGGCTCTCACTCCAAAGGGGTTCTTGGACTCCCTATTGGACGTCCCACCCAGTATTCCCCGCCCTCTTCCCTGCAAACCATACCCCCTCATTTGTCAAAGATTACATCATGTTCCCTGAAGGCACTAACATCTTGATCCCAGGCTCTTTCGAAATGGGCCCCTTCAGCAGACCTTTTATGGACTCACCTTTCACCTTTCTCCTCCTCGATTTTTCGAACTCTACATAGTTCTAGCCCCGACCCGATAAAGCCGATGTCATGGGAGCCAAACATGAGTATACGTATGGAGTTATATTCAGAACGAGAGAAGTGATAACTGTTGTTTGGCGAAACGGCATCGGCCGGGGATATTTTGAATTCCAGCTCAGCACGCAGCGCGACACGCGTTGCGTGAGCTGACGACGCTGCGTTTTCTTCTCTCTCCTCTATTCTAGGCTTTTTCGGGGAATATCCCACCCTCCCACCCATTTTTCTCCCTCTACCCCGCCCACCCCCCCCCCCCCCCCTCCCCGACCCCGGAATGCGAAGAACAGATAGGACATAAAGAGAGAAAGGTGTGTGTTTCCAGGTGCGAAGAGCACCCTCCTGCAATGTTTGGCTACTACCGTAACCCGGGCAGAGCCAGCCTTCCTCCCCGTTCTTCTGGAGGCGATCTCGGGATCGAAAGCAGAGGCGACAATGAAGTCGTATAGAGCAAGTATGAAGAATCTGAGGTACACCCCCCCCCACACTGAGGCAATCCTAAAAGTAACCCCCTTCTCAGATTATACGCCAAGGATAGAGGGTTGGACCCAGCCTGTCCTTCGACCTTGCTCATATACACCCTCAAGAAGATTGAGGAGGGAAGAGCGCTATCGACCCTCAAGATTGTCTCATCTGCCTTCTCCCATTTCGCTGATCCCCTCTCCCAAACTCACTCTCATATCCTGTCTTATCTTCAAAATTATACCCGTAGAAAGTGTGTAGTCACCCATCATTCCCCCAGGGGCATCCTTGTCCTTCTCCGCCCTTCTAAGGGTGAATGAGTTGCTTTCCCTCCGCTGGGATGATCTCTCGTGATCAGAGGACACCCTTCGAATGTCCCCCCGTTCCCCCTGGGTTTTCCCCTCTCGCTCCCACCCATATCGAACCATTTCTACAGACGCCTTCAGGAAGGACTTGTCTCGTCTCTGCACTCTCGCGGGAGTCACAAGGATCACACCACACCAGCTCTGAGCGGGAGGAGCAATGGAATCGATCCGTCAAGGCGTCTCCCTGGATGCAGTTCAGAGAAGGGGGAGATGGAAATCAATCGCCGGTATTGCCCCCTACATCTCCGATACATTGGAAGCCCAAGGCGGAGCTCTCCCACTCCCTTAATCCCGTCTTTTCCTTCTCTCATTCTTCGGTGTCTCGTCCTACATGTGCCATTTTCTCAGTTTGTTTCTCAACATCCACCTTTTTCAACGTTCACTCACTGTATCATCTCGCATTTTGCCTGTCTCAGGCTGTTGTTTTGCCCCTTAGGCGTTTTTGCTTCTCCCCTCTGTTTTTCCCTTGCCGCTGGCACCTAATGCCCCCAGTACTGTCTCATGGTTGTACCGTCGTCCCCGACCCGATAAAGCCGATGCCATGGGAGCCAAACATGAGTTATCACGTATGGAGTTATATTCAGAACGAGAGAAGTGATAATTGACCATTCTGCATAGTTCCCAGGAACCCTTGTGTGCGAGATGGGATTCCCACTCCACTCCAGTAATCCCAGTCCCCTCTCATTCACTCTCATTCTGAATGACTCGCGCGGTCTATGCTCATCGAATGCGAGAGTGAACGATTGGGAAAGAATGAGTGAGAGAGTGAAATCGAGTGAAAGAATCCCAAACGAAACAAAGAATCCTGTCAAACTTGGGAATCCCAACTTCCCAACGATCGTCCCACACATTTTTCATCGTGAGCCAGGAATGAGTGGGAATCATTCCGCGCTTTCTCGGGAAAAGAATCCGTCATTTTTCCCACGAAGCCATCCCTAATGCACACTCTCTAGTTTCCTTAGCCCATTGTAGAGTGTGCAGATTGGAGAGATTGACTATTCGATCCAACAACACTATTTGTGATTCAGCCAGATCATAGATCCATCACTCTCCTTATTCGTCCTTTGCATTTTATTCGCCTTTCTCCACGCTTCGCAACAGTGCAATAAAAATGTGCGCGGCTCGCCCTTTTCTCTCCGCGCTCTCTTCAATTCGCCTGATCTCTCGTCTCTCTGACCTACTAGAGAACAGATAGAGGTGATTGTCACCAGATAAGGACCCGATTCGTTCGTCCTCTCGCACTCGGAAACCTCCTTTATAATATGAACTTGCCGGCTAGAATGTCTATCAAACCATTTTGAGATCAGATCTTCACTTCGAGATAGTCCTCAATAGGGTTGGCTAAACGATTGCGGGATTGCGGGCTCGCAATGCGAATTTCGACGCGCAATTCTCCTCCCGCGCAGCTGTGCAAACTCCGCTCCCTCTCCGCCCGCCTCCTCCTCCTTTCTAACCCGAGCGGACTAGAACGCTGACCGCTCAAACCCGTCGCGGGTAGAGCGCAGAAAGGGCATAAAGGGCTTGCGACGGGATTCGGCGTCGGGTAAGCCCGCTCTAATTCGCGCGAGCAGCCTTAGCGCGCGAAAAGATGCCGCGAGTAGAGTGATGGCGTTTCTGAACTGAGAGTCCGTAGTTCGCACCGAGTGTTATAAACAGAAAGCCCCAGGGGACCAAACCCGGAAACAAAGGACAGCCGTTCCGTCCCCGGGTGGTCCGCCCGGTCGGGTGGCTAGCCAATGACCCCCGCGGTTAAAGTTTTGCGACGCCATCCCCGACGGACGGCTGTATGAAGTCGGTTTACGGCAGCTAGTGATTAGTTTCGGTTGTTCCCCCGGTCAGACAGACGAGAGAGTGTGCAGAATGGAGAACCCAGGAAACTAAAATGACAACGTCATACAAGAGTCTGTGAATGAAAAGCTCAACCCGGCCACGAAATGCAATTGTAGAGGGATTGAGAAAACATAATTTGAGTTTATTTGATTGAAACAATAGAATAATTGGCGAAAACATTCACTTCTTTGCCGGTACTATCCATGCAGAATACAACGACAAATTATTTTTGAAGAACAACAAGCGAAGAACAATGGAGATCAGTTCCACAAATTGCTGACAACAGTTTGTAGTAATTATGACGGGAAGATACCGGTAGGTGGCTATGAGGAATCATGGGTGGTGATTGGATATCCTAGCGACGACACGGCGGTACAATAAAGTCAGTCGCCGATCAGAAGCCGTAGTGGTGACCGTAGTCGGGGCCGAATCCGAAATTGCGGCCCTCGGCCTGTGCGCTGCACTCGTACGGCAGGTAGCCACAGGCGTTCTGCGTCTCGATCTGGAATGTTTATCGATTGATATCCAGCCCAAGCTTATCTATCGCAATCCATCCCAAATATCGATTGATCACTAACATGCTGGTAGGTGCTGCGGATGGCGACCGAGCTACCGTTGGAGACCGCTACCGTAACCTGGAAGGAGTACGGTAAGGAACAGTGAGTCAGTTATCGATCAGAGCCAAAACTACAGTATTCCGCTTACATAGCTGTCTCCGACGCGAGTTCCCGTTGCAAGCAGCTGAGGGTTCTCGTAGCAGAGTTCCTGAACGGAAAGGCTAAGGATACGGTAGCCTTGGCTACGGTAGGAGGGGAAGCTGTGGTTGAATGGGTTTACGGTAGGTCCAGGGTTCCGGTACTTACGGAGTTGTTGGAGGGAGTGGTGAGCATAGTGAAGGGTGGTTTCTCAAGGAAGGAGACTTTGTGATTGTTGAGTTGAGAGGTGGCGAGAGACGGGCTTATATAGGTGGACTGGGGTCGAGAGAGATAAGGGAGGAGTCATGGGGCACCCCTTCGCCCATGTGAACAATCCAAGGAGATGCGACGTTTCGCGAACAACAGAAAGCACTACACACAACGAGTCGCACCACACAGAAGCAGTAAGCTCTCTCGGAATAGTGCACTATCTCATCCACTCTAACCTGCTTTCCTACTTGACGGTCGCGAAATCTGAATAGCAAAGAAGCTAAATGTATTATATTCTGTGATCATCACATCAATACCGAGTAGTCATTAGTTTTACCGGGTCGAATTGTAACTCTCTCCATTTTGCACACTTTCGTATTTCTCGATCCGGGAACACTAGTCGTCTTTGATCTCTCCTCCACTATTGCATGACTCAGCATTGACCCATGTGTCACTTCCGGGCTTACTGTAGTGCTCTCGAGGGGTACTGTAGTCGCCGGATTACGGTACTCTCTAGTCTTCTGCTTCACATGCTCGCAGCAGAGTATTTTGCTTGGCTTGCGAGAGTGAAAGTGAGCAATTTACAGCCGTACACATGGATCGACACTTTGCCCCTGATAAGCAGAGATAAGGACACGGCTGCCACACGAAATCGAGAGGGAACACGAGTTCTCTGAGCTGATTGTGATGGGTACGGTAGTCGCACCGAGGCATACTGTAGCTCCGGCTATGGTAGATGTTCGCTAAAAGTTTCCAGCGCTGAAACTGCGATTGCCGGCGTATAGAGATACTAGTACAGTAACCCGCGGTGTTATCAAAAGATCCGAGTCGAGAGGAATTTCCGACAGGAAACGAGATGACTCTCCATTATGCACACTTGCTCATCGAATGCCAGCGAGTGTGTAGAATGGAGCAAGTCACTATTCCGGAACACAATGATTCGATCGCTATTCCTCTCCTCTCTTTTCCCCATCAACACGTCCATTCACTCGTGCCTTCTTCTCCTCTCACGTCGATTTGTGTTGTTTCCCCCGCTCTCTCCATTCTGCACACTCCCTGTCGCTCTGACCCAGTCGAGATAGTGTGCAGAATGGAGAGAGCCAGCTCACGTAAACTATAAAAATTCCCCTAATCTCACGATAAGCCGGCAGCAACTCAGCAACTTTTACATGTAAACACCATCCGTGATTTGTGACCTCTGAAATTCATTGTGGATTCGATTCCAAACATTGCACAGCGTTTCAGCAATATAGTGAGATTGGACATAGGGTCTCGAACGGAAAAGAAAGATTGCACATCAAAAGAGCGAGCGGAGCCAAAGTAGCAACGCGTCGCGGCTCGCGTCACTCTCTCACTTTTGTCTTATCTCTAGTTTTTCTCTGCTTCTCGAACTCTTGTCCTCTCTCGAAACGCTGTGCATTGTTACATCACTCCTACACAACCAGTCTGATCCCTAAAGTGGTCAATCGATAAAGGATACGGTAAGTCAGAATATACAACTTCAACGACACTTACCGAATCTCTTCAACCCCCTAAATTATGGAATAAATATTTGTATACGGTAATATTGCCATATCGACGAGCACTCTCTCCATTCTGCACTCTTTCGTCGGTCAGAGAAACACCAGTGTACAGAATCGAGAGAGCTCCGGCAACATTAGTATTCTGTCATTCAGCCAGATCATAGATCCATCACTCTACATCTTTGCCCTCTGCTCCCAATCGTTATGGTTATTTTATTCCCCTCGCTCCACGCTTCGCAACAGTGCAATAAAAATGTGCGCGGCTCGCCCTTTTCTCTCTGCGCTCTCTTCAATTCGCCTGATCTCTCGTCTCTCTGACCTACTAGAGAACAGATAGTGATTGTCACCAGATAAGAGACTGATTCGGACGTCCTCAGAAAACCTCCTTTGTAATAAAAACTTGCCGGCTAGAATGTTTATCAAACCGTCACCAGATCAGATCATCAATTTGAGATCATGTTCAAGGCGAGTCGGCAAACTAGAGATGGCAAAGCAATTTAAAACAACTATAATGAGTCAACGAAAAATCTGATGGTCCTTTATTACGCAGCAAATTGCTCCTTTCACAGGAAAATAATGTGAGAATATAATCATGGGGATAAAATGGACCACGAAACTAAGATAGGGTGCAGCACTTGCATAGGATAGGACTGAATCTCGTCGACTCTTTCCATTCTGCACACTCTCTGATTGGTCAGACGAGAGGAGAGAGAGTGTGGGAAAGGAGGATAGTCAGACGAGGTCTAGATTCTAGAATGATCCACGGGCTTACAATGATGATACGAGATGGACGGGGATTACAGTATACAAGCGAATGTGGTGTTGTGGTAGGGAGTACGATAGCGTGCACCAGCCCTACCGACTTTTCACAAACTATACAAGGGAACTACACGTCGTACACACAAGGATCCAACTTGCGAGAGATTTAATGGGGGGAAGATCAAAGATCAACATTACACTTTTTGGAATTTCGAAGGAAATCAAGAGAACGAGAATAGGCAAAAGAAAACCATCCATGAATATGTTTTAAACCTATCAAATAATGAGAATACGGTAGGAGCAACATCGACATAAATTCTTTAGAATAATAAGAATAATCATTACACACCAAGTAATCTGTGTTCACAAACGAAATATTATCGGAATATCTACTGCTGATGATTTTTTTTGTAATTTTCTACATGTGGGATAAATAAGATAACACCAAACGTGAGGGGGAAGGGTTATCGATCGATCCTGTTCCGCTACCGTACTCAGGCGTTCGTGACGGGAGTCGAGGGCTTGCCGGAATCGACGCCATTCGCTGCTTGCTCGTAGCCTGCAGGGAGATTATATAAATGGAATCGTCAGAGTCAAGTACATTAATCAAAGCAAGCATCAATCGATCTTGTCCTCAAAGCGAAACACACAACTTCCTTCCCGATCATATTTGTTTATTGATCGCTGTGAAACCCGTATTTTCGATGTTTTGACGCTGGTTGCAAAAAACTATCATCAAACTATCAACGAGATTAGAGGGTTACGGTAATCTTATTTATAAACTATTTCCACAATTAATCGTTCTAGGCCAGTGCCAATCCATTTTGTCTTCAGCGTGAAACACTCAACTTCCTCCCCATTTTATTGTTTTTTTCTCTCTCAGGAGGTCGAAGATCAAAGATCACAGCTCTTAGCGTCATTCGGGATTTGATTTTAAAATTGTTGCCAAACAAAGAGAATCTTCGCCCTATCAATTTGTCCAACCGCCAATCCACCTTACCCTCGGTGCGAAACACAACTGTTCCTCCCCAATTTCATTATCCATTTCTGCGTCTAATATCTTTCTCTAAAGATCAAAGATCATTCTTCCCCCTCCTCACCGAGATTCGACAGGAGGTGCTTCAGCCAGTGCTTCGTGCTGCGGTCCTCGTCGAGGTGTTGCTGCAATAATCGATAATTTCAAATTTTGAAGTAATGCCAACATTGTATTGCAAGAAAATAAACCGTTTCACTAGTTATTACGAACGGTCCAATCTACTGTGTTTAGCAATCATTAATAAGGGATTCTAGGCCTCAGTGTTTGTATTTAATTAGTGCATTTTGCGTCCAGAATCACATAGGAGAAAGATCGGGAATATTGGAAAACTAAATACATAATTAGCGAATATTTTGTTCCGCTCATCATGCCTACTGTATGCTAAACAGTCCATGACTCTAACTGAGTTTTTGAATCTTACAATAAATATGATTCTAATAACAGCGATCAATAAATATGATTCTAATAACAGCGATCAAGAACTTAGCATTCCCGGTTTAGAAAGATGCTCTCATAACTTTGGTGTAGCAAAAAGTTCCCTGCTCAAAATCCACATTTTTTTCAATTCGAATTTACAGAATACCCAATCTACCGTACCTTGAAGGTTTCGTCCTTGAGCTGGTCGGGCAGACACTGGCGAAGGGCTTGCTGGGCTCTGCAAGAGATAGAAGTTATGGCTCAGACATCAAACTACACGGAACCAAACTACAATCATGAGCCAGAGACTGTGAAAGAGGGAGTGGATTTTGCAATAATATCCCAAATGTTTTTCCTGTCAGATCCGTCACTTTCATGGTTCAACCCCCACTCAAATCACCACATCTCAGTCAGGTGGTAATAAAGGCTTGATATCTTTCCAAATATTAAAAACCTACAGCGGTTCGGCCTCAACACCCAGTCATTTCCACGTTGCAACATTTCCTCTAATGCTTGCCACTTTTTGCTTTATCAGTGTTATCGTCCCATGCACTGCCAAACTACAATCATCACCTAACGTTTTTACTAGTATAGTCGTCTAGTTTCAACACTACTGTTGCAGTGGCAAAGAGTGTCTCTCTCTCTCTCTCTTTCTTGCACACTCCATCGATCGGGACGAGGGAGTGTGCAAAATAGAGAGAGCTCAGACTAGTGTCTAGTCTCGACCAACTCGCTCACCTCGGGTTATCGGAGAGACGCGAGTAGCACCGCACGATGTGCTTGAGGAGACGGGCGGACGGCTCCTTAGACAGCTTCAGCACCATCTTGCCCTGCAGGAGGAAAGTAGTATTCTTTTTTCTAAAGGAGAATGATCGTCAAGCGACTTCGGACTACACGTCCATTCAAGAAAGTTTTGCGCTGCGAAAATATGCCCGCTCAAAAATTTGCATATCTGTTTTAATTTGGTAATACTGAATCAAGGTTGAGCACCATCTTGCCCTGAGGGATGAGAGAGAACCGACAACGTGGCATCTAACACGCCCCCCCAAAGGGAGACACTAAAATAAAGGACAGGAACGAGAAATCAAATGGTCAAAAAAATTTTTCATTAGGAAAAATATCTCATTTACGAATTTTGATCGAGCGCAACGAACTTCGAGCGAGTTCGGACTACAGGCACATTCTAATGAATACAGTTGAGCCAAAATTCAACAGCTTGTTGTGTAGGCGCTAAAGATCCTCAAAGCTAGCAAGCTCGGCTACCATAATCGCGATAATAAATAATCCAGAACGAAAATTAGAATGCTCGAAATACACTCCCTTTTTAGATGCATTATTTTTAGATGATTCCTAATTTGTCCAAATAATCAATTATTCGAGGCCATTTGTACTGAAGTATAGGCTAGTAGTGTTGCCCGATCGATTATTAGCCCTCTCCATTTTGCACACTCTTACATCGCTCTTACTCGATAGATAGTGTGCAGAATGGAGAGTATTACTCGTTACAGAACCGCAATTGGCTAGTCTTGACGTCATGCTACCGTACTCTATCGTTTCCTACCGTACCAGGCTCATGTTACCGTACAACCGAACCACGGATATAAACTACCGTACCAGGATCATGGCAACATGGGAGAATCTCTCGTACGTCTGGCAGATATAGGCGAGGCCGGTGTCGTCCAGAAGGATCTTCTGGAGGATGAATGTAGCCACCGTCTAAAATTAATTAATTATATAATTATTAACTTATTTAATTATTCAGTCAGTAGAAAGGGGCACGTCATGTCAACTGTGTGCAAATAGGAGAGAATATTGTTGAATTTCCCAGAATGCAAGAATTTATTGCTTTCATCCATCCAACACATGAGGAATACAACATGATGAGCGCCGAATCACCTTGTCTCGAAATTGAGATATTCTCAATGCGCTTATTTGCTCTTCATAAACAAAAAGCATATTAATTATTGTAAGAATGAATGGACAGGATGATCATTTTCACACGAACGACTCCGATCAAATCCGTATCCGTAAGCACCAATCCACCTTGTAAAATTCAGTGATGATCAAATTTACAATCTAAAAATATTCTTTAAAAATGAAAATTTGAAAGGTCTTACATTTCTTAAGTAGCCAAAATTGTATAAGAATGATTCTTATAACTAGTCAATTTCTAATTCAAGTGACGCCGGCATGGATTTCTCTACGAATAGTATTTCTCTCCATTCTGCACACTCTCTCGCTTCTCTAACCGGCTAGATAGTGTGCAGATTAGAGAGAGCTCCTACTCGATCCGTCATCACTCCTCCTCCCCCTGACCTTGCTCAGTTCGGTGCCCTGCTCCATGATGCGCAGACACAGAGGGATGATCTCCGTCGACAGAAGGAATTGGATCACCTACAATCATTCATCATTGACTCAACCCGTCACTTTCTTGCCAGAGCAGTTCCTTTAATACACAAATTCATCAATAATTCCAATTACTGGTGTTTCAATAGATCATCAAATCGTGCCATTGCAAATTCAATGATGACGATGAGACATCGGTCATAATTTTCCAATTACATCCCGTCATTGTCTCGCACCAGCACTTCCCTAAATATAGAAATCTCAGCCTTCCAATAGTGAATATTCGCTTTTGAAGTCTAGAAAAGCAATAGCAGATGCGCCTAAGCCTACAATAATTCTACAACCAATCTATTTTTCGCACAACTACTTTTTCAATCACTATCAGCTGTTTAGTGATAAATAGATGACTCGTTGAGTATCAAAATTTTTCGAATCCCAAGCTGTCACTTTCCCGGTTCAACAATCACTCAAATAGAATCTTTTCAGCTGATCAGTAATGTATCTGTTCCACAGCAGGCTAGAAAAATCATTTCCATGTGTACCTACAATAATTCTACCCCCCATCACATTCCTGGTCCAACAACCACTTTTTTTTCTAAAATGATCGCTTAGAAATAACCACCCACCCGTCAAACTCCGGTTTCGGAACCTCCTAAACTCTTGGCATGTCTGGGAATTTGTAATGCTTGCTATCTTTGCCAATAAACAAAGCACGCACAAACTTTTCTTAAGACCTGTCATAAGCCGTTTTCAACAGTTTATCAATCTGATCACACTCGTCACTCTCCCGCTCCAGAACCTCCATAGTCTGGCATCTCAACAAATTAGCCTCCCGGAAGACAGAAAATATAATTTAAAATAATGATTTCTCAAATCCACTCGACTATCGTTATTGTAATTCCACCACCCGTCATTCTGCCGTTTCTACACTTCTTCAAACGTTGGAGTATCAGTATTTTAGTAATTAGAAAGTGCCATCGATAGAAAAAAATTAATCACAAATTCAAGTCGCACAAATCCCGTTACCGAATTCACTCAAATCGTCGAATCTAACATTAATAGTAATCGTAGCCATTTTTTCATCCGTCGAAAAAGCATAATTCTCAATCACACACGCCACTTTCTTGTTTTCGTAATTCCACAAATCTCGGAATTTCCGCGTTAAGTAATAGTCTCTCGAAATCCTTTAGAAAAAAACTCTCCAATCACACCCGTTACTATCTTTTTCCAGCAGAAATTTAATCCTTAAAATCTTACCCATATATCAATGTCAAGAACTCATCTATGATCAGAAAACACTTTGCACCCCTATCGCAAACCCCTTCTCATCTCTCATACCGTAATCACCCTCTCCCCGAAATGTATCTACCGTGACCCTCCCCTCCCTGATCTACCGTACCTCCTTCTCGTCGGTCTTCACAAGGGCGCCGATCACTCCGAGTGACGTCAGACGCAGATACTCGAATGGCCGAGACGCCTTCGTCGTGTGAAGGAATGGGTACAGGAAGAGGGGAATGTGCGCCTGCGAGAGATCAGATAAGTCGGATACCGAACTCGCACTCGCTGCATCCATTGAGTAACGTACCATATGCCATTAATTATATTTATTGTTAGGAAGAAGACAGAAGTCTCAGCCTCTCATTTGACCGGGTCGAAATTAGTCACACGGGACTAACCCCAAATCACCGTGCTTCCAAATCTGCTTCACAAATAACCCCTTTTAGAACATCTGATGGGTAAAATACTAATGGGTAAAATAAAATTCTTTTCATCTAACTAGACACTAATATTTATAATTTTTTAAAAACACTAAATATATCACTAATATTTTCACTAATATTTAATAATATTTATTGTTATAAAAAACACTAATATTTTCACTAATATTTAATAATATTTATTGTTATCAAGGATAAGCCAATCGCAACCCCCTACATGGATGACTCGAAATAAATCTCACATGCTGAACCTCAAATGACCATGTGCCCAAATCTGCTACTCTAATAAGGTGAGATACAGTAACTCGCCGGCAGGAAAACTATTATCGTAACCTAGCCAACTGGTACCATGATATCCATGAAGTCCGACAAGCAGGGGGATACGGTAACTCACGGATAGGAAGGGTCCTCTGGTCTCCTTATGGGAGGCGATGCACTGCATGAGTGCGAGGGCGTTGCACACTCGGTTCGACTGCGTGGCGGTCAGCGAGGGCGGCATGATCGCCGGGTAGATAGCGATCACCTGTAGAGAGAAGGCGACGTTTAGGAAAAGTCGCCACACCATGGCACACTCGGTGCACCGAGAACACCACACTTTCACAACACTCACTTCCTGCAGCAGGGCAGCGACGGTGCCGAAGCTGCGCCACAGCCAGATGGGCAGGTCCGCGACCGAGTCGCGCTTCTTGCTGCAATTGGCGACGTTTCGGAAACGTCGTCGACCACCGTACACCACACAAAGCACCAATAGTGTTACCGTACCTGAGCTCGAGCAGTGCCACCTCACGGCGAGCAGGGTTCGACAGGTCCTCGATCCATTGGAAGAGCTCTTCCTGGAAGGAGGGCGGGTTACGGTAGGGCGGACGGGAGATTACGGTAGTTGCAACGACGTGCACAAACACTTGGGGTTAGTAGCCACTACACGTTCCTCGCGGGGAGTCTCGAGAGGAAAATCAATATTGCGGACTACGGTATTGTTCTCGATTTTCGGTTCCGTCTCCGGTGCAATTCTGGTCATTTTTTGCATTTCCATCGTGCACGATCACACTATGCGAATTTCAGCCAGCACTAACTCATAACTAGGATTGGCAATTGAAGAATTCATACCGGATTTTAGTGAGATATCGTTCAAAGATAAAAGATAATCATTCCTGAATTGCCAACCCCCACTCATAACCACTACGGTGAGAGGCTGTTTACCCTGTCCACTGGCGGACCGACGTAGGGCTGGAATATCGATTGATGATGATTACGGTAACTTGTATAGAGATGTCGTTTCGGGTTTTTTTTAAAGTCTCCATTCTGCACACTCTCAAGTAAATAGTGTGCAGAATGGAGAGATTCAAACTCCAAATTACATTTCCAATACTGCATCAATCAATTCCACCCGAACTACCGTATACCTGGTTGGTAGGCGAGTTGCGCGCCGTATCCGAGGCCGATTGAGTGCCGGACATCCTGGGGGATTACGGTGGCTATTGATCAATCGATAACTGCTCCCGTGCGGAAGATTACGTTAGCTCCGCTAAACGGGTCTTTTGGGGTCATGCATAAATGGATAGATCAGATATTACAGAGCGTAGATAACGCATGAGCCCCAGCAAAAATTGCACATTCATTTCAAAAAATAACTTGCTGCATTTAAAAAAAGACAGTAAAACTTGATTACTCGATTGTGATTAGATAAGGAACAGTCAATAGCTTAGAAAAGGGATAACGAGTGAGATACACTTAGTCGAGGGAATTGAAACTGAGATTAAATCAGCATAAATTAACAAGAAATACGACAACCGGAAGGCGGAGTCTCGCATGAATCTAAACAACGTAAAAATTTGAGAAAAATAGAAACTTGTAAATGATGAACAACACTAACAATGAGATGAAAGAAAGAAATTAGATGACATCCTGGTGAATCCTAATGCGACCGCTACCGGTTTCCAAAATCATTCATTTTTAGCTCTTCATAGACAACAAAAACTCGAATTTCTCGCTCCAAACCAAGTATTGGAAGCTCAAAAACTCTCGAATCTCTCATCTAGTGGGGTGCAATCTCTCTCTCGTTCTCACACTATCTCGGCGGTCACAAAGGGCGAGAGAGTGTGTAGAATGGAGAGTGGGGGAGGGGCTACCGTACTCCCTAATGGACCATGAGTCGGGGCGCGATGCCCATAGACATCAACTCCTGGAAGAGCAGCTTGCACGCGTACGGAATGCGCACCGCCGACACCTGCGTCTTGTTGCGGCACGCCTGAAAATCAATGAATTTTGAAAATCTCGACCACGATGGCCGCACTTGATGCACCACCACACTACACCACTACCGTACCTTGCACTCGAAGGAATTCGTGCGCAGGTTAGCCACCACGATGAGGCCGCAGTTGTTGCACACGTAGACGTGGTAGGGATCGGATACCTGAGAATCGATCGATGAGGTTACCGTATCCCATTTGGGGAGGAATAAAACAGTTATCGATAGCCGAGAGGCGTGAATCTACCGTACCTCGAAGAGACGCTCACGCAGGAACTGCGCGGCTCCGTGCGCAATCTGGCAATCGCGCTCCATCTCTCCGAATCGCAGGCCTCCGTCTCTGCAATCGATACATTGCATGTCTACCGTAATTTCCGAATTCCCGTATTTCCTCACTACCGTTTCAGAAAACAATTAAAAATTTACAATACAATTCTTTACTACCATATCCATCTAACAATTACAGCAGCTGGTGTTCATCTAATTACAGTATTTTGTTACTTATGCATCGAACTAGAGAAGTCCATTGATGTCCTAGTGTTCCTCACCAAATCACCTATCCTTCACCTATCCTTCCCCCAGGTATTCTCGTTCTACCATAATTCACCTTCCCTTTTCTAACACAGTACGTGCAATCGGCTACCGCATATATCGTTGCTATAAAATCTTTACACTTCATAGATATCATCCTTGCCACAAATATTTAAAAAAAAAAACTAATTGACCACATCCAACAGACCGCTATCGCACACTTCTACCGTATCCATAGTTAAAGTAAGCCTACCGTACCTCGCTCGTCCCTCCATGGGCTGTCTATTCATCATCTGAACGGGTCCTCTGGCACGCGAATGAATCTTGTCGTCCACCATATGCTTGAGGCGCTGGTAGTATGTAGGGCCGAGGAACACCTGCGGGAGATCAAAGATCAAACTACATTTATAAAAGAGCCAGAACCCATTGTTGACTGTCGGATTCCCGCACCAACCAGATGATTTATCATCTGGTGATCATCCCCGACAATAAACGGTTTGTTTTTTCGATAAAAAAAATCTCTAATTAAATTCATATCAAACTACAAGCTATATGTTACAGACTACAATCCCCCACACACCTGGGTGGTGAGCTTGATGCCGACATGGCCGTTGTACATGACCTCATTGCCTCGCTGCTGGTAGCCGTATCTGGAAAAGGAGGAGATATTGATCAAACTACAGACTACATACATCAAACTAGAGTCTAGTCTCGAGTTACTCACTCCCATAGGAGATTGGAGATCTTCTGGACGTTGACGGTGTCGTTGAAGGGCGTCGCGTCACCGATCTCGCCCTTGTTCGCCGAAAGCTGAAAAGGAGGGAGAGAATGGATTGATGAGTTTAGTATTATCCCGGTTATCGCTGGTTCCACTACTCCTACGTCTCTTGCTCCAAATTAGTCAGATGATCCACCCGGCAGTTTGAAGTTCAGCCTTCACTATATCAGACCAATGAGCAATTCACTTTGATCGAGGTAGGATATCGTTTCTACAACAAATATTTTACATCCTATTCTAATATTTTACATCCTATAGTAAGGTCAATGACTTCAAACTAGCTTATGAAATGCTGTTCGGGAATTCGAGTTTGTCGCGGTTCAGAAACGATTTTCTTGTTCTATCCAAATCTAATCTCAGAGGCGCAGGCTTCAAAGTGTGTCGAGAAAAATTTAGAACTAAGATTCGCGAGCACAGTTTTGCGAACAGAGTAGGTAAAGTACTGTATGATGTACTTCGAAAAGGAAAGATACCTACAAACTATGCAGAGTTCATGAATGTGATGTGTAAGGAGGTTGGATGATCTGTAAACTTGCTCACTCTACTCGCTTAGATTCCCCTATCTCACACATTATATTGTTCTACTTGTTCCATCCCCCCTCCCCCTCCCCACCCCACCCCACAACAATTCCAACTGTGCGGATAAATCTATTCTATTCTATTCTATTCTATTCTAAATTCCGTCAAACTCGGCAATTTATTGTTCACCCACTCAAAGATCAATACGGAAATTCACAGTTCGGTCCTATTTTCCTCCGCCAAGTCAATAATGTACACGGATCACTGACTCTTGAAGAACTCCTAGCTATCCTACCGTACCTTTCTTCTACCGTAACCCCTTCCCGGTCTACCGTACCTTTCCCTGCAGACACTCGATCAAATGGCCGATGGTCATTCTGGACGGGACGGCGTGCGGGTTGATGATGATGTCGGGTGTGATTCCCTCGCATGTGAAGGGCATGTCCTCCTGCAAACAAAATGAAATTGAGTTTAATCAAGACATTTTAAAAAATGTTCATGGAGGAAGAATTACCACATGACGTTATAATTTTTAAATTATCTTTGAAACACCAAGTGTCGACTGCCTATTTTCTCGTTTCGTTTGAATATATATTTTATCCGGAGAGCCACATTGAAGGCGCTCTCGTAGTTCTAATTTCGAAGTATCGCTGAAATACCAAACAGCCGGGACCAGGTACAATATCTTTCCCGGCTGCAAAAATAATCCTGATATAAAAGAACCGACAGCGTAATACTCACTTATTCACTTCAATATTGTTTTACCGATCGCTGAATAGAAGTGATTGTAGCCATATTTCTCGTATTAATTTCAAAGAACTGCTGAACCACCAATCTGCACCACAACTGTTCAAGAATTTTCCGCCACCTTATACTACTCATTCCAACCCCACCTCCGATCCATTCCAAACTAACCTGTCGATACATGATGCCCATGGTTCCTTTCTGTCCGTGTCTCGACGCGAATTTGTCTCCGATCTGCGGGAATCGCACCGATCGAACGCGAATCTTCACGAATTTGTTGCCGTCCGTGTTCAGCGTCAGCATCACCTGATAAATCGATTATTGAATTCTACAGTAACCGAGGCTCCATCATCTACGGTATAACCCAGTCAATATGTTTTTCTCCACCAGTAACAGCGATCGCATTGCCACAGACTTTGCCATTCTTCCTATAGAGCACTAATGAGCCCCCAATCACCCGGGCCCTGCACCCTTCCACAAAGCCACAAATACCATACCTGATCCACAATTCCCGTCTCCGAACTTCTGAGGAACGTCGATGCGTCTCGCTTCGTGTACTTCTTCGCCTGTGCGTCCAGATCGTCTTCCTGAAAATATTTTAATTTTGAATTTCCCGCCAATCCCTGATGATCAATCCACCTACCGTGTCCGGCATGGCGACCGTCTTTCCGATGATGACGTCATCGCCCGACACACGCATACCAGGAGAGATGATACCGTCGTCGTCGAGCTGGAAAAGGGGAGAAATTGTAAGAGATTATAATTTCGGATTCCGGCGCTCTCCATTCTGCACGCTCTTACGCTGGTTAGAAAATAATTGAGTGTGCAGAATGGAGAGAACTGAAACCGAAATGACCTCTCTTATTTTTCTTATTTAATGATTGAGTGGTCGAAACATAGTTGGAAGTTGGTACAGTTGAGGGCGGAGCTTGGCGGGTTACGGTATCGCTCACCTTATCGTACAGTGAGTGGCGCATGCCCGAGCACTTGTCACGCGACGGCTTCTCGATGAGCTCCTCGTTCGTGTTGTCCAGATTCGCTTCCTGAAAGGCACAACATCACAATGTAATCAATAAATTCTGGCTACCATCATCTAGTATTGAAAAATCGATAACTCGCCTGATCACGGTAACTACGGTAGAAGACGGAGCGGAAGAGACCGCGATCGATGCCCGACTGGTTCATGATGACCTGCACGATTATCGATTATTTTCAATCCATATACCGTATATTTATCGATCGCAAAACTGGCTTTATTTGAAGAAAAAAATCCTAATCGATGAGAAAAATTAATTGGGAGACCAAGATGGAAAATCGACCTTCACTAGAGCAATCGTAATCAAACAAGTCCAAATCTATTCCAAACCGTCTACCGTACAGAGTCCTCCTGGTTGTATCCCGTGTAGGAGAGGATGGCGACCACGGCGTTGATACCCGCGGGCAGCTCGTTGAATCTGAGGAAATTGGGTTTTGCAAAAAAAATTTTTTTTTATCAAAACGCTCGCCATCCTCAGTTTTAAGACTCCACCACCAGGGTTGGGCGTTAAATGTAAATTTAACGGATCCGTTAAACCGTTAAATTTTACGGTTCAAAAATCCATTAAATTCCGTTAAATCCGTTAAAATTTTCAAAAATGTCTTTCTCGATATCAGATACCCTTTTTTGGGCACCAATGCTTAGTATATTATCTATATGAGCGCATTGGAACATTTTGGAGTTTGTCATTTGCTTCAAAATAGTCGTTCCGTGCTGCAATTTTGTGGTTTCGTGTGTAACGAATTTTTGCTTTAAAAATGTTGTTTTCGAGACGGAACAACGTAAATTTTTACATAGAAATCTTTCAAATTTTTAGACAAATTTGTTTTGAAAGTCGAAAACTTGACCAAAATGTACCATTTTTGCCCTTTTCATATCGATTTCAGCTAAAAAAAATTTAACGGATTTAACGGATGACATTTAACGGAATCCGTTAAAGTTAAATTTAACGAATGGATACCGTTAAAACCGTTAAATCCGTAAACGTTAAATCCCAACCCTGTCCACCACACAACCTCATACCACCGGGCTCCGCTTTCCTTTTTTAAATGAACCAACACCAGCCTTATCTGATTCCGCAAAGCATATCTATGGTTTGAATTTTTTATTCGATGAAATTCCAGAAATCGAAACTCGTTTGATACCCAGGAAGATAACTTCATCTCGTAACTACGCTTCACCTGGTTGCCACTCTGTAAATTTTCCCAGCCTACTTCATACTCATATTTTTCCCTTGATCAAATTAAAAATTTCCGCCAGTTAATGCGCGGTTATAGCATGCGCCTCCTCTTCACCTCATGTACTCCATGGTTCGATAATATTTCTATCGTATCCCAGACTCCAGTCACCCCCAGTCTAAAAAAATCCATATTCTACAGTATACCTCAGATACTCCATGGATCTCGTGGTCACGAGTGGTTTCTGCGGGTAGTACAACACGTGCGCCAGCGTGTCCATTCGCACGTGGAAGTTGGTCGTGTAGACACCCATCGCCTGCTTGCCCATAGCACTCTGGAAAGGAGGGATGAGAGATCAAAGATCAAACTACAAACTGCAAAATTCAAAGGAATGGCGGTTACAAAACAGTCGGTTTGATGATCAGCAAAATTGTCGATCATCAGACCCAGCTAGTTCACGTTTCACAAATACTACAACCGTGCACTTGCATCATTCTCACCAATCGGAGGGTCGAATTTTTTCCATACAATAAAAAACTCATCAAAACACAAAGCACAAATATCAAATATCAAGATACTATACCTGGTAGGTGTTACGCGGCGACTGGTTGTGATCGGGGAAGGGAATGATGGAGGCGCACACTCCTGCAAATTGGTGATTTAATATATATATATTTATTTATTTTAAAATTATCCTGGTTGATTAAAGCTCCAAGCGTAACTAATATACGCCATGTAAGTGACTTTCCATTCCGAGATCGACGAATAGACGAAACAAATTTCAAAACAAAATATCAAGGCACATTATGATTCCATCCAATGCTCAATAGGCTGTCTGTTTTCAAAAGAGCAATCCTCGGTACACTACTTCCACACCAAAACTTAAGCGAATTTCAACACCCAACAAGTTCCCGTTTCACTCATAGAATAAATCACTATTTCTTTCGTTCGCTTCGATCAAGCGTAGAGTTCTCTTCAAAAACAAAGAAATAAGCAGACTGGCCAAGGATCTCCTCGCACACTCCAAGCAACAATATCCATGCTACCGTATCCCTGCCGTACTCCAAAGCTACCGTAACCCGACTAACCAAGGATCATGGCGGGATGGATCTCGCAGTGGGTGTACGTGTCACAGTAACCACCGGCCTCCAGATCCTCTGGCATCATAGCGATCATCGACGTCTCTGCAAACAATCAACGTAAAGTTATGGTTTGATCGTTGATCTTTGTAGTCTGTAGTCAGATCTCTGATCTTTGTAGTTTACTCATTCTCACCCTCCTCCATGGCATCGATCAGCTCGACGACTCCACCAGCCACGAGGTCAGACCACGAGTAGGACGAGCCAGACTCGCGCTCCTTCAGCTTGTCGATGTGCGACTGAAAAATGTGTTTTTTTTTTTAAATTAAGAAATAAATAAATAAATAATTAATAAAATTAGATTAAAATATAGCGTTAAATTCAAGAAATTAGATTTGTAATTGCAAGCCATTTTATAACCTCTTAGCAATCGACTTGGCTGATGAGACTACTTGGCACATAGATGAGGCACGACTACACCGGGTACAATTACCAAACAGTCAAGTCACTCATACTGGGACAGGCCCAATAATCCAATAAACTAAGCCCAATAGTCTATTCCCCTCCTCACCTTCTTGAGACTGAGCTTCTGGTTGTCCTTGTCCACGATGAGCAGTGGCCGACACACGCGACCCGCGTCCGTGTAGATGCGGATCTCGCGGTCGCGGATGTCACGCACCATCGATACCTGCATATTAATTAATTAAATTTTATGTTTACTGAATGAAAAAATCTCTGCAAATTTAATTATATATTCAATCCCTATCCGAGATCACCCCATCAGCGTGTCGAGGGTGAGCTCAGGTTATGATGCGATCGAAACACGAAACCCACACAAGGAGGAAATTACGTAAATTCATTTTCAGGCTATTGCTTATGTGTATACAATTGTATTTTTTTATACTGCAACGAGGAAGAATCAAAGTAAGGAGAGCGAACTCGGCATATCCGATGTTGGGAACCCAGATCCAACGGGTCTAAAAACCATCGAAATTGCTTACCTCCGACACGATGATGTCCATTTGTCGTCGCAGCTTGCGCAGCGTCGACATCAGACTCTCGGGGTCACTGGAAGGCATATTTATTTATTTTTAAATTAAAATTAATAAATTACATTTTTAAATTTTAAATTAATTATTTAAAAATCAATAATCTCACCGATGGATGCCCACCCAGGCTCCGTTGACGAAGATCTTCGTCGCATCGGCAATGTTCGATGGCGCCACCTCTGAAGAGAATTGAAGGTTGAAGATGCCATATCAGTTTTAGTTCTCTCCATTCTGCACACTGCATGATAGTGTGCAGATTGGAGAGAGCTGTCGATATATCTGATTGGCTACCGTAATCCTTCCTCCTACCGTATCCCTCTCGATCTACCGTACCCTCGAGATTCTCCATACTCCACTCTTCAAGGAACTCTAGAATGGGTTCGGGCAGGGATCCGACAGAGATATAGGCCATGAGGGCGAGGTTCTTCACCAGTCCGACGGCCTGACCCTCGGGAGTCTCCGCAGGGCACACCTTAATTAATTAATTTAATAGGTAATTAATTAATTAATTAGTTTAATTTCCAAAGCACTTAAATTTTTAGCATTTCTCGGAAGAAAATTCAATCTACAATCCAGCGCTAATAAAACATTTTTGGAATCAAGCCTGCAACGATCCGGTTTCACAACATAAATATCACGTTCTCGGAAAACCGCTCAACGATACAATAGAGGAAATCAAAATCATAGATCCCCCGAGAGAGGAAATCAAAATCATAGATCCCCCGAATTCTTTAAAATATACCACTACTACCGTGCTCCTCCCCTAATCCAGTCCAACCATCCCAAACCACTCCAACCGAGTAACTCACCATTCCCCACTGCGTGTTGTGCAGCTGACGCGGTTTGGCCAGTTTGCCCTCTCGACCGATCGGTGAATTGGCGCGCCGAAGATGGGACAGAGTGGCCGTGTACGTCAGTCGGTTCAACACCTGCCATCGATCCGTAATCCATTACCGTAACCAAGTATTTCTATATCACAGTAATCTAACTTCCCGCCATGACAGACTTCACTAACATTCCTATAACAAGATTTGCAACCGACTAGTGCCTTCCGAATCGGACAGTGCGCTCTCTTCATTCAGCACGCTCCTTCGCCTATTATACGAGATAGTGTGAAGAATGGAGAGAGCTACTATTCGACCGGATTACGGTACCACCAGTTCTTACGGTAATCATTTAATCCCTGGATATTTACCTGAGACACTCCGGCTCTACTCTGATGGGCCTTCTTCTGGTCGCCCCAATTGCCAGTGGCCAGCGAGTAGGCGAGACCGCGCGTGATCGTTGATGTCTTAAATTATAATAATTTTTAATTAATTTAATTAGATAAATACCAATTAATAAAATATTAATTAAAATAAATAAATAAATGTAAATAAATAGATTTAAAACGCACCTTCACGCACACATCCAGCGAGAAGTCGCCGTTCTTGTTGATGTACTTCTGCGCCGTCAGACGCATCTAGAAGGGGGTGATAATAGATATTTGATCTTTGTAGTCTGTAGTCTGACTGCTCACCTCCTTGAGTAGGTTCTTGAAGAGGGCGCGGAAGAGGAAGGCGAGCAGGGGACCGGCCAGATCGAGACGCTGAAATTGAACCAGTGAGACCAGTGTTATGCTAGACTTATAAAGCACAAACAAAACAAATGCATTCGATTCTCCATCGGAACGCATTTTCTACTAAACAAAATACTAATGTTTACGTTTAGTATTTTTATTACGCGCTGAAAGAACCAGGTGAGGTGGCGCTGCGCCAACTTTATGAAATAAAGGGAAACAAAATGATATGATTGCATGGAATGTGTTCTCAAAAATTAATTAATATACATTTCATTTGCAATTAGACGCTGACGTGACTAGCGATATGAGGGTTTCGTGAACTTTCTAAAGCGGGAATAGAAACGCTCTGATAATGAGTTAAGCCTATTCAATTCTCCAAAGTCGATCAATTTATTTAGTTAGCCTTCGACGCAGAAAGGGCTTGGCAAAGTGGTGTTTCGATTACTTCATAAAATACGAACGTCAACGCTCAGATTAATTTAATGGCGCTCTCATCGGAAACCACCACTTGTATCCTCATTTTTCTGCCCGATATGTCCCATCACCAACTGGTTTTTATTCGTCATCTACCGTAACCTCCTCCCCTCTTCTGACCTTGTTGCCGAGATGGTCTCGATCGTCCAGTTCCCTCCTTCCCAGTGCGGCGAGCAGCAGACGGTGCACCATGTACCCGATGAAGTACTGAAACCGAGAAAGATAAAAGATCAGACAACAATGAATGTTCAAATTTTGGTGACACTGAATCTGCCAAGAATATCAAATCTTGTTGAATCCATCGACAAGTCAAAGATCATTGAAACATCGAACGTACGGGTACCTGCATCCCAACCATTTTTAAAACGCTAATCGTGGTGATTAAAGGAAAAGCCTAGGCTACAGACTACAACAATCAGATTCCAAACTACCCACGGCTTTCTTCGTCTCGCAGAAATCAGATATTCCAACATGAGGCAGCATTTCCTTCTGCAGGATCTCCTTCGCGTACTTGATACGTTGCTCCTGGAATGGAGGGGAGATGAAGAGAGATCAAACTACAGACTACAAAAGCTTTCTCGTACCTTGGTGACTCCTGGCTTGGCTCCACGAGCGCCGATGAAGTTGAGCGCCACGTTCTGCTCCTGAAGACCGACAGAGATTAGACTACAGAGATCAAACTACATCGTAGTGATGTATTTTCGGCTTTGAGCTCTCTCCATTATGCACAGTCATGTTTATCGGTGAAATAGTGTGCAGAATGGAGAGAACCAACACACCCCCCCCATCAAAGATCAAAGATCAAACCTGGATGACGAAGGCCTCATCTAGCGACGGCTTCACCATCTCCATCATCTCGGGGTCCTAGAAATGTTTTGATTTGTAAGTTTCATTTAAAGAGTGCTTTCGCCATCTATTATTGTACAATAGCTGCCACAGCCTCGCAATAAGCTATCTCTGAATCCCGCATCAACCGGGAAAGCTCGGATCCAATTTTCCATCTATATATTTTGAAATGCTCAAGAACTGGGTAGTATCCGAATATCAGAAGATGGTGATACAGTACCCAGTTGGATACTGTAGGATGATCTTTGATCTCTCCGACTAACCTCGAAATCGTAGATGATGTGCTCGAGGATGTCTCTGTCCGACACGAAGCCGAGAGCACGGAAGACAATCATCACAGGAATCTCCTGGATAATATTTAAATTATATTAAATTAATAATTAGTCCACAGTGACCCAAATACTCATTGTCTCCAATATCACTGCCGCATCTTATCCTACCAATAACACCTAAATTCACCAGCAAACTATTTAAACCTCAAATACCGTACCTGCTTGATATAGGGCAGGACGGCGATAATCCTCTGTCCCATGGCGGCCTTCTTGCCTCCTCCTCCACCCGATCGGGCCATCATGTTCACCCACAGCGTCGAGGTGGGACGACTGCGAAGGGTAAATTAGTACATTTAAAATGCAGACGACTGATGGCTGATAAGCTCAAGACATGGGAAAATGTTCAATCATCGTCTATATGAGCTCAAGTTTCAAACGCTTTATGTAATCTGCTCAATCGTGAACAGCTCAAAGCATCTACAGCCTCAGTTTCATAAAATAAATATAAACTATAGAACATATCATCGTGTTTCAAAGGTGCTATGAATACTGCTGTATCTTAAAAGGTCCAATAAAACCGCGTTCACTTTTCTCCAAAAAAATCAATAAATCTACCGTACCTGGAGTTCTCGAGGCAGGACCGGCACTCGGTCTTGAATGCGTACTTGCCGTCCTTCATGCTGAACACGTACACCGTGTTTGTCGCCATCTTCTCCTGAGCGATCAACACCTGCAAAATAATTTATCTTTATCTTAATTTAACTAATGCGCAATCAATTTAATTATTTAAATAAGCAATCACATTCATAACTAGAAATGGTATACATTGCCATTTTATTATGAAAGAGTTCAAATAGGTTTCACCGGTATTAGAAAATAGTTGTATCACAATGCTTATTAGTGTTTCAAAGATACTATGTATATGAGGCCGTTTGCGTTAGTCGAACAAAGCCCGTACAGGGTACAAGTAGTGTTTTGAGGCGACCATGTATTCTAGCATAGTTCGAGGTACTCATTAACATGGGCCACATCTCTTGTTATGCAAATGCATTTTTACTTAGTTCTATGGGTTTAAAAATCAAGCAATTTTTCACCTTTTTGACCTTACCAAGAAAACCACTGATGGGATTTGAAAACTCCAAACAGAAACTGCGGTTTATTTTACATAATAAAATGCATAGCGGTTTTGAATTATTAAAATTTCGAAATTCCACCGAATTGGGTATTGTATCTTTGCTGAAAACGATTTGCAGGAGCCGCCATTTGTACGGCGTGTGGGCAAGATGCTTATTGAGCCACCTGCACCGCTGACTCGCACAACTAGGCCCGCAAAGCAAGTTATGATTTAAATACTGAAGAGAAAACGGGCAAATATCGACCTCCCTTGATCCCATTCTCCCTTTTCTCACCTCACGGGCGCGGTGAGAGGGGATGGAATGAATCTCTCCTCTCCTCTGAGGGTCGAATTTGCCCGTTTTCTCTTCAGTATTTAAATCATAACTTGCTTTGCGGGCCTAATTGTGCGAGTTAGCGGTACAGGTGGCTCAAAAATCCCATCAGTGATTTTCTCGGTAAGGTCAAAAAGGTGAAAAATTGCTTGATCTTTTAACCCATAGAACTAAGTAAAAATGCATTTGCATAACAAGAGATGTGGCCCATGTTAATGAGCACCTCGAACTTTGCTAAAATACATGGTCGCCTCAAAACACTACTTTTACCCTGTACGGACAGCTGTTGGTCGTTGTACGAGTCTTACGCAAACGGCTTCATATAGTTGCGTCTTCAAATTCTCAATTTGTGTGGGTTTCTCCAGGCTTGAAAAAATTCCAACTGCCTTCACTTTGGCCAACATCTTTCACGTTTCGTGCTCGGCTTAAGAATTTTTCATTCATATTTAAAAGAAAAGAACGCACCTTCTCCGATCCGTTAATGACGAAGTATCCTCCGGGATCGAGTGGGCACTCGTTCAGCTCGGTCAGATCACGATCGTTCATGTTGGACAGCATACAGTACGAGGATCTGAAATAGAGAATATATTATACAAAATATAGGGTTTCAGCTTTCTCCAATCTACACACTCTCTAGTCTATCTGAACGGCTGAAGCTGTATGCTATCAAACTCTACTGATTCACCGAGCTCAGTTGTTGTTTAGACGATTAATTCATTTGGTGAGCAGATATTCGGAATAAGAACTAGCATTTACATGAAATATTAAGAGCTAACAAGGATCATTTGTGGTTCAAAAAAAATTTGTGGAAAATTCGGACTCTAAGCTCACCGAAGCATGATGGGGATCTTGCCGACGAAGACCTTCTCGTACTTGCGCTCACTCGGCGCCTCGCCATCCTGAAATTTTTTAATCAATTATTTTAATTATTATTTTAAGAGACACTCCATGTTAATGTGAAAAGGGTCCACGGATGGCTGAAAATTAGATTATCTCCATACTTTTTTCTTGAAGTAAGGGTCCCGAGTGCTGATCGCCGCCACCACTAGCTAAGGTCTCAGGTCGAATTTGGCGGACTTACAGTAACCCACAGTTTTGGGGTCGAAATGGCACCATCTCAAAAGTATATGACTAGTAGTTTATCTGACGCATTTTCGGGCGTTGAAACCGAATTTCTATACTAGACATCATGAAAACGCGAAAGAAAAAAGTTATGCTCGAAAAAGCTCATTTTTCGATCCGAAAAGTGATGAAAAACATCATAACTAATTTCAAAAAAATAATATTTTGGGTGGTTATGACTTTTGTAAAGTACACCTGTGGGTGACTTTATGCTATTATTTTCAGATTTAAAAAAATTAAGGTATCTTCTTTTTTCTCTCGTCTGAACGTAACCCTCTGAGGATAATGCCCAGAACTGAAGAGCAAGAACTAACCTAATGGTTGGACAAGTCAGTTCGAATTGTACTCTAAGTCAATTTTCATTGAATATAGATCAACTTTTGTGTTGAAAGTGTGAAGCTAAAATTGCAAAGATCCATGGAAAATCGAAAAGGAGAAAAACGGATGTTCGTAGAAACCGAATTTCTATACTAGACATCATGAAAACGCGAAAGAAAAAAGTTATGCTCGAGAAACCTCATTTTTCTATCCGAAAAGTGATGAAAAAAATCATAACTAATTTCAAAAAAATAACTCAGATTTCAAAACATCCGTTTTTCTCCTTTTCGATTTTCCATGGATCTTGGCAATTTTAGCTTCACACTTTCAACACAAAAGTTGCTCTATATTTAATGAAAATTGATTTAGAGTATAATTCGAACTAACTTGTCCAACCATTAGGTTAGTTCTTGCTCTTCAGTTCTGGGCATTATCCTCAGAGGGTTAAGTTCAGACGAGAGAAAAAAGAAGATACCTCATTTTTAAAAATCTGAAAATAATATCATAAAGTCACCCACAGGTGTACTTCACAAAAATCATAACCACCCAAAATATTATTTTTTTGAAATTAGTTATGATTTTTTTTCATCACTTCGGATCGACAAATGAGCTTTTTCGAGCATAACTTTTTTCTTTCGCGTTTTCATGATGTCTAGTATAGAAATTCGGTTTCTACGAGCGAAAATACGTCAGATGAACTACTAGTCATATACTTTTGAGATGGTGACATTTTCGACCCCAAACTATGGGTTACTGTAAGTCCGCCAAAGTCGACCTGAGACCTTAGCTAGTGGTGGCGGCGATCAGCACTCGGGACCCTTACTTCAAGAAAAAAGTATGGAGAGAATCTAATTTTCAGCCATCCGTGGACCTCTGCACAGATGTTCCACAATAACGTGGAGCGTCTCTTAAATAATAAAACCTTGAGACGCTGCTTGGTGATGTCGACGTAAAGCGGAGAGGAGTAGGTCAGATTGCGGAGTCGGGCCTGGATAATAATGTAAGAAATACTTAGCGCTTAGTTGAAGGAGAGAGTAGCTCTCTCCAATCTGCACACTATACGTTTCAACGACTCTATTAATTGCTATAACAAGCTTTACTAAGTATTTAGTAAATAAAGCGTACCTCATTGGGCATCATGGGAGTGGGTGCTCCGTCCTTCTCCCAATGGGTCGGCTTCGAGAGGTAGATCTGCTCGAATTTGAGCACATACTTGGTCGGGTTCTCGAGATCGCCTGAACGTTGTAGATCAAAACTATAGTGGTGCGAAAATCAAGCACAGCGACGTATAAAAATGAAAACGAGCAGATAGCGCTCAGGATGACAATCGTAATCGAAAGACCAACGAAAGAGAACTTTCAAAATAGTTTCAAATTATTTAAAACTGACCGGAGTAGTGCTGGACCTCGCTCTGCAGTTCGACTGGAGGAGAGTCTTCGACGATTCTCTTAAATAAGAACGAATTTATAAACGTTGTTTTGTGATAATAATACTTGTGTAAGTTTTAATTTATGAGATGAAACCATAGGTGTCCAACACTTATATAGATTGTGGGAGGGGGGGGGGGGGGGGGTGTACATATCCCCAACTATTGGGGGTTGTTTGCAAGCCAGTGGTATGGAATAAACTGTACCTGGACGTTCATCTGGATAAACTCGTCGAACGAGTCGAGTTGCTGACGGACCAAGCCCTTCTCGTCGAAGTACGCGGAGATTACCACCCAACATGCTTCCTAAATAATAATATTATTAATAAACATCGATTAAAAGATCATTGTGAAACAGTGGCTTCAAGGTTTCTTTTAAAGCGTACCTGCCACTGGTCGGGAGAGATCTCCTCTTCCTCCTCGATCGGCTCCGCGAACTCTTGATCATCTTCGTCGTACATTCTGCAAAAACAATCAATTAAAATTTTAAAAAACAACGCGCAAAATCGAATTCGAAAACGGGAACCAAGAGAAGAACGCGCTTGGAAAAAAACAGCTTGGGCAGGCGAACAAATGGACAAGATTTAAAATCACTTGTAACATAATATACGCGGTTCTATGGAGAGTTGATAATGAAGTAAGAAAGAGACAGAAAATCGATAAGACTGCAAAACGTGATTTGAAGGTGGGAATGTGTTTCAAAACCCGCACAAAAAAAGCGAGGAAACGTCGCCTGGGCTACCGTACTCTCAAAAAAACACGCGAGCTGACTTTTTCCCGGTCCTGACTATTTTTTTGCACGCTGTAAACCTCAGCGCGACTGCCCTCGAAAATGAGTTACAGTACCTCTCCGGTGAAAGGTGCACATTACTACTTGCCACAATATTTGAATCTGTGTGTCAGGACCGGGAAAAAGTCAGCTCGCGTGTGTTTTAAATTTAAATGCCCGGTGTACCAGTGACCATTACTGTTTGCCATCGTAGATTCACGAAACTTCGAGACCTTTCTCTGGACGCCTTTTTTACCAGCATTTTTCGAGCATTCTTTGTTTCGTTTCGGCCTTGCCCTTGGCATCAGCTGTCCATATTTTTCGACTTTACTTCTCCTACGCCTATAGCGGTTCTCTGACGTAAGCGATTTTGCACGCCTTTGTTCTAGAATGGAGATGTGATTAATCATGCTTTTCGAAATTTAGAATGACTCGTGTATTAGAAATCGCTTTGCTTTAAAAAAAGTTTTTGCGCTCTGTTCTTTTGCCGCTTGACTTGTCGATCGGCCACACCCTTCACGGATTACTCTAGCATGTTGTTTCTCTATTTGACTTTGGCCTAGACGCGCCCACTTTTTCACTCATACATTTCCTGCCCTCTTCTCGCATCCGTTTCCCTACCAACCCAGTTCTCATCGATTGCCTCCTATGTTTACGTTGCGAATCAGTCTTGTTTACGCGTTCAATCGGTCCCTTTCAGATTTCACAGTCACCCACTTGCGTAATACACAATGTCGGTCGTCGGATTCGACATCGGTGAGCTTTTAGTTTTCGAAATACCCCGTTTTGAAATAAAGATTCGACTTTGAACCCGTTACTTTGCAGGAAACCTCAACTGCTACATCGCGATCGCTAAGCAGGGAGGTATTGAGGTCATCACCAATGACTACTCTCTCCATGCCACTCCGTGAGTTCTATGAGGACAATTCCAAAGTAGATTCCAAATCGCATTTGATCCTCCCAATGTCTTGATGTAAACAGTCGCGACCGAAGCTGAATGTGAGCGAGTGCGTATTAGTGATGACGAGTCGGTGCTCTCAATGCTCGCCGGTCAGGGAAACAAGAGAGTATGGGAAATGAGGATATTCGGATTCCGATTTGTCAACTAGTCACGACCGCAACTGAATGACGAATGGGGCTGGAGATGACGCAATCATGATTTGCAGGGCCTGCGTCGCTTTCGGGTCGAGGAACCGCTCGATGGGAGTGGCAGCTCGCCAGGCGGTGAACTCGAACTTCAAGAGCACCATCATCAACTTCAAGGTGCGTCATCGGTGCTGGCCAGTAATGACAAATCGACAGCCAACGCCTCATTTTGCGTGTTCTGTAGTCAATCAGAGAAGCAAAACAGCACACAAGATGAGGAGGGTTGATGCTAATGTGTTTTCACTAGTGATGACCTCAATACCTCGCTGCTAAGGCAATGTGGAGGATTTTTAAAAAGTAGTCGAGTAGAAATCAATCATGTAATTTAGAAACGCATGCTCCTTGCCAGTTCGCATTACACTATTTTGGTTTCCTTTTGTCAACGTTCTTTTCGCTCTCCTCTTTCCCCTAATGTGCGTCGAGAACAACGGCTTGATTCCCGTTGTTCTCGAATTCGTTTGAACACGGTTTCTGTCTTGTTAGAGTGGGTAGGATAGCATGTGAATATGTAACATCTAGTGATGACAAATCGGAACTAAACTCGCTCACTAGCCGGTCAGTGCGCGCGGCTTAATGAGGGCTTTATTCCGTTGGCATGTCTTGAAACCATTACTCATGACTATTTGATTTCAGCACCTCATTGGGCGCAAGTTCTCCGATCCCATCGCGCAGAAGTTCATTCCCTTCGTGCCATGCGAGGTCGTCCAGCTTCCCGACGACGAGATTGGCTGCAAGGTGAGTACTAGTGGTTTGCGAGATCCAGTGTTTATCCCGAGTGGTGTGCCCGGACGACGTTTACCATCCGCCGCCCTCTTTCAGGTGTCGTACCTCGACAAGTCGGAGGTGTTCACGCCCGAGCAGGTGCTGGCGGCGCTCTTCACCAAGCTCAAGACCACCATCGAGGCCGGCGTCCCCGAGATCAAGAAGGTCGCTGACTGCGTCGTGTCGGTGAGGACGATTACCAATTGTGGTCTTTCCGAAAAAATTTTGACCAGGCGACGTTCCCTAATGACGACACCATTCTCAGGTTCCGTTCTTCTTCACAGACGCGCAGCGTCGCGCCGTGCAGTCGGCGATCGAGACGGCGAAGCTGAACCCGCTCCGAGTCGTCAACGAGACCACCGCCATCGCACTCGCGTACGGTATCTACAAGCAGGTGCGTGTGGGGACCGACCTCTCCCGAGGAGTATGGTAGCAGCCTGAATATCGTAATCCCTCTGCAGGACCTGCCCGAGGAGACGGCGGAAGCTCGACGTGTGCTCTTCCTCGATGTGGGACATACGTGCACCCAGGCCTCCGTCGCTGCCTTCAACAAGGGCAAGCTGACGGTGAGTGAGGGCGACGAATACCAATTGAAGGCTGCCGCAGTCGTATTTTGAACAGGCGACGATTATCACTGACCACACCATCGATTCATATTTAATTTTTTTCGCGCAATATTTTGTCTTTAGTCATTGTCAAGGTATTGTCTTGTTTGCATACACCCTGCTTCTTGCGAAATCATCTAGGCGATTACGTGGCAAAATAGAGCGCGCGGAGGGTTGTTGACAGGAAGTAGGCAGGAGAGGCAGTAGCGAGAGACGAGGCGAGCCTCTACGCGATTTGCACTGCAGGTTACTGAAGCATGATCGTGAAACGGTTTGCTAGAGAAGATATCCCTGGGTCTCCTTCGTAACCCGCTGCAATCAGAGTGAGGGAAATTTTCGGTAGTGATGTCTCGATGCTCCATTTTGCACACTATTTCGCTGGATGAGAGTGTGCGGAATAGAGAGAGCCAGAACCGATACGACCACATCCAGGGTGTTTTTAATATTTAAAAAAATAATTTTAAATATATTTTTATTTAGATGCTGGGAGCGACGTACGACCTGTCGGTGGGTGGCCTCTGGCTGGACGACACGATCAGGGAGCACTTCCGCCAGGACTTCAAGCAGCGATTCGGCATCGACGCCAAGGAGGCACCCAGGTGAGACACGGGAGGGGGATATTTGGAATGACCTTGGATATTTGGGGTCGTTTGATCAATGCAGCGTCTATTTCGGAAACAAAAAAGGGAAACAGTGTTTCCCTCGCCAAAATCCCAAAATATTTCGACCAGTTGAGTTCGCGCATCACTGCCTCTATGTCTTTCTTGTGAGCCTAGATCGGTCAATATGCGAAGACTTGTCCGGGAAACATAAAAAAAAACGGTTTCGCTGCTTTTATATCTTCTTTGTGAAATTCGTTTGATCAATGCTGCTGTGCTCCCAGACCAAAAATCGCAAAATATTTTTTACCAGTTAATTTTGTATTTCAGTGTCACTATGTATTCTTTGCGCGCCTCGATCAGTCAATGCATTACAGACATCCTCAATCCCATTTCGTTCCAATCAATCTCAATCCATCCCAAATCGATTCCAACCACTTCTTGCAGATCGTGGCTGCGTCTGCTGGACGAGTCGGAGAAGGTGAAGAAGCAGATGAGCGCCAACCAGACGCCTATCCCCCTCAACATCGAGTGCTTCATGCACGACAAGGACGTCTCCGGCAAGATGCAGAGGTCAGTAGGAGGGTGGGGAGACTGTCGTCAACGATGATGATGACGTCATCGTGCGCTCTCCATTTTGCACACTTGCTCGTCATTGACAGGCGATTTAGTGTGCCGATGTGGCAACACTGGGATCACCAGTGCCGATGACGTCATCGTTCCTGGTGGCGCTCCTGATGATGATGATGATTACGGTAACTTTTCTTGCAGGGCCGAGTTCGAAGAGCTGGCGAAGCCGATCTTCGACAAGCTCCGCGCCCTCCTCCACTCCCTCCTCGTCAAGACGAAGCTGGATGTGAGTGACAGAGGGGGAGATTGGCTCTCTCCATTCTGCACACTCCATCGTCCGTCTAACTGGCGATAGAGTGTGCAGAATGGACAGAGCCGGTAAAAGGGAACTGTCTGGGATTGATCAATTCCGGCCAGACAGTCTGGTGTTGCAAGTGCTACATTAGTAAAAACGGTTCCCACAGGGATTGATAGGAATAGTTTCAGTATACAAATAATTGTCTCGTGGCCGTGGCTTGTGGCCTTTTGTCGCATTACCTGCCGATCGATATTTTCTTGATTATTGATTGTTCGCTACCGTAACATCCCCTCTCCTTGCAGGCGTCGAAGATCGACGAGGTCGAGATCGTCGGAGGCTCGTCGCGCATCCCCATGATCAAGCAGATCATCAAGGAGATGTTCGGCAAGGACCCCAAGACGACGATGAACCAGGACGAGGCCGTCGCCAGAGGTACGGTTGCTGGGGGTACTGTGGATGGGGATACGGTTGGGATGGGGGAGGTACGGTAGCGAGCTTAGAGTTTCAGGATAATAGCAAGTGGTCTGAAACGTGTACTCGACGATGATTCGCTGACTTTGTGTTTAACTGTCGATATGTGTTCTTGGCGCTCTTTGATGGGTTGATACTGTTCTCCCGTACTGACGAGAAAATTCAATTTTCACCCCTCTAATAATCATCAACCCCTAACTCTGAAACTTAAATGTGTATCCGGTTCACTAATTAATTTTTTTTTTACTAAAAAATGATGATTACAGGCGCGGCGATGCAGTGCGCGATCCTCTCGCCGGCGTTCCGCGTGCGCGACTTCGCCGTCAAGGACCAGCAGCCCTACGGCATCAAGCTCACGTGGGGAGCCGACGCGGGCGAGAGCGGGTACGGTAGCCTGAGCTAGTTGGCGATTGGATCCCTATTGCATCTTGGTAGCATTGAGTCTGCGGGTCCTACTAGTGTAGCATTTGCGACATGTGCCGCTGGGTTCAAGTTGCAAGCCCCCAGGTGGTCTGGAGTTGCAAGTGCAGTATTAATATGATGTTAGGCCCACAGGTTTAGTGAACAATTCGCAGCCTTTCATCCAATAAATGTTATTCAGTAAATATTAAAATTTGTTAATAATAAGGATTTTAAAATTAATAACCTTTTTATAAAATAATTTAGAGAATGCTTTTGCAGCGAGTCTCTGGTGTTCGCGGAGGGCGACGAGTTCCCGTTCTCGAAGATGCTCACCCTCTACCGCACGGGTCCCTTCGCGCTCGACGCCGCCTACGGCGCCCCCGACGCCGTGCCCCACTCGGGAAAGACCATCGGTGAGTGGAGGGAGGAGAGCATGGAACCAGGGAACCGGGAACCAGAACCAGGACATCAAGTGGAACCAGGATTTATGAGCCTGGTGATTTCGCTAAAAAGTAGTGAAGTTTGCCTGTAATTTTGGTGTTGCAGCCTTGGACTTTAGATACGTTAGTGATCTGCTGACCAATAGATACTCTGTGTCCACAGTAAAATATTCTCGATTACAGGCTCGTGGCTGGTGAACGGCGTGCAGCCGGAGGCTGACGGATCCGCCAGAAAGGTATGAGGAAGGGGAATGGATCGACAACTGGCTTTATTCTGCTACCGTAATCCCTGGTTTGTTGTTTATGTGGCAGTTATTGATTCTCCCCCCTGATTGCAGGTGAAGGTGAAGGTGCGCGTCAACCCGAACGGCACCTTCTCGGTGTGCTCGGCGACGATGTACGAGGTGCAGACGGTGGAGATCAAGGAGGAGAAGGTATACGGTAGTCAGGGAGAGGGGAGGGGTACGGTCGGTAGGTAGTGCGGTGGGACGAACTGTTGATCGGAAGGATAGACTTGCTCTCTCCATTTTGCACACTGACGATAGAGTGTGCAGAATGGAGAGAGCTGAACAACGAAACGACGCTTGCAGATGGAGGTGGACCCGGCGCCGGCCGCAGCCGATGGTGCAGCAGCCCCGCCCGACCCCGCCCCTGCTGCAGGTACGGTGGTATACGGTAGTCAGTCAGTTGGCGATTGCTGTAAGAAAATTTGCCTAAACTACACTTATTTTTCCACTTGTGCCTTGGAATTCCGTATTAAATCAAGTCCTAGGGCGCAACGGAACACGCAGGAAAAATCGCAAGAATTCTGGAAAAAGCGATAAAGAGGAAGCGCATGTTTCGATCGACTCCTCCGAACGTTAGTGTACAACGAACAGCGTATTTTTATGAGTATTTTTACGCTGAGAGTATTTTTTTCATTTAAAGTAAATTTATGGAATAAAGTGGTGATGCCTGATCGAATAGTGCTCTTTCCATTCGGCACACTTTCTCGCCTGTTCGAAAACTGAGAGAGAGAGAGTGTGCATTGGGCAGAGCTATGATTCGATCTTGCATCGCTGCTAGAAAGTCAGTTCTCGATTGCGAAAAAATAATTAAATATTTAAATTGCAGATGAGAAGCCGAAGACGACGACGAAGACTGTGGCGATTGAGCTCCCGATCGTCGAGAACCTCCCCATGACCATCGACACACCCAGATTCACCGCCGCCGAGGTACGCTAGCCTCTCCATTCTGCACACTGGGGCCATAGCGAGTGTGCTGATAGGAGAGACCCACTACTCGATCCGGCTTGGCTGGTAGCTAGGGTTACGTTAGTGAGATTGGTGCTGCAGCGGGGAGATTACAGTCGGGAAAGGTTTGCAAATGCGATCATGATAGGGATTGTGCTATTAAAAATAATGAATTCTGAGGGTTGTAAGGTGACTTGGTGCTGCAGTGGTATTTTTTGAGCGAGAGATTGTGAGAGATAAATATAAATGGCTGCCTATTGGCGTTTTCAAACTGTCCATACGAAGCTAGTCGATTCGAGGCTGCAATAGATTATTATTAGCTCACAATCAGTATGGCTCTGATGGAGTGAGCGCATTCTTGTCATAAATTATCTACAATTGTTATTCATCCACGTTGAAGGGTGATATGCAGCGGATTAATATATTTAATAAAAAGTATTTTTATACAATTATTTTCCACGCTTCATTCCCTTATCTTCGCAGGAGGAGATGCAGCGAGCGGACCTGCTGGAGAAGCGGAAGGCGGACGCGAAAAACGCGGTGGAGGAGTACGTGTACGAGATGAGGGACAAGCTGGCCGATCAGCTGGCAGAATACATCACGGACGCCGTGAGTTGCCGGATATACCAGATCTCTCAGTGCGCAGAATGGAGAGACTGTTAGAACCGAAATGATGGAGACGTGGAAATCAGCTCTCTCCATTTTGCACACTGTTTTTTTCCGAGAGTGTGCAGAATAGGGAGTGCCAAATCGACCGACTTCCTTAATAGTCTCTAGAGTGGTAGATTGCCAATGAAGGATGAAATGCAGACGTTGTCTAGTGATGACGCAATCCCCTCCTTACAGGACGCCGACAACCTGCGCGCCCAGCTCCAGTCGACCGAGGACTGGCTGTACGACGAGGGAGAGGTACGGTGACAGGGGAGAGGGATTCAGTACTCTCAATCGATCGATTACTGAATTTATTTATTTAATTAATTAATCAATTGCAGGACTGCGAGACGCCGGTGTACGAGCAGCGCCTGGCCTCGCTGAAGGCGCTGGGAGACCCCGTCGTGGAGCGACACAGGGAGTTCGGCCAGAGAACGGTGAGCGAGCGGAGAATAGGGGGGGGGGGGGAGATTTGTATTTTTTAAAAAGATAATGAAGGCGATTTTGACGAAAGGAACTGAAAAATTCACTCGATGAACTGGGGTCTCGTGTGTGCTTGAAGTTGACACAGTGATGTGAATCTTTAAAAAAACACTACCTCGTATTGTCATGTACCGATATTTTCTCGGTGAAGTGGGGTTTTATACTTGATTGAAGTAGAGTACGAAAGTCCATAAGTCCTTTTCGAATAGTTGGGTAAAATTATAATACAGTATATCCCGGAAAATGTTTTTGCTTGTAATCATAGGTGCCCAAGGAGAGTGGCGGATTACGGTAGGGGTGCTGCCCACCCTCCGCGGGCAGCACCCTACCGATCACAACTGACTTAATTTATTTTAATTTTAAAAAAGTCTTAGTACCATACTAAATCGATCATACAGTACCCCTCATACCACTGGTGTGCTCACTGACTCACATGATCGTCTGTGCGCACTAGGGATGCCTGATCGGGAGCGGGAAACGGGATCGATCCCGACTTTCTCTCGATGGAGGCGCGCGCTTGCGCTAATTACCCGACTTTTCAGAGACTTTTTCCCGCGTTTCTCCTTCATCTTTCACGGGCAGAGACCCGTACATTGCGCACTAAATTACCGATATCTCAGTTTGTTTTGAAATTACAATGTCCCCGTTTTTTCACAAAGTACCGGAAACCATCGCTTATTATCATATAATTTCACCTAAGTCTTATTATCATATAATTTCACCTAAGCCGTCCACGCACAGGGAATTAGCCCTCCTCTCGATTATCTCTCTAATTGCCCCTTCTCGGCCTTTTTGAACCGATCGCGCACTAAAAACGCAAGAACTCAGTTTGTTTTCAAGTTACAAGGACCCCGTTTTTTGAGAAAGCACCGAAAAACATCCCTTATTATGATTCCGTTTTTACCTAACATGGGAAGGGTCTCAACTCACATTCTCTGATTGGCACAAAACTTGAAGTGATTGAACTTGAAGTGAAGTGAAGAACGGAGATTGAAGTGACCATTTCCATGCATGCAAATGAGAAAGGAAGGGGAGGGAAGGGAAGAGGTCAGACGATCCATATGATCTACCATTACATTGATAGATAAATAGCTCCTGTCGACCAATCCATTATCACTCAATGCAAATGTAATCTAAATATACTACACTGATTACAAATCAGTTTTCAAAAACTGCTTAATAGGTCATTGAAAAATCGATAATTTTCGGGTGAGTACTCAGCCCAGTGCCGAGTGAGGCATGAGCGCTCTCAAGAGAGATCAGAAATGTGTCAGCGTAGTAGAGGGGTTGTGAAATGGGATTCAAAGCGGAAGGCCTGGGTTCGATCCCCCGCCGTGTATACTGTTTTGCCCTTTTTGCACACTGTCTTGAGAAGTTGTAAACAACAATTTTTTCTCTCTTCACAATTACAATAACAAACTTTCAGCGTGCAAAATACACCAGAATCTCCTACAGAGATATTTCTGCTAGATGAAAATTTTTTCGACTTTTTTCATTTGTTCACCACGTGGTACCCCCTTTGGTCACTTTTTGGGTCAAAAAATCTACGGTAGCACATTGGTCTATCGCGAACTGACTTTTTTTCAAAATCGTTTTAAAAATTTGGGTCTTTGTTCCAATATGTATGACTTGTCGAGCATTTTTAAAATTAATACTTTACAAATGAAAATCATGGCCAAGTGGTCAACGCGCTTGCACTGAAAAACAAAGTTTGGGAGTTCGAGTCCCGACCTGGCCAAATATATTTGCCTAGCTTCGGCGATTTAAAAAAATGATACCGTAACCCAAAATACAGTAACCATCGCGAATTTACTATTTCCAAAAATAATTTTTAATCATAGTTTGTTTTGTCCTTGCATGAGCAACTCAGCAAGCAAATTATTTATACCATTTAACATCCAACATTAATGGCTATGTGGCTACGCGGGTGATGGCCCTTTTTGTAAGCTATCATTTTGAAAACGTTTGATAACTTATTTTTGGATAGGTGTTAGATACTTGTACTTTACTTAGTTGAATCACTCTTCGGGGATTCTCGGAGAATTGCCGTTTTCAAACGATACATGACATTTTTCAAATACCGACCACCTTGATCCAGCGCATGATCATGGAATGATATCATCAACATAAGAAATGCTTCTCTCTGTCTCTTGATTTGAATGATGAAATCGGTTTGGCTCTAGCATTTTTTTGAAATGAGTTATGGCCGTTTTCCGGATTCGAACTTGTTCAAAAATCTCAAAGGATCCGTAACGTTAGCCCAGAGTGTGTTCCTGTGTCATATGTGTTTAAATATAAATTGTTAATCAATTTGAGATCTTGTATGTATTCGAACGACACCTAGTTTTGACTGTCTACGCGGCTGAGCTAACGTTACGGACCCTTTGAGATTTTTGAACAAGTTCGCATCCGGAAAACGGCCATTACTCGAGTCGAAAAAATGTTATAGCCAACCCGATTTCATCATTCAAATCAGGAGACAGAGAGAAGCATTTCTTATGTTGATGATATCATTCCATGATCATGCGCTGGATCAAGGTGGTCGGTATTTGAAAAATGTCATGTATCTTTTGAAAACGGCAATTCTCCGAGAATCCCCGAAGAGTGATTCAACTAAGTACAAGTATTTAACACCACTACAAAAATCAGAAGAATCTGTTGTGCGAAAGGAAGCTTGACATTATGTACGAAAATTTTGGCAATTTTTAAATTTTTAGTTTTGGACGGTGAGCTTCATCCATATGTTTATTCGAAAGAGCAGACTGCTGTACAAATCATATGACAAGTGATAAGAGCTCCGAAGTACTGGAAAGTAGTTTGATTTGCTAACGTCCGAACAGTCCTGAACATGGATCAGCTCGAACGGTGAAAATTCTAGCTAATTTCCCAGGCGTCGGAACTCATAGATCCTGTTATATGATTTGTAAAGCATAGTGTGCCTTTTCCATTAAAATTATAACTGAAGCTCTCTGACTAAAAGCAACTAAGTTATGGCCATTGTTATCAAACGTTTTAAAATGGTAGCTTACAAAAAGGGCCATCACCCGCGTTAGCCACATATCCATTATTGTTGGATGTAACGTGGTATAAATAATTTTCTTGCTGAGTTGCTCATACAAAGACAAAACAAATTATGATAAATAAAATAATTTTGGAAAAAGTAAATTCGCGATGTGCAACTGTACTGTATTTCGGGTTACGGTAACATTTTTCAAAATCGCAGGCGTGTCATGGCGCAGTAGGGAAGCTTGGCAAAGATATTTGGCCAGGTCGGGACTCGAACTCCCAAACTTTGTTTTTCAGTGCAAGCGCGTTAGCCACTTGGCCATGATTTTCATTTGCAGAATAATAATTTAAAAAATGCTCGACATGTCATACATATTGGAGCAAAGACCCGAATTAAAAAAAAAAGTCAGTTCGCGATAGACCATGTGCTACCGTAGTCAGGGTTACGGTAGGTACCGTAGGAAAAGTTTGGGACCGATTGGAGATATTTTGTAAAAAGTTTGACTCAAGAAACTAAATCTGACCCACGGAACCTACCGGGTTACGGTAATTTGGATTACGGTAATGTCATACTGTATGTTGGTACCGTAGTTGGCATCGGTTGTGCATCAAGTCTAAAATCTAATATACCCATGACCATGGGTGCGCACAGACGATCGTGTGAGTCAGTGAGCACACCAGTGGTATGAAGGGTACTGTATGATCGATTTAGTATGGTAGACCAGAGGTCAAATACTAGGTGAAAAGTAACACACTATACCCGCCGATTTTTTGGGGAAAATAGTATTCGCCGTTTGGCGGGACTGTAAAAATATGGTATAATAATGTTTCCTCGTACATTGAAAGAAGAGATAAATGATAAAGAATGAGCAAGGAAGGACGAATACAAAGTGTGACAAAAGACACCAAATGGGAAGCGCACACTCAGAGAGCACACATTTTTTCGCTGTTCAAATCAACGCTGTGATTATTTGAAGCGTGATATCTCAGCTATTCCTTCACTATATTTGACGTCGAAATACGCAAAATGACTGAAAAACTCTGGGAATTCATTAAATTATACCCACAACACATATAAGTATGCCTAAACCCATTTTTATTAGCAATGTTACGCACTGATTTGGCAGTATGTAACCGGTATGTTACGATTTTTCAAACTTTTGTATACTGTGTATGAAAGGCACAATTAAAATCGATGAGTGTATAATTTGTAGGTGCATTTTGATCGCCGCTTTCGAATGAGTATACAAGTTGGCCATAGAAGTGCCGGCAAAAGTATTTAAATCGCGTTCTCTGTACTACAATAGCTTAGGAAAAAAGGGGTGATAGCGGCATAGTTTGGTTAAATTGTCGTACGGGCTTCATACTTTGGGAATGCGACCATTTTAGGTTGAAAATTTTTTTTCATACAAATTTTGATCTTTGATCTCCAAAAATCTATTATTAAAAATTTCAGATTTTGGTATCATGTTGCATAACAAATTGACAGTATTTTTCGCTATAATATTATTTATGAAAGGTGATAAGGCGATGTTTTCGATTATTTCGAATTTGCTTGCATAACCAAGGCTTAATTTCTGAGGAATTTGAAGATCAGTTATCAAAGTGATGTCCCTATAGGATTTTCGGGCGTATTTTTGCACGTAGAAACCGAATTTATTAACTAAAGTCCTTAAAACTGCGAAATTACACAGTTATTATCACAATTCCGAAAATTACCACTTTTTGGATCATAACTTTTCGCAGTTTTCGCGGTTTCATGGGGTCTAGTTAGCAAATTCGTTCTGATCTTTGAGGCGGGGTTTTACATCGCATTAAACTATAGTTTGCAAAATGGCGAGAAAATTTGCTCAAAAATTTTTGAAAGTAAGGGTCCACCCTTACCTACAAAAGTATACCCGCCGATTTTTCACCGACTTCACACACGTATTTGACCTCTGACTTTTTTAAAATATAAATAAATTAAGTCAGTTTGTGATTGGTAGGGCTGGGCAGCACCCCTACCGTAATCCGTCACTCTCCTTGGGTACCTATGCTTGTAATCGTTCCCCTTCCTCGTCAGGGCTCCTTCGACCGATTTGATACTACGATTCTGCGCGCGCGCAAGGCCTACGACGAGTACGTCGCCGGCGGACCCGCCCACGCACACATCGATGCCAAGGACATGGAGAAGGTACGGTAGCAAGGGTGAGGGGAAACTGTAGGGAGGGAGGGAAAGAGAGGGGGAGGCACCCGGTGACTGGCGGTTGCAGGAGTGGATGAAGTTAGTAAAGATTAGTTGAGGGTCACTACAGTTGGCGTTGACTTTAGAAAAGATATCTTAACTTGAGATGTAACTGAGTGATTCGTAGTTCCATAAATTGGTGATGTTGGTGAACGTTTCGGCAGGATTGATCCTGTGTAGAACCCGAGTGCAACAATACAATAAAGGAGGTGGTGAATCGGTGTTACATGAGTGTTTGGGAGTTTGTGAAATTCGATGAAGTTTTAGTAATGTCGACTTTGAGTCTTTGATCAAAAATAATATTACCTACTGGTCGAAGATCCACTGTTTCACAAGTATATCAAGTTGGTCAATCAGACACCATAACCACTAGGCCAGGGCGGCCTACCGCCGGGAGCTCATGGCGGAGACTAGTGGTTGGGGCGCGGGCCTTCTTCTACCATCTTGCAAAACATGGTTGATCGTGGGGCTCGAACCACTGATATAGCGGGCTCCAATCAGACACCATAACTTTTTTTTGTTGTTTTTTTTTTTCTGAAGCATCGATGTTTGGTTGTCACCACAAAGTCCAAAAAATCAATTCCAACCTCTTCTCTCAGACGATACTCGATTTAGAATATGCCCAGAATCCATTCCAAACACGATTCCAATCCCTCCTCCTCGTCAGGTGATCTCGGCGATCGAGGAGAAGAAGCGATGGCTGGACGAGGCGCGCCACAAGCAGGAGACCCGTCCCAAGACCGAGGCCCCCGCCGTCTTCGTCCATGAGGTCATCGGACAGCACACGGTACGTCGGATGGGAGGGGGGGGAGGAGAAGCGAGGGAGGATGGGCGGGGTTACTGTGGGGGGAATGGTGGTTACGGTTTTGGAATTGACTTGGATACTATTCTTTCTGCTGATTACTAGTAATGGTGTTCCGGTTTTCATTAGAGACCATCTAACCGATTATTCGATTCACAATTGACGAGAAATGAGATTCATTCGATTCCCTCCATCAATCGAATGACGGATTCATCGGATCGATCATCGAATTGAGCCAATCCGATGACGAGAGATCTTATTCCCCTCCCATCATCCCTCTCCACCGCACACAGCGACCGGTGCGAGGAGTGAATTGAATGACAAATGAGCGAGATGAGGCGTCAATCGAATGCCAAAGGATATCGAATTGACTCAATTCGATGATTATTTAAATATCGATTTGGTCAATTGTTAGAAGGTCTCTAGTTTTCACCTCTCTCCATTCTGCACACTTTTGTCTAGCCGATCAGAGAGTGTGCTGAATGGAGAGAGCCAGAAATAGGAACGATATTACTACTGATCGCAATAGGGGGAGGAAAGGCTCTGGGATTATGGTGGCAAAAGGACTCGCATACTGATACTATTGTTTTGTCCTTGCAGCAATTCGAGAACGTGGTCAACCCGATCCTCAACCGACCGATGCCCGTGCCCAAGAAGGAGGAGCCGCCCAAGGCCCCCGAGGCCGGCGCCAAGACGGCGCCCGCGGGTCCCGATGGCGCTTCTGACGCGCCCGCCGGATCCCAGGAACCCGCCGAGATGGAGATGGACTAGGCTGACCGATAGCTACCGTATCCCCCGTTTCTAATCTCGATTATCGATCCTCCTTTCCACCGTCCATTCATGCACACTTCGCCTCTGTTGTTTGAGCTTTGCGTTGATACTTTAGCCCTACCGTACCCTTATATGACAGACTATCTGAGATTTTCGAGATACTTGCGGTATTGACGAAAAATGGAATCCTCTCATATTGTGGCTATAGATAGTGCCCGGTCAGTGGAGTAGGGGGATATTTTTTCTGATATTTTTTCTTTTTTTTCAATCGCTTCGAGTGGGTGCGATACTTTTCTCATGGAATTCTAAGACTCTCACTCAGAGTGAACTAGGTCGGTGAAATCATCCAGTTGAATTGTGGTGTGCTACAGTACCCCGGGAGTGTTTTATCATTTTCGTTTTACATGCTCCAATACTGAAATGAGATTTCGATTTCTCTGTTGTGGGTTTTGTGCATCCTACCAATGTATAGAAGCTTCCAACATTTGAAAACGTTGAGAAAAGCACAAATCTGAATCAATTTCAGGTGTAGGAGCATGTAAAACGAAAATGATAAAACACTCCCGGGATACTGTAGCACACCACAATTCACTTGATTTCACCTAGTTCACTAATAGTGGGTTAAACTTAAGTTACGCCTTTTTATTAGAAGGTGTCTTATTACGGCCCGTTGACCAGTGCAGGGCCGGAGCCGCAACGCCCGCGTCGTTCTCGTCGGGGCGCATGATTTTCTTCGGGTCACATTTTTGAACATTTCGGTATTTCGATGTTTCAACTATTTTCATAAATGCTGAATGGCAGATACCAGAAAGAAAAGTGATCTTGATAAAAAATAAAGAGACGTTTAGACACGTGATAAAAAATTAAAAGAAAATCATTTACTGGACTACGGACTTTTAAAAATGCATATCTTTTTTAAAACAGATAAAAATATGATTTCAACTTCTAAAAATTCTCACTATATGTTAGAAACTATAACAATTCATCATTAGTCATTAAATGGCACAATTCGCAGAATTTAGACATAAACAATCTATGCAAGACAAAAGCGCAAAGTTACGCTTCGTATGAAACAACAAAACATTTCATTAATTAATTAAAAATTGAAAACCACCTAAAATAGCCAATAAAGTAAAAGACCGGAGCAATAGACCGGGGTAAAGCGATACAAATCACATAATGATAGAGCGCACTCGAGCTGACGTTGCGGTCGCGAGGGTGGACCTTTTTCAAGGGGGTTGGCGGGCCGTGATTACATTTGCGAAGCAAATAAAAAATTTCATTTTTTAAGAAATAATCCAGAAAAATTAATTAAATATGACGAAATTTTCGTTTTTATCGAATAGCAGCTTTCGACCAGTGAAAGAGTCTCTTTGAATTCCATGTTGATGACGTCAACGCACAAATCACTCATGCCCTGAGGCGAAAAAATCCTAAAAATATCCCCTTACTCCACTCACCGAGCACTATCTATAGCCACAATATGAGAGGATTTCATTTTTCATGAATACCACAACTGCACAAGTATCTCTTTTTTCTCAGATAGTCTCGTATTGTTTACTCAGAGTGCTGTCAACTGACTGAAACTTATTTATATAGTTAACAAAAATATCCTCATTCTCAATAATGATTTCCAGAATGAATTATTATAATCCGTTACATATTGTTTTCGTTTCCTCTGTTGTGAGCAAATTTCCCGTCGTAGCGAATGAATGTTTCAAATTCGTTTTGTTTCTATGGATTGGGGTGGGTACACAATATCAGATGGGGTTGGGATACTGTTGGAATATGGATACGGTAGCATAGTGATTGCAGAATCTAGAGGCAGATCAGTGACCGCGATGGCAACGTGATGAGACGAGGGAAGGAGGGAGGGTAGGGCACTTCCTCCCCCCCCCCTCTGACCTCTCCCGCTCTCCTGCCCCTCCTCTTTCCCCTCATACAATCGTCCCTTCCCTTCCCTCCCTTCCCCAGTCTTCGCTTCGCTTCTCGGTAGGTATCTTTCTTCTCTTCCCTGTACAGTAGACCCCCCCCCTCCTCTGTTCTCCCACTTCTCAGTCATCGTTGGTGCTAGTCCTCAATCTTATGCCTCTCCATTCGAATCTTCTCCCCTTCCCCACTGTCCCTCCATCGCCAGTCTAGCTCTTTCTAAAGTACTATGGACGCTTAAAAAGAACTAGAGTAGCGAAGGAGGAAGCGGGGAGGGAGGGCCTCTCCCACCGCCGTAGCGAACTGAAGAAAAGGACGTTACGAGACCACTACGCATTAAAAAATTTGAGTGATAAGGTTGTCGTAGCAGTTTTGTTTTCTCAACTTTACGCTTCTGAAATATTTTGCTTCAGGTTTTGTCGATCTTGCGAGGTATTTCTGAAGTCTAGCACATGTCAAGTACCTCACATGTCAGTTAGTCTGGGAGTGTAATGCTCATCTCGCAAGATGGGCATCAACTTTGTTTCTGTATTTAGTGGGAGTGCTGCTTTAAGCTTATGGCTCAATCTTTAACCCTATTTATTGATTGAATAGATTTTAAAAAAAAATTAAAATCGGGAGTGATTTCGCTAAATCTATAGCGCGCTCAACAATCCAAAGCAACTCACTTTGGCGTAATAAAAAAATGTTTGAAATTTCGCATGAAAAACGCGTTGCGTCCGCACCGCATGAAAACCTGCTTGCTTATCCGCCCTCGAAACGGCCTTCTTTTTTTTCTTTTTTTTCCAAGCCCTCATATGATGCGAAAAGCTGAAGTGGATTGGGCAAAAATTAATGTCGGGAACTTCTGTCGGGGAAAAAATCAGTAACGCTAGGCGATCTTAGGTTTCAGATAGTAGTCAAGAGCACGAGATTTTTAGTGAATGTAATTGTTCCTCTATCCCGTCTAAGAAACGTTTTAAAACTCGACAGGTTTATCTCGACAAGCAAAACATGGTCGATCGTGGGGCTCGAATCGGTCAGACTTCAGTCAGACACCATAACCACTCTATCTTCACCTCTCCCTTTCCCCTGTTCGACGAGCACCTCTAAGCTCTCGCCCTTTCTTCCGTTCCTGTCTACTTCTATCACTGAGGACGCGGCTTTTTACTGGTGCTCCCCTCTCCCCTCTCCTCTCCGACCACCACTCCCCTTCTCCCTTAGTGCCGTCATGACGTCTCCTTCCCACCCCCTTCTTGGCCAGTAATGCGATCACTTTCCCATCCTTCGACCGGTTCCTCCTCTTCCACTGACGGCACTATGTAAGGGATTAGAGACGGGATGGCTCGGAAAGAGTCGAGTCGTCACCTCCCTTCTCCTTTAGTGCCGTCAGTCTCCTTCTTCATCTCCTCCCCCTTGCCCTATCGTCTCCACGCTCCTCTCCTTCATAACCTGTCGTCGCTTTCGCAGTGACTGCCAACTCCTCTCCAGTGTCCTCCACTCCCTTCCCTCTCCAGTTTAGTCACCATATCGGTCGCTTTCCTTCTCCAGTCACCTCGTCTACTCGCCGCCCCCCTAGTCTTCTTCTCCCCTTCCGCTCATCCATCGCTCCCAATCTCCCCACAGTCCACGATTGCCGTCTCGATCACTCCATTTTCACCCCCCTCACTGCCCCGCCTTTGCCAGTCCTGCTTTTATTATTGTATCAGATGGGCATATAAACGCTTGGCTGGTGAAAGAGGGACGTGGGGAGGGAAGGACCCCTGGTCTCCCCCTGTCCCACTCACTTCCCCCAGTGCCTTTAAAAAAAGCTTTTTCTCCTTCTCATTGGACTTCCGATGTAAGCAGCGGCAACTGATTGGAGATGAGTCAAGGTAAGGTGGTACAGAGGGTGACTCTGTGGCCGATCGATATTGTGCTTCTTCAGGGACAGCAGACTACAGTAGCAATTCGAGAGAACCGGGAGTATGGTAGCGGATCGATCGTGAACTGACGGGAGGGATCAAGACGATGGAACCGGCGATTGGAGTGAGGGTGAGTCCACACTATGGAGACGGTAATTGATAGAGAGTACGGTAGTTACAGTATGTCGAGGCGTCGTCGGGTCGAAAAGTAGCTCTCCATTCTGCACACTATCGTCGCTCCGAACAGCGATATTAGATTCGGCAACAATAGTCCTCTCTAGGGATGTCTTCTCGGATATTCGCAGTCTACTTCTAGCACATTCTAGCAGGTCAAAGCAAAAAGTGTGCAGAATAGAGCTAATTATTATCTGAAACGTCATGCCTAGGGCTCCCTAAATGTCCGCTCCTTGACACTGTCATTGAATATCGATTTTTAGGTCTGAATGCTCGATGTTACCGTACATCGCCTGTTGACCTCTACAAGGATTACGGTAAGGAGTTTCAAGGCGATGACTACCATACCACTTGCAGGTTCCTGCCTGCGCATGAAGATGGCCAATGGCGTCTCTCTATCGATCGATCCTCTCTCCTTTCGGTCTCTCGCCAAGAAAAAGAAGAATACGGTAAGAGTCCCTTGTTATCAGTCATCGATCGAACGATTGCAGATTACTGTGCACCGATCGATATTCTGAATTCTTCAAGAAAGATAATCAGGTTCGTTTCTATGATATTGTTCCTTCTCTAGATGTTTTGCTTCCTGACTGATCTTTGATCTTTGCAGATCGCTGGTCTGCCGCCTCTCCGGGATCCTACCGTAATCTTCGCTACAGTATCCTCTCGTCCTCCGCTCCCCGTTCCCCTTAGGACCCATCTCGCCATTACCGTGCCCCCTGTCTCTCGATTACCGTATACCTATTTCTTCAATTTACTTCTACCGTATCCCTTCACAGCTTCCCACCTACGTACTCCGCCCGGCAATCGATGCCGCTTTTTGTTACTTGCCTAGTGAGTTCTCTCGTGGTTTGCAGTCAAGAGAGCCACTCGGCACCCTTATTTTTGTTACCGTGTCCACGCCATGATTGCATCGATTCCTCTGTACGATAAAGTAGATCAAGTGGTAGTTACACTCAATGAATATCAGTAGTTATAGTAGTACCCAAAGAGGCCTCGGAGACCCCCTTGGGTACTACCAAAGTAAACAAGGCGGTTCAAATGATCCAACCATTTTTTCATTGTCGATTCATTTCCATAATTTCAAGCGTAATCCGTCCTATTGGATACTACCAAAGTAAATCCCAAAACTTTTTTTCATCCCGCAATAGTCGACCTATCCTGACTTTCTCCCAGTATTTCCTATCACTCTGAATAATCCGACATCCCGTCGTCAAACTTTCTATCGTTCATGCCCCCAATCGATTTCCCGCATTTACCAGCAAAGCAATTGCCTTCCAAAGATCATAGCTCATTTTCAGCCAATCAAGCCATTATTCTGTTGAATACTAGACAGGTCTTGGAACATCTTTATGGTTTCATTCTTTCAACATAGTGTTGTATACTAATTATATTCCATATTAATTATATACACGAATAGTAAATTCCCCACGTAAATAATAGTCGTGCCCCAGAGCGCGCTCTCCTTGAACTCGTGACCCATTCAAATACCAAGTATACTGTAAGTAACAGGTCGACGCACTTTGAACCCGTTATTTCTTGTCACGATTTCCCCTGATAGTCAGGGAATACCGTATGTATTCCCCTCGCCTATTTCCGAGGAGACACCCGGGCGTCTCTCTCTCCCGTCTTCTAGTCCCATGTCCCCATCACCCGGCTAGTCTCCGTTTCGCCGATAAACTCTGTTGTTTATCACCCATCACTGCTGTGGAGAAAGAGCACCCTCACACTACAAGGACACAAGCTCATCAGTATCGATCTAGATACACTTCACATAGTAAACAATCGAATCATCAAAAATGTGCGTACACAGTCGACAATCGTCTTGTGTCGTAGGATGTAAGTCTATCAGCAAATATCCATACGGCTGAGATTTGACTGCGTCTTCGTATGCCTCCCAAAAGTAGTTGCTTTTCCCAGGAAATATTTGCCTAGCAAAATTTTGAATTTGCAAAGTATCTCCGGTAGACTTGGTCAGACAAATGTAGGTACTGTTGGCTCGAGCCGTCCGTTCTTGAGCGAATAACGATTGAACAATGTTGATGATGGAACAATTACAATGATGAGCCACGCGTGTAAACAGGTTATTCAGTTCAGACTTGTTCTTTGCATAGTATGACATGAGATCATCCATGATCAACAGCTTATGATCCTTTCCTTTCAGCATTTGCATGTCCGGTGGTCCTTCATGAAGCTCAATCTTCCCATGCCTCGGAAAATCACCAGTATCATAACACCAGATTATTCTATCGATTGGTTTGTCAAACATTTCGACTTCATTTTCCAAAATCTTACGCAATAGCGTTGTCTTGCCTGTCTGAGTCGCGCCTGAACAATAAAGTAGACATGGAGTCTTTATAACAAACTTGTCTTTATTCATATTTTTCAAATGTTTCAACTGTCTTCTGGAAAGCGGTCATCGCTATTTATTCTCTTCCAACTGATAATTGTAGCAGTCTGTATCTCTACAGCCTTGATCAACATAACAATATTTCCCGATAGTGATTGGATATCCTTTTGGCTTGGTCTACTTTCTAGTTGTTTGGCCCTAATAATTCCCTTTCCCATCAAACATGGCGGAATTTTTCATTACTCTACCATCCAACGTTCAGGACCATCCAGAGAACCCCAACTCGTCATTTCTAGTCCGGCTACCAGAACCGATCAAGCTGAAAATTGAAAAGTGGAAATGTGGCCTTGCTGAGATCGTTTATACGAATAGTTTTGAGAACATCCCCGAGCCGATTAGTCTAACAACAACTTCAAAAACAGGAGAAAAGACTAAATATCTCCTACCTTCGAGTAACTATAAGGATGCGATGGGTCTGTTGGACGCTTTATGGTCCATGTCCCCAAACAGAAGAAAGCGAGAAGCCCCCAAAGAAGATGATGATCATCTAACAGAGGCAGAAATGATTGCTATGATTGAGAGGGGAGAATACAAAGATGCAAGTGAAGAGGATGTTAAAGAATTACTTAGAAGGAGAGGAGAACGACCTAAAAAGGAAAAGGGGGATGAACCGGATCAACAGCCAGAACAGCCGTCACCTCCCGCCACGACTGCTCCACAACCTGCCCCTCCACCAACCGTACCACCTCCACCCGTTCAACCTCCTACAGCATTTCCTACACCAAAACCTGCTGATGAACAACCTAAGCCCTCTGAACAGCCAAATCCTGCGGAAGAACAGCCCAAACCTACAGCCGAACTGCCGGGAGAACAACCCAAACCTACTGAAGAGCCCAAGCCTGAGTCTGAACCATCTGAACAAGCAAAGGGCAAGTCTACTGAGATACAAGTATCCTTTGATCCAAAATATGCAGCTTTAATCAAAGAATCATTCAATGAATATGGGAAACAGGCAGAATTGCTGAACACGAGGATTCTCAATGCTGCAAAACTGAACACCAACAGTTTGCTGGGCGAGAATCGAAAACTTCAGGTTCTTTTGCAGGATTCGATTCAAAACATCAAAGATGAGGCGGCGCGTATTGTCAAAGAGAACAACAAAAACATATCAACGATTGTTGAAGAGAACAAGAAAAACTTCTCTACAGTTGTTGAAGAGAACAAGAAAAATAGTGATACGCTTGTCGAAGAAACAAGGAAACTGCAGGCCCTAGTTCAGCAGACTAATGAGATTCAAAAGGGGAAGGCGTCGGATTCAAAAAGAATAGCCAATCAATCAAATGTTCGAAGTTTCTCTTTAGGGCGCGACCAGGAACAATACTCAAAACACGGTTTCTCATTCGATTTCGATCCTCTTCTTCATAGAGTCGTAATTGCCATCAATAAGAACATGCTGAAAAGTGTGGAACTATCTCATGAGCTAGCTTATGTTTGTGGATTTTCTTCACAAGCAACCGATGAGCCACTAACACTGATCAACTCCAAGACAATTGCAGCGTATTCGATTGATTTCAGTAATAATCTTTTTGCAATTTTCATCTATGTCGATTGCATACAACCTTCAATTGTTGGAAATGCCAAGGCTCAACTTTTACGAATAACCCCAACATCAGATGTATCGACAACCGTGTCTACAATATGCAATCCTATACATCATTTACCCATCAATAGGGAACTTCTCGATACCATGCATTCGGAAAACCTATAAAATTCCATTTCGGATCTACCATCTGCACTATGCATTTTGTCAAAGACAAATAATGCCCTCCCTAAATACTTCAGAAGACTTTGACTATGATAAAGTTGATTTCCTATACTTGCTGCAAAATACAAGTCAATACGGCGGCAATAGAATTGTCGGCATGCGTAATCGGCGAGGCCGATGTATTGCAGGGGTCGTAAAGAAACTACGAATTGCCATCCTGTCGTTTCTAGAATCGCCCGAAAGCAAGCAGGTTAAGCAGGCAGCATCAACAGTTGCAAGCGACGTCATCAGCGGATCGACATCGTCAGATGCATTTAAGCGAGCAGGCAGACAAGCAATCCGCAATCTAGTTGGTCTGGGCAGTCGAAAGCGGTCCAGTTCAGATACCATCCCTGTCGAGAAACGATCGTATTTCGTTCCCGCTCCATAATGCAAAAGATTATCAACCCCAAGTCGAAAAAGGCAACAGTCCCCGAACTTGACCTTTTCTCCATTCCCGATACTTCAGTTGGTGTAGTAAACAGTCGATACATTGAATGTCCACTCACAAACTCGTTTCATTCTGGTATAACGCAAGGGCCTTTTGAATGGCGGTACAATTTACAAAAGAATTTTCTTAATCTTCAACGCAGTTATGTTCAGTTCACCATTGGAATTAGAGATAAAGATGGAAAGAGAATTACTGTCGCAGCGAACGAGACCCTACCCGCTGCATTTTGCCAAATGATTGGAAAGACCCTGTTCAAATCCCTCCAAGTCTACGTCAACGGCGTACTGGTAGAGGATTCTTCACCGTTGTATGCTTGGAGAAGTATCATTGAAACGGAGCTCAATTTTGATCAGGAGACAAAGAATAGTTCGTTGTCTCTTGCCGGATATGCAATGGATGATCTCCCTGAGAATAGTCCTAAGTCAAAATGTCATGTGGCTAGACAAGCTTGGGCGCAAAATGATGCTCAGTATGCTGCTACCTTGAACCTCAATCTCTTCAATCAACCTCGTCTTCTTCTCAATTATGTCGATTTCAAGCTTGTAGCCTATTTCAACGACCCGAAATTTGTTATCAAGTCACTAGAGCTGGACAAGGATAAGAACAGACAAGGATAAGAACATACGTATGAGCTTTTGGGTATTAAACTTCTTCTACATGAGTACGAACTGCACACCTCTGCATCTATGGCAATTGAACAACTTCTCAAGCAGAACAAGGCTATTACGTACCCCCTCACTAGTGTGGAGATGCGTAGTTTCTATGTCACTTCTGGCCGTTTCGATGCTCCCGAATGTCGGCTTCTCACTTCTGCTTTACCAGAAGTGATTTGATAATACGATTCTGCGCGCGCACGAGGCCTACGACGAGTACGTTGCCGGCGGACCCGCCCACGCACACATCGACGCCAAGGACATGGAGAAGGTACGGTAGCAAGGGTGAGGGGAAACTGTAGGGAGGGAGGGAAAGAGAGGGGGAGGCACCCGGTGACTGGCGGTTGCAGGAGTGGATGAAGTTAGTAAAGATTAGTTGAGGGTCACTACAGTTGGCGTTGACTTTAGAAAAGATATCTTAACTTGAGATGTAACTGAGTGATTCGTAGTTCCATAAATTGGTGATGTTGGTGAACGTTTCGGCAGGATTGATCCTGTGTAGAACCCGAGTGCAACAATACAATAAAGGAGGTGGTGAATCGGTGTTACATGAGTGTTTGGGAGTTTGTGAAATTCGATGAAGTTTTAGTAATGTCGACTTTGAGTCTTTGATCAAAAATAATATTACCTACTGGTCGAAGATCCACTGTTTCACAAGTATATCAAGTTGGTCAATCAGACACCATAACCACTAGGCCAGGGCGGCCTACCGCCGGGAGCTCATGGCGGAGACTAGTGGTTGGGGCGCGGGCCTTCTTCTACCATCTTGCAAAACATGGTTGATCGTGGGGCTCGAACCACTGATATAGCGGGCTCCAATCAGACACCATAACTTTTTTTTGTTGTTTTTTTTTTTCTGAAGCATCGATGTTTGGTTGTCACCACAAAGTCCAAAAAATCAATTCCAACCTCTTCTCTCAGACGATACTCGATTTAGAATATGCCCAGAATCCATTCCAAACACGATTCCAATCCCTCCTCCTCGTCAGGTGATCTCGGCGATCGAGGAGAAGAAGCGATGGCTGGACGAGGCGCGCCACAAGCAGGAGACCCGTCCCAAGACCGAGGCCCCCGCCGTCTTCGTCCATGAGGTCATCGGACAGCACACGGTACGTCGGATGGGAGGGGGGGGAGGAGAAGCGAGGGAGGATGGGCGGGGTTACTGTGGGGGGAATGGTGGTTACGGTTTTGGAATTGACTTGGATACTATTCTTTCTGCTGATTACTAGTAATGGTGTTCCGGTTTTCATTAGAGACCATCTAACCGATTATTCGATTCACAATTGACGAGAAATGAGATTCATTCGATTCCCTCCATCAATCGAATGACGGATTCATCGGATCGATCATCGAATTGAGCCAATCCGATGACGAGAGATCTTATTCCCCTCCCATCATCCCTCTCCACCGCACACAGCGACCGGTGCGAGGAGTGAATTGAATGACAAATGAGCGAGATGAGGCGTCAATCGAATGCCAAAGGATATCGAATTGACTCAATTCGATGATTATTTAAATATCGATTTGGTCAATTGTTAGAAGGTCTCTAATTTTCATCTCTCTCCATTCTGCACACTTTTGTCTAGCCGATCAGAGAGTGTGCTGAATGGAGAGAGCCAGAAATAGGAACGATATTACTACTGATCGCAATAGGGGGAGGAAAGGCTCTGGGATTATGGTGGCAAAAGGACTCGCATACTGATACTATTGTTTTGTCCTTGCAGCAATTCGAGAACGTGGTCAACCCGATCCTCAACCGACCGATGCCCGTGCCCAAGAAGGAGGAGCCGCCCAAGGCCCCCGAGGCCGGCGCCAAGACGGCGCCCGCGGGTCCCGATGGCGCTTCTGACGCGCCCGCCGGATCCCAGGAACCCGCCGAGATGGAGATGGACTAGGCTGACCGATAGCTACCGTATCCCCCGTATCTAATCTCGATTATCGATCCTCCTTTCCACCGTCCATCCATGCACACTTCGCCTCTCTGTTGTTTGAGCTTTGCGTTGATACTTTAGCCCTACCGTACCCTTATATGACAGACTATCTGAGATTTTCGAGATACTTGCGGTATTGACGAAAAATGGAATCCTCTCATATTGTGGCTATAGATAGTGCCCGGTCAGTGGAGTAGGGGGATATTTTTTCTGATTTTTTTTCTTTTTTTTTCAATCGCTTCGAGTGGGTGCGATACTTTTCTCATGGAATTCTAAGACTCTCACTCAGAGTGAACTAGGCCGGTGAAATCATCTAGTTGAATTGTGGTGTGCTATAGTACCCCGGGAATGTTTTATCATTTTCGTTTTACATGCTCCAATACCTGAAATGAAATTTCGAAATTTTTCTTAATTTTTTTTTAGTGATTTCTCTGTTGTGGGTTTTGTGCATCCTACCAATGTATAGAAGCTTCCAACATTTTAAAACGTTGAGAAAAGCACAAATCTGAATCAATTTCAGGTGTAGGAGCATGTAAAACGAAAATGATAAAAACACTCCCGGGATACTGTAGCACACCACAATTCACTTGATTTCACCTAGTTCACTAATAGTGGGTTAAACTTAAGTTACGCCTTTTTATTAGAAGGTGTCTTATTACGGCCCGTTGACCAGTGCAGGGCCGGAGCCGCAACGCACGCGTCGTTCTCGTCGGGGCGCATGATTTTCTTCGGGTCACATTTTTGAACATTTCGGTATTTCGATGTTTCAACTATTTTCATAAATGCTGAATGGCAGATACCAGAAAGAAAAATGATCTTGATAAAAATAAAGAGACGTTTAGACACGTGATAAAAAATTAAAAGAAAATCATGATTTACTGGACTACGGACTTTTAAAAATGCATATCTTTTTTTTAAACATAGATAAAAATATGATTTCAACTTCTAAAATGCTGCCTTACAATGAGATTCTCAGCCAGTGAGAGTTCGTCTACTGAGAATGGACCTTCAGACTTGATGAACGTCAGTAGTATAGGGGGTTTGGAGCGGCAAAAATCGTTCGTTTTAAGCTACTTTTGAAGTTTTTTGGCGCCAATTCAAATTTGAATTATTTTTGATTACGGTAGTCCCTGATTACGGTAGCCCCTGATTTTCCCTGATTACGGTAGCTGATTACGGTAGCTGATTACGATAGCCCCTGATTTTCCCTGATTACGGTACCAAGACTCTTTGCTGATTGGTCAGATTTCGAAGCCCCTTTTTTGCCTGAGGCGTCTGCCAACTCTGCTTCTCTGCCAACGAGAGATTCATCTGCCGTCTCTAGCGCCATGAGGCGAGAGACGAGATACTTTCCCTTTCATTTCCCTCAATGGATCAAACTAGTTCGTTGGGTCAGATTGATGACTGACTTTTCAAACTCTGATAACTGACTTTTCCGCTTTCCCAAGCGAGATATGTTTTCTGCTTCTCTGCCTTTGCCACCCCTCCCCCCTTGAGGCGAGAGACTTTCCTTTTCTGAGTCGAGAGACTGCTCTGCTTCTCTGCCGACGAGAGATTTTCCGCATCCACCTCCCTTTCAGCCATTGAGGCGCGGGTATTCTGCCTAATAATTCGTAAAATCAATTAGTTGTATTATCGCGAGATTTTTTTCTCTTCCCTGCCGTCGCAGAGTTGTATATGCTTCTCTGCCAACGAGAGATTTCCTTACCGGTGAGAGATTTCCTTACCCTAGTTTGAGGCGAGAGACTTTCCCTCTCAACCATAGAGGCGCAGGTCTTTTAATGTGCTCTGCCAGCTATGCACAATGCAAAGCAATACTATTATAACCAAACATGCACAATTTTTATCAAATAAGGTCGAGGCAACATACGACCAGTAACACCGCACAGTAAAAGGATTGAATGGTATGTTGTGAGTTGTGGATGCACTACCTGATTAAAATTTCTGTGGATTTGATCAATTGGTTGCTCTGAACAAAATGGTCGAGGAATGAGAGAATCATTTTCCCTGGGTATACGCAAAGTAATGTTCATGAACAAAGAGTGATTCGTATCTTGCAGGCAGCGTATTAAGGGTGAGTGGTGTAAGTAATCGGTGCACTATCTAATCCAAAAGTCACACACACACAAAAGCACACATGTCTGCAGTTATTTATTCAAAATCGGACTGTCTTTGTTTTCTGGATCTCTAGCGCATTCCATTTTTATTAAAACGATACATTATTAAACATGGATTTACATCTCTAGTAAGGAGAGGAAGACAAACATTTCATAGACATAGACAAATCTAGCAAAAACGACATTGAAAGCACGCTCCTAGAGCGGCTATTGCACAGTATGCTTTCCTCCATTCCTCACTTGCAAGAGCAAAATGAGCGGTCGCCAAGCAATATTGTTCAAACACGAAAAAAAAGTTCAACTAAATTTGGGCTGTACAACAAACAAACAATTTAGTTGTGTTTCACGTTTCTATTATGACGTTTGGTGCAGCCTTCTGGAGGATTTTAAAACATGTATACTGTTCAAGGAAAACAAATAGAAAAGAGTGTCGATTACAAATTACATGGTATATTAATTTGAATGGTTCAGTCAGGCACGGGTGCAATCAGAGAGTTGTAGTGGTACTGATGCGTAGCTGTTAGCTTTTGACATAATTGTTTTTAGTACGAATTATGCTATGGCTTTAGAATAGCATCAATAGTGATTAATCGACCCTTATAATCTGTCAGAAATCTGCGAGAAAAGTTCCGGAACTTTTCTATCATCTCATGGAAAACTTCCGGAACTTTTCCACGAGACCTGCGGGAAAATCCTGCAGTTTTTGCGGGAATTCAAATTATATTGTTCTCAACCGAAAGAGTTCAGTGTTAAATAAATATCTCAAATCTCTTTATTCATGTTTCTCCATCGAAAAACAGAACTGGAATAATTTATCGAATCCCATCATCATCAAGCAACAATCAGGTGTAATAGAAAAAAAAATTGATCCATAAACTGTTGAAATATATGTAATGAGAGATATATACTGGTTATATACGATATTGCTATAAGAGGTGATAGAAAATAAATACAAGACACACTTACCCTACCGAGCAATGCTGTTTTTCAATCTCATAAATAACGAGGTAAATAATAAGCAAAAGAAATACAAAGAGGAAGGAGCAATCCGATTTATAGACATTATTTGAGGCTTATACAGTAACCAACGATAAACAGTTTAAAAAAACATTCGACAAACTGATCAGGAAAGATCGCCAACCATCGAGAATGGCCCTCTCTGTTCTGTAGTAGATGTGACAATCACGGGCAGAAGTGTTCGTCTGAAATATCGAGTGGATATTTTTTGTTCTATGAGGAATTCGAAAAACACAGCGTTTAAAAACAGGACTGAATAAGGAGTGGAAGAAGATGTACCGATGCACGTGGATCATCGCGCTACCCATGCACAGTTGGGTGCTGCAGTTTAAACAATAAGTAAAATGATAAAGTAAGGGAGCTATTTTTCGAATATGAAGCGACCAAATATTTATTATTATTGAATTAGCGCGAATCAGCACCGATACGTAGAGCGATTGAAAACAAGAATAATAAACGAATAAAACAGGGGAACAATACGATAAGCAGAAAAGGTGCGATAAAACAGTGAAGTAAACAAGTTTTTCTCGCAAGTGCGAGAAAATCCCGCAGCTGCCAGCGAAGAACGAGAGAACAGGCGAAAGGGAGAGAGCGCAGAAATACTAGCCCACCCCCTACTCCCTTTTCCCTCTCCTCAAACACACGCTCTCTCGTCTTTCTCTAACTTTTCCAGCAGCTCAGCTCCGGAATTTTCTCCGAGAAAAGTTCCGGAACTTTTCCGCGAGGTGGTTAGAGACATGCAAAAGAGCACGCTTAAACGAGAGAATAAGAGAAAAAGATGCGAGAAAAATTCCGCAACTTTTTCCGCAATTTTTACTTTTCTCGCAGATTTCTGACAGATTAAACGGGTCGAATATGTACAGACCCAATGAATTACAGGTCAAAAAGCATCAATTGCATGAAAAACATACATCATCCAGTATTGATTCATCAGTTTTACTTGGACCTATGTATTCCTTCATTGCATCTTACAAGTTAAACAGCATCAATTGCATGGAAAAAATCATCATTCAGTATTGACTCATCAGTTTAACATGGACATGTGGATTAGTATATTGCATCTATTAGGTCAAACAGTAACATATGGATATATTATCATATGCATAGAAAATGCATTGTTCATCATAGATTCATCAATTTTTACATGGACATATGTATCAGTTTGTTGTTTCTAACAGGTAAAACAGTATCATTTGCATGGAAAAATACATCATTCAGTATTGACTCATCAGTTTAACATGGACATGTGGATTAGTATATTGCATCTATTAGGTCAAACAGTAACATATGGATATATTATCATATGCATAGAAAATGCATTGTTCATCATAGATTCATCAATTTTTACATGGACATGGGTATGCCTTGATGACATCTATCAGTCGAACAGTATCATTTTCATGCAAAATACACCATTCAGTATAGATTCATTAGTTTTACATGGATATGGGTATTCCTTTAATGAATCTTACAGATCTGACGGTATCAATTGCATGGAAAATAGATCATCAGCATGGATGTACAACTATTGCATGACACCGGACGTTGTATCTTCCATGCCTGACAGTACATTATTCATCGCAGATAGATCAGTTTTACATGGACATATGTATCAGTTTGTTGTTTCTAACAGGTAAAACAGTATCATTTGCATGGAAAATGCATCGTTCATCATAGATTCATCAATTTCACATCGACATAGGCATGCGTGTATTGCATCTAATAGATTAGACAGTATCATTTGCATGGACAAAATACATCATTCATCGTACATTCATCAGATGTACATGGATATGTGTGTAAGTGTTTTGCATCTAACAGGTCAAACAGTATATTATTTATTTTATTTATTTAAGCGAGGGAAGACGGGCCCGGGCCAGGGAAGGGAGGTTATGTCCTCAATTTTGCAAAAAAAAAATTAGCTTGTTATCTTTAGACCCATCTTCAAGAAAGGATGAAGCAGATTTATCAGTTTTCCCAGGCAGTTGATACTGTTTGACCTATAAGATGCAATACACTAATACCCATGGCCATGTAAAACTGAAGAATCTATGCTGAATGATGTATTTTCCATGCAAATGATACAGTTTGATCTGATATATGCAATAATCTAATACCTAGATCCATGTAAAACTGGTGAATCTATAATGAATGATGTATTGTCAATGCAATTGATACTGTCTAACATGTAAGATGCAATAAAACTAATACCCATGTGCATGTAAAACTGATGAATGTATGATGAATAATGCATTTCGCATGCCAATGATACTGTTTGACCTGTTAGATGCAATACACTTACACACATATCCATGTACATCTGATGAATGTACGATGAATGATGTATTTGTCCATGCAAATGATACTGTCTAATCTATTAGATGTAATACACGTATGCCTATGTTGATGTGAAATTGATGAATCAATGATGAACGATGCATTTTACATGCAAATGATACTGTTTTAACTGTTAGATACAACAAACTGATACATATGTCCATGTAAAACTGATGTATCTGCGATGAATAATGTACTGTTATCACTCCTTTCACTCATGTATTCGTTCAATACGTGATAACCACTGTTTGGCTTATTAGGTAGCGGCTTTATCATGATGGGGCGAAGGCAACGGATACAATCGTGAGACAGAAAGACAAGCGAGATGTAAGCACTGGGTGCCGGAGAAAACGACATGAGAATGTCGGAAACAAAAGGTAAAGTACACGAGAAAAGGCGTCGATGAAACAGGGAGTGAAGTGGGTTGCGACACAATTTGTTGAGAAACAAAAGGACAATAGCACAAAGCGAGGGTAGAGATGCAGAAAAGGACAGAGGGATAACGAAACCAAGGGGAAGACGGAATTGTGGAAAACGGAATAATATTAGAGTATCGAAGGGAAAAGTGCGGGAAAGGATAGAAGGTCAGGGACGACCAATGGAGGTCATCCCATCTCAGGGCAAGGAGTTCGCTCACTCTGAGCAGGGCAGAGAAGGATAGGGAAGCGCCTAGGGCAGAGCGAGTGGATAGCAAGTCAGAATGGTGGGAGGAGGCGTAGTGTACGAGGGAGTCAATATGAGAGCGGGGGACACTGGAATGGTGGGCGACAACGAAATTTCTACGAGTTGAATCGTGGAGATAAGACAGAATATGGGCGAAAGCGGGGGAAAGGGGGTCAGAGTAGTGGGTAAAGGCGGCCGAGAAGGTCTTCAAAGTCGATAGTGATCTCCCTTCTTGAATCTTCTTTAGACTGTAGATCACTAGGGAGGTCGGGCAGGCGGGGTCCAAGCCTCTCTCTCGGGCATACGCTCTGATGGAGGGAAACGATAAAACATGAAACCTTGCTGGCATCGCAATCTAGGAGATGCTTTACCTCAGATTAGAAATAGATCCCTTGTAGGATCTCAGAGTGGAGACGGCCTTAGCTCCCTCTATCGATTGGAGGAGGACGGGCAAGAGGGAAGGCTCGGTCGCGACTACGGTAGCCGAGAGATCCTTCATCATCATTCCCTTATGACCTGGAATACGCAAGTTCTGTCAATGTCCACCTCTTTCCTTCGTCTACTGCCAGTCACTGGGGTTTGTGAGGGCGGGTATATGTACTAAGAGCGGGTGGGTGGGATATTCCCCAGAAAGCCTTGAATGGGGAGAGGAGGCGATAGACGCCACAGGGGGCGAGATATGTGCAGGGTCGCGACGCGGCTCGCCCCACGCTGGAAATTCGAATCGCCAGCCGCTAGCGTATTCGCCAAACATCAATCAGGCATTCAAGATACAACGTCCGGTGTCATGCAATAGTTGTACATCCATGCTGATGATCTATTTTCCATGCAATTGATACCGTCAGATCTGTAAGATGCATTAAAGGAATAACCATATCCATGTAAAACTGATGAATCTATACTGAATGATGTATTTTGCATGAAAATGATACCTTTCGACTCATAGATGCCATCAAGGCATACCCATGTCCGTGTAAAAATTGATGAATCTATGATGAACAATGCATTGTCTATGCATATGATAATATATCCATATGTTACTGTTTGACCTGATAGATGCAATATACTAATCCACATGTCCATGTAAAACTGATGAGTCAATACTGAATGATGTATTTTTCCATGCAAATGATACTGTTTTACCTGTTAGAAACAACAAACTGATACATATGTCCATGTTGAACGGGAAAGGGCGATCGTCCTCTACGGTTTGCCTGAGTTCGCATCAATGCCCCCTCCGAATAGGGCATTGAACGATCGCGCGCAGGTCATGGACATCCTTTCCCACCTCGGAATCCAGGCTGTGCCGACGTCTGTCTTCCGCATGCCGGTGGGTGGAGCGCCCGACTCCAAGGGTCGTCTTCTCAAGGTGATCATGCCCTGCTCCAAACTGCAGCGCCTGGTCATCTCAAGACGGCACTTGTTGGCCAATTTCAACCATGGTCGAGTCTGGCTGCGTCCCTCATTGACACGCGAAGAGAGGGCGAACTCGACCGATAAGCCGTTCTCGTACAACATCCCCAATCAAAACAGATCATCAGCGGCCACGGTAACGAGGAGAGCGCGGAGTCAGGGTGTTATCAGTTTCTGGAACTCTACGATGCGTGCTCCACTTCGGGGTTCGGGTCGTGGCGGTACCAAGATTGATGTCACCCAGCCTTCCTCGTCTCTCTCGTCCTATGGTCGCCCTCCCCCATCCATTCATAACTCACCCACTCCTTTTTGAGTGGTAGAGGTGTACGCAAGTGTGCTGAGCCTCCTAAAGTTACCGTGATATATGCTAACATCCGATCTATCTTGAATGAGGTGAACCATAGTAATTTGAAGTCTCAACTTGAGACGAATGAGTATCTCGTTTATTGTTTCACTGAGTCATGGCTACGAAAATCAGACCCTGATGGAGTGGTTCTTGGGTCACTTTCTAAAAACTACTACATTGTACGGTGTGATCGTGCGAGAAAACGTGGTGGTGGAGTTTGTATGATCATTCACTGCAGCATTGATTTCAAGTTGATTTTCGCTGAGTCCAAAACTGAATCACATGAACTACTGATTGTAGATCTGCGTGTTGGTACCCAGAGTACGCGAATTATTCTGGTATACAGAGTCCCTGCATTGTCTCAAACTAATAGCGCGTTTATCTGGGAGAAATTAGATCACTTCACAAAATGCACACATCCAACAGTTGTCGTTGGTGATTTCAATCTCCCTGAAGTGAAATGGCCACTTGATTATCAAAAATACAATGCTGTCAACACTGACTTCATTGATTGCTGTACTGAAGTAGGACTTCAGCAGCGTATCACATTTCCGACGAGAGGAAATGCTTTTCTAAATTTACTACTGACAGATTCCGACGGAATTGTCGAAAATCTTGAGCAGTTGCCGAACTATGGCAATTCAGATCATAAAGCATTCACATTCCAATTGACGATGAAAACAGAGCCGCAAAAAGCTAGATATGTAAAGAATTTTCGAAAAGCGGACTATGCTGCGATAAATTCTTTGTTTTCTAGTATTGACTGGCTTCTGTTTTTCAATGTGAGTGAAACTGTGAATGAGATGTATGAGAAGTTCATTCATCTACTCGAGCAAATAATCGAAAAATCTGTCCCTTTGATGAGGATAGATTCAACTGGGAAACCACTGCCTGGTCATATTCATAGACTCTCCAAGAAACGTCACGATGCTTGGATAACATTTTTGAATGACGGAAAACCTTCGTCAAAGAAACGTTTTGAAAAGCTTCATGCCGAATATAACCAGGAAGTGACTAAGTACCACCACAATTACGAGAGAAAAATCATAGAGACTAAGAACCAGAAGAAATTCTATGGTTACATAAAATCGAAACTTTCTAATGCATGTACTTCTGCTGTAGACTGTCTCATAGATGAATCAAACCATCAAATTGAGTCGGACAGCGATAAGGCAGAATTACTGGCAGAGACATTCTCAAGGGTTTTCACCAAAGACAATGGTGACACCCCATCTTTTTCTCATGAAAGAGAGAAAGTTTCGAATTTTTATGACGACCCCTTCTGTCGATTTGAAATTTGTGAGCTCATTGAAAAGTGGAAAGCATCATCGTGTCGAACTCCAGATAATATATCAATGATTTTCATTAAATCAACTGCAGTTCCTCTCTCTGCTGCTCTTGAGATCATTTTTCGAAAGTCGTATGAATTATCACAAGTTCCCGACCGGTGGCGCTCTTCAACAATAACACCTCTCAAAAAGAAAGCTCCATTTTCAAACCCGTCAAACTACAGACCTGTGTCAATCACAAGCTTCTTCTGTAGGGTATTTGAGAAATGCCTTGCTAAGCAAATGATTGCTGACTGTGAGAGCTACGGTCTCTTCCCTGACACGCAGTTCGGCTTTCGAAAAAAACGCTCAGTTGAAACACAAATGATCGAAGTGGTCAATGAATGGTCCAAGGCAATTGATGAGCACAGGTGTGTCGATGTGATATACTTTGATTATGCCAAAGCATTCGACACAGTGAGCCATCCAAAGTTGATTCAAAAGATTTCCAAAATGGGCTTTCCACTGCTGACCGTGAGATGGATTGAGGAATACTTATCAAACAGAGTATTCAAAGTGAGAGTCAAAACGACATTATCGGAATCAAGACCGGTCATTAGTGGAGTCCCACAAGGATCAGTTCTGGGTCCTCTCCTATTCAATCTATTTACTGCTGATTTATCGCAGGTTATAGAAAGGAATGGGTGCAAAAGCTTTACTTTTGCAGACGATCTTAAAATATTCCTATCATTCGAAAAAGATGAGTCAAGTGGTCCTCTGAAACTTCAGCAATGTATTGATTCCATCCTGGAGTGGAGCGACATTTGGCAATTGAGTATTGCAAGTGAGAAGTGCAATGTGCTCCACTTAGGAAATGAAAATCAGTTATCGAAGTATTATTTGAGTGGCATTCCAATCGATCGGAAATCGTCGATGAGAGATCTAGGCATTCAGATCGATAACGAGTTGACATTCAGAGAACACTTTGACATGGTGATCCAAAAAGCTGCGCTCCGTTCCAACATAATTTTCCGTGGACTCAGCACCAACAATGTTGCAGTAATGGTCAATGCATACACTACCTACGTTAGGCCTATGGTAGAATTCAGTCCTAGTGTCGCTTTCCCAGTTTTTGATAGAGAAGCTGTTAAACTCGAAAAGCTTCAAAACAAAGTGACGAGGCTGATTAGCTTCAAATGTATGGGATACAACTTTGAAAACAGACCGTTACCAGTGGAACGAAACGAGATGCTCAAACTTAATACATTGATGTACCGTCGTAAGGTCAATGACTTCAAACTAGCTTATGAAATGCTGTTCGGGCATTCGAGATTGTCCCGGTTCAGAAACGATTTTCTTGTTCTATCCAAATCTAATCTCAGAGGCGCAGGCTTCAAAGTGTGTCGAGAAAAATTTAGAACTAAGATTCGCGAGTACAGTTTTGCGAACAGAGTAGGTAAAGTACTGTATGATGTACTTCGAAAAGGAAAGATACCTACAAACTATGCAGAGTTCATGAATGTGATGTGTAAGGAGGTTGGATGATCTGTAAACTTGCTCACTCTACTCGCTTAGATTCCCCTATCTCACACATTATATTGTTCTACTTGTTCCTTCCCCCTTCCCCCTCCCCACCCCACCCCACAACAATTCCAACTGTGCGGATAAATCTATTCTATTCTATTCTATGTAAAACTGATGTATCTTCGATGAATAATTTCCTGTCAAGCAAGCAAGATACTACGTCTGGCGTCATGCCATAGTTGTACATCCATGGTGATGATCTATTTTCCATGCAATTGATACCGTCAGATCTGTAAGATGCATTAAAGGAATACCCATATCCATGTAAAACTGATGAATCTATACTGAATGATGTATTTTGCATGAAAATGATACTGTTCGACTGATAGATGTCATCAAGGCATACCCATGTCCATGTAAAATTGATGTATCTCGATGAATAATGTACTGTCAAGCAAGCAAGATACTACGTCTGGCGTCATGCCATAGTTGTACATCCATGGTGATGATCTATTTTAAATGCAATTGATACCGTCAGATCTGTAAGATGCATTAAAATAATACCCATATCCATGTAAAACTGATGAATCTATACTGAATGATGTATTTTGCATGAAAATGATACTGTTCGACTGATAGATGTCATCAAGGCATACCCATGTCCATGTAAAAATTGATGAATCTATGATGAACAATGCATTTTTTATGCATATGATAATATATCCATATGTTACTGTTTGACCTGATAGATGCAATATACTAATCCACATGTCCATGTAAAACTGATGAGTCAATACTGAATGATGTATTTTTCCATGCAAATGATACTGTTTTACCTGTTAGAAACAACAAACTGATACATATGTCCATGTAAAACTGATGTATCTTCGATGAATAATTTACTGTCAAGCAAGCAAGATACTACGTCTGGCGTCATGCCATAGTTGTACATCCATGGTGATGATCTATTTTCCATGCAATTGATACCGTCAGATCTGTAAGATGCATTAAAGGAACCTGGTCATGGTGGACGATTGTTGGTCAAAATGTGTGAAAAGTAGAGAGAGGTTGAAACACGAATCGTACTAGTGGTTGGGGCGCGCGCCTTTCTCTACCTCTTGCAAAACATCACCTGCGGGCGGGGGTCGAACCTGCCAGCGTCGGCATGCCAGTCAGACACCATGCCTTTTTTCCAAAAACGTTTTTCCAAAAACTTTTTAGATTTTCCCATATGAAACGTAACTTTCGAAAACTGCAATTATTCGGCCTTCTTCTACCATCTTGCAAAACATGGTCGATCGTGGGACTCGAACCGGCGATATAGCGGGCTTCGGTCAGACACCATAACCAATCATCACCTGCGGGCGGGAGTCGAACCTGCCTGCGTCGGCATAATGGGCATGGTGTCTGACTGGAATGCCGACGCAGGCAGGTTCGACTCCCGCCCGCAGGTGATGTTTTGCAAGAGGTAGAGAAAGGCGCGCGCCCCAACCACTAGCACTGGGCATGGTGTCTGACTGGCATGCCGACGCAGGCAGGTTCGACTCCCGCCCGCAGGTGATGTTTTGCAAGAGGTAGAGAAAGGCGCGCGCCCCAACCACTAGTCTCCGCCAAGTCCGCCCGCAGGTGATGTTAGGTGAAATTACCCCAAAGATCGATTATTAAAAATTTTAAAAATAAATAAAATTAATTAGAATTATTGTATTCAATTTAAAACTACTGTAAGAATAAATTGGTCCACGGATAGCTGGGCGCTTACGGATACGCGCTAAACTTAGAATAGCTGGGGGATGTCGTGATGTGACTGGGTTCCAGGGCGAGAGAGTGTGCGAAAAGCGGAGAGCGCGCAGAGCGAGAAAGCCAGAGGAAGAGGCAACGCTTTCCTTTCGTTTTGCTGTTGTTTCTTGCCACTGTTTATCGGTTTTTTTGCTTACTTTTATTTTTGTATTAATCTTGCTGCTGTCGTGTTACCTGATTGCTGCAGACCATCTGCCCTCGAATACCAGGCTCTTTTGTTGTCCTCCCACGCCCCTGATCCTGTTTCTTAACTCGGCATTTTCGTGAAGCGTCTTTATCGCAACGTTCACTGTACTGATTCGCTTCAAAGACAATGAAAACCATTTAATAACAAGACACAAATCCTCCGCCAATGCTCTTCCCATCCCCTATCACTTTCTACCTGTGCTAATGATTCGTATTGGCAGCAACTTGGCCTTTGTTCCTCATTATACAAGATGCTTTCTTACTTGCTCACTTTATCGCTATGCTTTTGTGCAATTACGGAGCAGGAAGCAAATGGATCTAATTAAGTAACAGAAATATTGGCTAGCACTGAGTCTTATTCGAATTCTTCCCCGCTTTCCTCCCTCATTTGCTTATCGCCCGTTCTTTCTTTCTCATGTGTGACATTGCCGTATCTATTCCGTGTCCCTTCCAGCTATGCAGCTTCCCCATCAGTGGCTTCACCACCCGACAGCGATCGACGGCCTCGGGATCATGGCGACCCAATCTCACCAAGGATGAGTGCATCGATATCGTCAAAACTGCTGTCGGACTGGCTGTCTTCCGTGATGGGTTAGTCGCTTTACTTCCTTTTGATCTCTTCTCTAATATTTATGTATTTCTCTCTCTCAACTATGTCCTAAACGTAGCAACTGTTCGAGTTGACGCTCGTGCTGTTTGGGTGGCATAGATTTATTTGAAATGAGAAACGCGATCGCCTGCAAAATATTAGGGAATCTGTGTGAAACGTGATAAATGAAAGGGTGGACTATTCGACAAGTCTTCCCCTCTTTCTCGACTAAATCAGTCCGTCTAATCGGATTGTCTCACTAGATAGGGACACTGGCCACTCTCATTTTCATTCAATTGAATAACATTGAATGCTGATTGAAGGCATGGCCGACATCGACTCGACGGTTGCCCCGAGGAAGTCTTCGCCGGTGAAGTCAACAAACTCAAGGAGGAGAAGTTCAAGCCTCGAGAACAGGTGGGTGCTGTCTTTGTTTATTGTGATGGACTGATATTGAATCATCAATCTATGTGTGTTCAATGATCGTGATGAGTCGATGCTTCCCTTATTTGGTTAGCATTTCATAGTGGCATGCTGCAGGTCACTCTCGAGCCCTACGAGCGCGATCACGCCGTCGTCGTCGTTGAGTACAGAGCCTCATTGGATGCGTTGGATTGGATGGTATCATTGGATGCGACTTGGGCGAGCGCCGACGACCACGGAGGCTGTAGTGTATTTTTCTCTCTCTATTTATTCTAGTTATTTAAAAAATATATATTCTACTATGTTTCGTTAGAAACCCATAAGTAGATTTTATATTATATTACTATGTGATTTCCGGTTATCAATTGTGCTGAAAGCGGAGTGCATACTCCAGTCGAACATCAGTAGTCCGTTGGCACGAGAGGACGCCATGCTGCAGGTACATTATATCCTGCACTCTAACCTTGCAAGTTCTTCTGATCAAGTGAGCATGTTTTCTTGAATAAAATTGAGCGAATATTTTTCCTATGGTTTACTTTTGGCTATATTCCCAGGTAACCCTAGCCTTATTCAATCGTTTGATGTTTTCCGTGAATAGGAACATATCAATCCAGAAAAAAAGATACGATAATCTACGCGCTAGGTCAATCGTTTCGTTAATTGTTACTTTTGGACAGCGCTAAATATCTTGTCATTTTTGTGTTTCATTCGTCCAAAGTCTGAAGCGGATTGATAGACAAATAAGTACCATAGTGCAAATGCTTCTAGAATTATGCTAGAGCGAACAAAAATTAATGCGATATCTCTGCCTTTTCCAACTGAACCATATTTGATAGGAAAAGTATTCGCTCAATTTTATTCAAGAAAACATGCTCACTTGATCAGAAGAACTTGCAAGGTTAGAGTGCAGGATATAATGTACCTGCAGCATGGCGTCCTCGCGTGCCAACGGACTACTGATGTTCGACTGGAGTATGCACTGCAGCATGGCGTCCTCTCGTGCCAACGGACTACTGATGTTCGACTGGAGTATGCACTCCGCTTTTAGCACAATCCAATTCAATCTTTTGTTAACACCTTTCTCTCATTTTGTAATAACTGCCATATTTGATAACTATTATCCACTCATCTCGATATTATCTATGTGTAATGTGCCAGAATTATTTTCGGATTTGTTTATGTTCATCTAGCTGGTTTACTGCTGATTCATCTATTGATTGTTTATTTTTTTTGTAAATAATTAAAATATAAATAATGCTTGAACTGACTGATCTGATTGAGCCCATGTGAGAGAAAGATGGCGTTCCAGCCTGTGAAGAGGGTCCCCTCTGGAACGGGATACGGTATCGTACAGTATGCTATACGGTGCTATACCATCACATAGAAGTATGGTACTCAAATATTGATTGATGTCGTTATAACTATTGAATTGTCGAGAAATGTTGACTCACATAGATTGCTGGTGATGGACTACGTGTAGCAAGACCAGAAGGGGGAACGAGATCGGCAGGTCTTGTAGTGCGCAGGGCTACGGTAGACAGGACGAGGGACCGGACAGGGATAGGCCGGTGCTAGAAAGCAAGCAATCACACAAGTAGTCGAGCATTCTTGAATAAACACATAATTGGTTAGCGAGGGTTACGGTAGGTCAAACTCACATCAATCGGTAGATCGTCGGTGGAAGAAGGTGGGAAGTGGTCGAGACACCATCGAGGCTCAGTAGCTGATTGATGTTCTCTGAGGAGTTTGTCTGTGGCCTCCGCGTCTCTGTTCAATCTTAGCAGCCATTCCCTCTGGTGGGCTGGTTTGGATGGTGGAGGGAACCGTCGTGTCTGTGCCGTTCCAAGTTTGCAGAGAAAACACCTCTTTTTCTTGACAGCCGTTGACATTCTGAATTATTTCTTGTTGGATTAGTACACATTGGTAAATAAAATAAATAAAAACAATGAAAATCAATAAAATACAGTAATAATGAAATAAAAATATTTTGAGGTTCGTGGTGTATTGAGAGCGCATCCAGGTCGACATTTGTGCCGGTCGCCCCCAGTGCAAAAGCAGGCTCTGGTTCTGATCCTTGAACTTCCGTATTTTTTAAAGAAAATTTTTATAATTTTTTTTATTTTTGTTTTTATTATCGGAAAGGTGATTTCTTTCATTTGAGCTTCAATCTTCTACGAGTGCCAGGTCCCTTTAAAGGAATACCCATATCCATGTAAAACTGATGAATCTATACTGAATGATGTATTTTGCATGAAAATGATACCTTTCGACTCATAGATGTCATCAAGGCATACCCATGTCCATGTAAAAATTGATGAATCTATGATGAACAATGCATTTTCTATGCATATGATAATATATCCATATGTTACTGTTTGACCTGATAGATGCAATATACTAATCCACATGTCCATGTAAAACTGATGAGTCAATACTGAATGATGTATTTTTCCATGCAAATGATACTGTTTTACCTGTTAGAAACAACAAACTGATACATATGTCCATGTAAAACTGATGAATCAATACTGGATGATGTATGTTTTTCATGCAATTGATGTTTTTGACCTGTAATTTATTGGGTCTGTACATATTAATTTACTATTGATGCTATTCTAAAGTCATAGCATAATTCGTACTAAAAATAATTCATGTCAACAGCTAATCCATGTTTAATATTGTATCGTTTTAATAAAATGGAATCCGCTAGAGATAAAGCGCACAGAATAGAAAGAGCAAACCACACGACATATCAATAATCAATCGATTATATGCGCGCAAGCTTCCGTATCTCACACGGCGTTTCGAGAATAGACAAGAGTTAGAGAAGCAGAGAAAAACTATAGGTAAGGCAAAAGTGAGAGAGGGTCGTGAGCAGCGACGCTACTTTGACTCCGTTCGCTCTTTTAATGCGCAATCTTTCTTTTCAGTTGAGACCCTATGTCCAATCTCAACATACTGCAGAAACGGTGTGTCTCACCAGTTGCCCACATACTGTACACTTGTTGGCCCTCCTGTCATCGTGGTTCATCTCCCAGAGAAGACGACTGGAATGAAAGACTTTATATTCCTTGATTTTTCTAGAGAGTAAATAACTGAAAAATTGAAACAGAGAGGGTGTCCAGTTTGGATGTGATTTTCTATATTTTTTCTCTCCATTCAGCACACTTTCTGGCCAATGCGAAATAGTGTGCGAGATGCTGACTGTCCGCATACTACTACCGTAACCTGATTATGAGGAGGAAGTAATTTGATCGACTTGTAGTTCTCCTGCTTGCATGGAAGTGTGATATGACTCGAGGAGCAGAAATTGTTTACTCCACATGAGTCCCCAGGCCAGAATCCATTCTGGAATTGGGATAAGTTTCATCCACTATTACTTTCATCTAGTGATCAATTTTGATGATAAATCCTTCCTCATCAGGCTATTCATCACACAAAATATTACAAGTATTACCACTTTCAAAATATTACCACCTTCTGGCTGCATGTTTTATCGATGGTGGAAAGCCCCTGGCAAGCGCACATTCCTGAATGAGACGGACACTTCGGAAATTGTGGTCGTTGTCCAAACCTACCGTAGTTGGCTCCAGTGATTCCGATGAAAACTCCCACACGATCCGTCAGAGGCTCACCCAGATCGCATATTACTGCAACGAGCTCTACTTATTCCCCATCGTCTCAGGCCTGTCAGATATTCGAGAGAGTGTGCAAAATGGAGAGAGTGCCTTCTACATTCCGACATTTGCTCATTTCGTTCCCCTCGCTCCCTTTTCGGGCAGAGATACGAGATAGTTTGCGAAATAGAGAGGGTGTTCACTTTGGATGTGATTTCCGATTTGTTCCTCTCCATCCTGCACACTTTCTCGCCGATGCTCGAAAGTGTGCAAAATGGAGAGAGTGTCCACCTCCCCCTTCCTCCTCAATCCATCCTCCCTTCACAATCTTCCTCGCTATAGTTACTCCCATCGAGTGAGAGATCAGATTCACTGACCTGAAGAATGTTTGAGTAATGCGATAAAGCTCTGAACCAGTTCTCAACCAACGCTTTGGGCCCAAATTCGCTCCAAATGCTTCTAGAACGAGATAAGTTTCAGTTATTTTTTATCTCACTGTGCGATCGTTTATGCTAGTATCATTTGCAATTCGAATGGAGAAAATACCTAATTAAAAAGTAAATGAGGTGTAAACATAAATCCTTGATACGAGATCTCTCCTCACCTCGACTGAGTGTATTCCTGCACTGCCAGTGTGAATCTCCTCAGTCTCTGCATCATCTCGCACCCGTGATCGCTCAAATATCTCTTTTTTCCATGATCAAGAATTTCCCTGATTCTATTGATTGGACATTTATTCTTTGTTAGCGATGCCATTTCGGGTTTTGCTCTCTCCATTCTGCACACTTTCTCACCGATCAGAAAGAAGAGAAAGTGTGCGGAATGGAAAGAGATGAAAACCGAAACGGTATCACTATTCTTTGTCTGCCGCTGAATTCAGAAACCGATTCTCCTCCTGCTTCATCCATGCGCTTCTCACAAATGGCTCACTTGGTCATGGACAGATCGCTGTCTCTCGTTCCCCACGTTGTCACGTACAACTCGGCGGAGGTATAACCAACCGACTGTAATCATTCCGATGGGAATTAGTGTTGCCGGATCGAATAGTAGCTCTCTTCATTCCGCACACTCTTTGATATCCTGATCGGGGAAAGAGTGTGCAGAATGGAGAGAGCACTAATCGATCCGGAAAAACCAATTGCTATGGAATTATAACATTGATACTTCACAATATTCTCGGGCACTGAAGTAGTCAAGAAGGCGCTATATTTTTCTTATTCGCACTTAATCCAAGCACCTCTCATGGGTCAGAGACTAGAAACTACTTTAGCGAGTGGCATCAACCAACCATGAAATACTCAATCTGACTGCTCGATCCAGAAGTGAAATTTCCGGGATTGCCAGGGCTCCATCCTCGTTTCCGTTTTTACTTGTGAAAAAGAATTACCTTTAGTCAATAGCACGGCATTTTACTGCCAAAATGAATTCAAAAACATTCGCGACAAGACCACGCTTTTTGATGGCTACGGCACCCGTTACAAGGCAAATTTTGGCTGACAAATTGCCAAAATTCTCTTTTTCTCGCCCTCCTCCTCTGGAATGCCGTGAATAGTGGATACGTCAGAAAGGACAAGGTGTTGTGTAAAGACACACTTTCTCGTCTGTCTCACTGTCAAGATAGATAGTGTAAACAGTAGAGAGCGCCAATATCTACATTGAATCCGTATTGGGTTCTATTGTGCGAAGAATTGGATGGTTTAGTGGCACTTCTTCAGTTGCGGGAGTAAACCCCACGAGTGTCCGATGATAATGTATATTGCTTCAAACGATCGATAACGGAACAGTTCTTTATAAATTTTACAAAAATGCATGAATACATCTTCTCGCCAAGAGGTATTGAATGGGTTGTATATAGTGAGGTTGGTGGATGTGTGAACTACAGTACTACTGGGAGAGGAAAAGGCAACTTGTGAGTAGTGTACTTTCCTCACTGCTGCAAATCGGAAAATACACACGGTTCACGTTAAGAGATCATATAATGCTCAAGAGAAAAAGGGAAACAAAGCTAATGCTGGTAAAGTAGGGAGAGAACAGGGATACAAAATTAACATACTGGGTAAGCATGCGATCGATAACTGGTTACTGTAAAGGAAAATTATGAATTTCATAGGGGAGGAACGATTACTCAATATCTGAAGGGAGAGATACGATAAGAAAAAGGGATTTAAAAGGGGATAATCAAAATCTGGTTTACTACGGTGGAATAGGGCGGCTATACATCAACATCTGAGCATTGTTCATAGAGGGCCATCAGTACAAATCAGGGGAATTACTGTACGGGCGGGGATCGATACGAATCAGAAGGGGAGATTACTGTAAGTGGGCGGGGCATAGCACCATCTATGCGATGGGATCGACTGGGGCTTATTCAATAGGCGACTCTTCCACTGTCTCCTCCACCACTCCCTCTCCTCCTCCCACATCCACTACCGTATCCGACTCGCCCATCTGACCCTCCTCCACTGCCTGACAAGACATATAATCGATTACCATCCATCTACCGTACTCCTACCGTTTCCCCTCTTCTTTCCCTCTACCTTATCCCTCCCCATCCTTCCCTCCTACCGTAATTCATCCTCATGATGATGTTCCTCCTGTCCCTCCATCTCTTCCGCTTCAAAGTCGTTAGTGACGATCTCGACTCCAAAGTCCGTCAGGTTTTCTAAATTTTCAAACATATTTTCGCAGTATTTTCGCACAGCGTGCTCGCACAGTGTACCGTATCCTCCCCCACCATACTTCTTCTTCCGGGGGCGGGTGAACTGGCGATTTCCTCCGAATGTCCCACTTCGATCGATGCATCCGCTACCACGTCGATGTACGGCTCGCCAGACTCCTGAACGGATTACGATTACGATATTCAGGATACAGTAACCTCTTTTTGACCTACAGTCTCCCTAAGCTATCGTATTTCGGTATCCTGATCTCTCTACGTTACTATTACTATTTGGTAATATCATTTCGGATTGACTCTCTCCATTCTGCACACTCTCACGCTGGACAGAAACACAGAGACCGCGCTATTGCTCGCAAAAGTGAGGAATGACTCGGTGAGAGAAAGTTTAAAATGAAGTTCAAAAGTTGGAGAGATAGTTTTCTTCTATAGAAACTAAGTTACCCAAATCGATGTGCGAGCGCAGACCTATCATTCGAATCGTCTTCGCGCGCTCTATGACCGTTTTCAAGAATTTCAAGGGGTTTTCGAGCGGTTTTCAAGATATAGATAGCTGTTTCTAGCAGTGTTCTGAAGATAGTGATTGACAAACGGGTTGTGTAAGTCGATAAAGTATCGAAAAATAGCCCTAGCTCATGAAGAAAAGTTTTTTCAAGAACCACTATGAAGAGTAGTTAAATTGCCTTGTAGAGGACGAGCTGGAACTGATCGATGTAGCCGCGCGCTCAGGAATGATCCCAAACACTATTCCTCTCGCAGGGGTGCTAGGGGTACTTAGTAGAGAATAAAACCGTTGAAAACTGGAATTCGAAAATCTACCTGATGACAGATTCAGGTCGATAATAAGGTGAGGAGCATGATATACCGTAGTATGGACATAATAAATCTATTGATCGATCTACCGTATCCCTCCCCTCCCCTCGACCTACCGTATCCCCACTGACCTGCTGAGGAATGGGTCCATTCGGTGTGCCTTCTAATTCCCTCATTCTACCGTACCCCTCCCTCCGTACCGTAACTCTCTATCGTATACCTCAGTGGTATCCTCCCTCCTCCTATTGACTCTTCTGGTCCTCTCTGCTTGTGCTGGGAGCACTCCTGGCTCAGTGTACTCATAGATGATCATGACGTGACCGAGCACCGCCTCCGCCTGAGTGTCCAGCACGTAGAACACCTGAAAGATATTTATATTATTAATATAAATAAATAAAATATTATAATTATCCTTGTATTGCTATTAGTCAGTGGAGCTTACATCTAATAGAGGTGAGCAGATCAGATAGTCGTGAACCAAATCAATAAAAACTCGAATGAAAAAATATATACCCTTTCTATTAGTGTTTCATCATTGGTACTAAACCAGATAAAGAAGTATCGCACCGATATCACGACGTTGGGTTGTTCAAATTCGAAATGTAATTTTGAACTAATCCCACACAATTAAATTGAACCCGTTCCTATCGTGTCTCACTCTCCTTGCATGTTCCGATATCACACATGCTCGAGTGAATGATTTCAAATATTGTTGACGAAAACGATCAATCAATTTTTTAAAGCGAGCCCATTCGTTATTCGTTTCACCATCATTACATGTTCAGATCAACGTCCCTCGCAACAATAAGTCATCGTTTACCTTGTAAAATAAAATCTCACCTTCTGCAGTCGGGGGCACCTCGGGAGCGTCGAGTGGAGCATCACTAGCCCCACCTGAGAAGCCATACATCCATATCAGTCTAACGTTCCATAAGCCAGTCGTCTCGTTTCGTTTGCTAGCTCTCAATTCCGCACACTCACTCGTCTGTCTGACTGGTGATAGAGATCGATATCAGAATACCGTACCCTCTCCGCTAGTAAAAAAGTTTATATTTTCCTTTTCTCCATTTATCACATCTTAAAAGAGTGTGCAGAATGGAGAGTCTGCAATCCTCAATCATCTACCGTACCTCAGACGTGTGCCAGTCCTTGCCGGACACGATGCGGAAATCCTTGAGACCGTCGTGATGCACTGAAGAGACCAAAGATCAGACTACAAACTACAAAATATAGACTAAACTCAAAACTGGACTCACTTCCTTCCTTCATGGGAGGATCGGCGTCTCTCTCCAGTCCGTACTTCTTCACTTTCGTCCTCATTGGCTTCCCTCCCAGTTCAGTCGGACCTGCCAATCGATCCATGCGATCCAGTCCAAGTCAATCCCAAGGTCGTCTCCCAAAAGATGAGGCCAAGGGGAAAATCTACCGTACCACTCCAGGGCGAGAGGCCGTCCTTGTTCACTTGGCGCAGGTCCACGTTCTCTACGCTCACGAAGAACACGTAGACGCCCATCTGGAGATTAGATATTAGAGATCAAAGATCAAACACCACTCACCTTGCTGGTGAGGGGTGGCATGAATGGCTTGCTGGCGAGGACGATACCACGATCGTACCTGAAATGAAAGCGATGGAATTATTGTACCTACCGTAACCAAGACAACACAAAGTGCGCTATCAACACCCAACTCACGCGAACTGGAGGTCGTTGACGCAGTATCTGAACACGAGGTTCTTATCTCCGATGAGACGACGCGTGCGACACACGATGTCGCCCATCACCGTCGAGCGAATGGCACCCTCGAACTAAAGAGGAGCGAGATGGGAAAGGGCGATTTCTGTACGCCAGACACACCATAATCCTATTGATTTAGGCCCAGGGAGAGTTTGTGCTTCAAGGTGGTTAAGGATGAACATGAACCCGAGTACTATTGTAATTAAAAATTGGATAAGGAACTTGAGATACGTATGAAACACCGATACACCAGTGACAATACCGCAATAGTTACTACTGATTCCACCATTGCAAGAGTTCGTGATAATGCGAGTTCCAGAGAATACGAGGTAACAAAATAATTATGAAACACCGATACTCCACGTTCAATCAACTTCCAGAAACGTGGTGGAGTGGTTACCAGGTGAGTTGGTGTTTATATAGGGGATGAAATGGTTTTTTTTTTAAAAAACATGTTGCAAATCACATAAAAAACAGAGAATATGCATGCTTATTTTATGCATAAGTCGTCGATGAAAAATAATTAGCTTCTAGAAATTGTAATGATGCAGCCACAACGAAGAAAATCAAAAACATCATTTGCACCTGCACCTATTTAACTAATTATCAGAAATCCCCTCACCTCGACCTCCTCTCCCGCTTTCATCACATATATGTGCATGTCCTCCATTCCGTCGTCCATTTGCTGCAATCAATCGAGACTAGACTCAGTCACGACCAAATCAAACTACAAAGTGAGACCAGGCCAATCCCGGTTTCAATATCAACATATGTGCATCTCTAACCTGAATCTCGGGCGGGTCTCCCTCGGTTGTGTACTCATACATAAAGAGAACGTAGCCCAGAATCGTTAGATTGTTGCGCATCACGTAGAAGATCTTAGCAAGCAATATTGTATTTTATAGTATTAAAGTATTAGTAGAGTGTCTATCCCTCGATCACATCATATCCTATCGGAAACTCGCCACCTAATTCCCTCACGAAACTTAGATCCACGTTGTAGAATTTTTTTAAAAGACAGAAAGCCACATGGCTTCTGCGATGATTATTTTAGTATCACTCTTCCATTCAATCGTTTCTCTACCGTATCCTCAGTATACCGTACTCACCCGCTTACTGAGACGGGGGCATCTTGGCAGATTCGTGCGCACCTGCACGAGTACAGTGTTCGAGGAGCGCCTGCAATCGACCAATATGAGTGGTTATAGATAGATACCATATTCATCAGTGTCACTCTTTATTTCGCACACTCTCTTGCTGGTCAGCGGTACGAGAGCGTGTGCAGAATGGAGAGAGCTACTATTCGATTTGGCATCACAGAATATCAGACTGCCGTAACAGGAGTACCGAAAGATCGATATGAACCAAGGGCACTAACCAGTCATCTCTCGTAACGACATACTCCATATTCTCCTTCCTCATCATGGCGAACTTCTTTGTCTTCGATCGACTATCTAATGACATTGTCTGTTTATTAGACTTCTTATCCTCCCGTATCAGAAACATAAAATCAAATAATGCTAGTAACAACTCACAGGAACTTGTCCACGGCGACAGGGAGTCTATATTGATCGCCCCGGGATGAACGATCTGCAATCGATCGATGATTGGACTACCGTACCTCCCCATGTACCGTAATCCCCTTTCTCTCTTCCTCCTCCTACCGTGCCTGTGATCCCTTGAGGAAAGAGGCGAAGCAACCAGTGGACGAGATGAGCGGAGGCTGCTTGGGCTTGCCAGAGTTCACAGCGAATGGCGGGCTCAACGGGCAGGAATCGATTAACTACTAGGGATGTCGGATCGAGAAAAAAAGCTCTCTCCATTCTGCACACTCTCTAGTTGCCCCGATTGGTGAAAGAGTGTGCAAAATGGAGAGTCCCTATTCGGTCCATCAACACTATAAACTACCGTATTCCATGGCGATGGATACCGTACCCCTCTCTCCTACCGTACTCCTACTCACATGGCTCCGGGATCGTTGATGAGATACTTGAGAAGGATGTTCTTGTCACTGGTCCAATTTCTATTGGCCACTCGCACGAAGTTGTCGGGCGTACGAGAGCTGGGCTGCACCAGCTCACCGATGAACTAAACAAAATAATATTTATTTTGATGTGTTCATTTAAAATATATAATTAATAAAAAGTTGTCTTCCAATTCTCATTAATAGAAAAAGAAAGAAATATAAGAACTGCCCGATTTCACAGAGCAAAACTAGCGATCGAACAAACCCGGCAGTTTCCGAATTCATCTTGCCTACATGTTTCCTATTTTACGCTCCCTAGGATTTTCTGCAGCCTCATATGCCAAAACTAAATAACCCTCGTAATGCATGATCTGCTTCACATTGTTAGTAACAATTTGTCACCTCATACGATCCCTTCCACATTGCCCTCCCCTCCCCTCCACTAACCGGTCCCATGCTGGGGCCATACTCGTCCATTCTGCTCCTTCCCACAAAGTCCATATTGTTGACGTCATCGAAGTCGTCGTCGCGCCAGAAGTCCTGAACGGAATAACCATCGATTAGGGTATAACAACTTCTATTGAGCAAGTTATTCGCCATGGAAATGGTGAATATTAGCAGTAATCGTAAGCGCTGTAATACTGACGATGGAAGATGATTAATTAATAGATGCGCGGTGTGATAAAACGACCAAATCGGGATAACGCGTCAGCTTCTCTGCGCTCTCGCCAATTTGGGATTACGGAAGTTCACGATTAAGTCATCAAGAATTGAAGTGTATATATTTTTTATATAGGACGACTATGAACGCCTTAGGAAGGTTATGGACGACTAAAAAGTAAATGAAAAGAAGCTGACAAAAAGCTAAACTGTGGAATCAAGATCGCGCTCTACCCGGAAAACACGGTATCTAAGATTTGGTATACGGTGTCTCGGCTATTTTCGAACGCCCCGCCTCTCTGCGTCTCGTGGCACACTTATGGCGGGATTTATTTTCGTTGGTATTGGTGTCACACCGTGCGATGCGGTGTACTAGGCAATCGGATTCGCATGTACAATTGATTGATCAATCATTTCAAGCTCACCTGTAGATGATCCTGGTCGTCTGGATGCTCGGTGATGATCTGCTTCTGCACCTCATTCTGTGCGTCTAGCACCGGCTGCTCGAGGAAGGCAGAGAGGGGAGGCTGAGGGAGGAGAGGATAAGTCCAAGAAAGTCAGTCCAAGGCGTTTTGAAGAGACACTAATTCAGGTATTATTAAATTAGGCCGTGATGTCTTCTCACCTGAGTGGGTACGATGCCGCGTCTGGCACGACTAGCCGGAGAAAGCATCTACAAATAGACAGTTTTAGTTGGTTCGGAAGGAAATAATATTAGACAGAACGATCACAATTCAAAAGGATGAAATGAATGAGAAGGATAAAAAATGCTCATTCCACTTTTATAGATGCCTGTGTTCTCCATTCGGCACACTCTTCTGTCCAATCGAGTGTGCCGAATGAAGTGAGACCATCACTCACCGAGACGGGCGGCATGTAGTCCTCGTCCTCCTCCTTGGGAACCGCTTGAGAGACGCGGTTGCCGCTGCCAGGCGGACGTCCGCGACCTCGCTTGACCGGTTGACCAGGCGCTCCAATGATTATTCATCACATAATTATTTGCTTTAGTCTCCTCTACTATGAAGAACGGCGTTAACTTTGCAACTTTTTGACATTGCCATTTTATACATAAATACCGATCTGATTTTCAAGAGAAAGTACCGATCGCGAAACTCATCCTCAAGTCTATCCCTAGAGTCAGCGAAATGTCACAAGTGAAATCGCATCTAGAATTCTGCAGACTTGAAGTTTCTGAACTTCTGGATTGGAGCTAATGCAAAAACATGTATATTTGCTAATTAAACTAACAGAGAATGGTCTCGGCGGGACGCTTCTTTGAGGCTGGGCCATCCTCCGAGATGGACAAGGGGCGACTCTTCCTGGGAGAAGGAGTGCCCGTGTCACCGCGGTCAGACCTGCTGTAATTAAAATGATTTATATTCGAAATATTATTTAAATATGCAAGATATGTTCACTCAGCAGCTTTTTCAAGCGATCTTCTTCCATACATTCGCTTGCCGATCAACAAAAGTACAAAATACCACCCAAAATAAGCGCTTGAGCATCAATGAGAAAATGGGCTATTTCCTTGAAATTTAACTTAAATTGATTTTGTTTTTGCTTCAAGTTGACAGTAGCCATATCGCGGAACCAGTCCAAATCATTCAAAACCAAGAGATTCCCCCGTATCCGAACCTGGTGGTGAGGAGGTTGTGCGTGGTGCGCCTCCCACCACGGGCGACGTCTTGTCTGCGATCGAATCTTCATGATTGGAGACCTCTCCGTCTTCGTTATTCCTTGCGTAGATGCTTCGGACGCCCACACGACGTGAGCGCTCCTCCTCCAGAGAAGACGACTGGAATGGAAAACTTTATATTCCTTGATTTTTCTAGAGGGTAAATAACTGAAAAATTAAAACAGAGAGAGTGTCCAGTTTGGATGTGATTTTCTATATTTTTCTCTCCATTCTGAACACTTTCTCGTGGATGCGAAATAGTGTGGGAGATGCTGACTGTCCGCATACTACCATGGTAACCCGATAATGAGGAGGAAGTAATTTGATCGACCTGTAGGTCTCCTGCTTGCATGGAAGTGTGATATGACTCGAGAAGCAGAAATTGTTTACTCCACATGAGTCCCCAGGCCAGAATCCATTCAGGAATTGGGCTAAGTTTCATCCACTGTTACTTTCATCTAGTGATCAATGTTGATGATAAATCCTTCCTCATCTGGCTATTCATCACACAAAATATTACCAGCGCATCACCTTCTGGCTGCATGTTTTATCGATGGTGGAAAGCCCCTGGCAAGCGCACATTCCTGAATGAGACGGACACTTCGGAAATTGTGGTCGTTGTCCAAACCTACCGTAGTTGGCTCCAGTGATTCCGATGAAAACTCCCACACGACCCGTCAGAGGCTCACCCAGATCGCATATTACTGCAACGAGCTCTACTCATTCCCCATCGTCTCAGGCCTGTCAGATATTCGAGAGAGTGTGCAAAATGGAGAGAGTGCCTTCTACATTCCGACATTTGCTCATTTCGCTCCCCTCGCTCCCTTTTCGGACAGAGATGCGAGATAGTTTGCGAAATAGAGAGGGTGCCAACTTTGGACGTGATTTTAAATTGGTTCCTCTCCATGATGCACACTTTCTCGCCGATGCTCGATAGTGTGCAAAATGGAGAGAGTACCCACCTCCCCCTTCCTCCTCAATCCATCCTCCCTTCACAATCTTCCTCGCGATGGTCACTCCCATCGAGTGACAGATCAGATTCACCGACCTGAAGAATGTTTGAGTAATGCGATAAAGCTCTAAACCAGTTCTCAACCAACGCTTTGGACCCAAATTCGCTCCAAATGCTTCTAGAACGAGATAAGTTTCAGTTATTATTTATCTCACTGTGCGATCGTTTATGCTAGTATCATTTGCAATTCGAATGGAGAAAATACCTAATTAAAAAGTAAATGAGGTGTAAACATAAATCCTTGATACGAGATCTCTCCTCACCTCGACTGAGTGTATTCCTGCACTGCCAGTGTGAATCTCCTCAGTCTCTGCATCATCTCGCACCCGTGATCGCTCAAATATCTCTTTTTTCCATGATCAAGAATTTCCCTGATTCTATTGATTGGACATTTATTCTTTGTTAGCGATGCCATTTCGGGTTTTGCTCTCTCCATTCTGCACACTTTCTCACCGATCAGAAAGACGAGAGAGTGGGCAGAATGGAGAGAGATGAAAACCGAAACGGTATAAATATTCTTTCTCTGCCGCTGAATGCAGAAACCGATTTTCCTTCTGCTTCGTCCATGTGCTTCTCACAAATCGCTTACTTGGTCATTGACAGATCGCTGTCTCTCGTCCCCCACGTCGTCACGTACAACTCGGCGGAGGTGTAGCCAATCGACTGCAATCATTCCGATGAAAATTAGTGCTGCCGGATCGAATAGTAGCTCTCTTCATTCCGCAAACTCTTTGATATCCTGAGAGAGAAGGAGTGTGCAGAATGGAGAGAGCACTAATCGATCCGGGAACACCAATTGTGATGGAATTACACCATTGCAACTTCACAATATTTTCGGGCACTGAAGTAGGCAAAAATGCACTGTATATTTTTAGTATTCGCAATAGCTATTTCCAGGCACCTCTCATGGGACAGAGACACTAGATTTTACTTTAGCGAGTGGCATCAACCAACCATAAAGTACTCAATCTGACTGCTCGATCCAGAAGTGAAATTGCCTGGAATGGCCAGGGCTCCATCCTCATTTCCGTGATAGAAGATTATCGGGGTTCGAGTCAACTGAAAATTGATCTTTGGTCTTTTGTAGTGTCTTTAATTTTAACTCACAATGCTTATACATGCTTGCGTTTTGTAGTGAATAGCTAAATTTGGCTCGAAAAGCCGTGAACTTTTCATCCAGCTAGGACGATACAGTTTTTAATTTTAACTCACAATGCTTATACATGCTTGCGTTTTGTAGTGAATAGCTAAATTTGGCTCGAAAATCCGTGAACTTTTCACCCAGCTAGGACGATACAGTGCATTGTTGTGTGCAGATTGACAAGAGTTGTGCTGTCGATCAGCGATTAGACACTGATTGAGTCTAATCTGATATTATGAAAGGGGAAATCACCTGATGTGTATCATTCTCCTTCCCTCCGAAGCTTCCAAACTCGAAAAAGAAACGCTGAGCGAAGTCATCTTCACCGTTGCCGCTTCTGATGAACGATTACAAGAGATAAAACATGCTCAATTAATGTCACAATGAACAGTAGCATTGACAAGTTCTTCATCGTTTACCTTTCTCAAGCAAAAGCTCCTAGTGTTGTCAACAGACATGATGACAGAAAGGTCTCAACTCACTCGTTCAGCCAATTCTCAAAGTGATTGGTTATCGGCCCTCTTATTCTGCTCCAACTCCCTCGTTCGGGGATAGGATTGGATGAGTGAATGAAGTAGGATGAATCATGGGCTGAGGTCAGGGAAAGAACTCCTGCGAAGATAGCTGCAAAAGAGTGATACCTCTCTCTTTCCAGCAAACATAGACAATAATTATAATTACAATGACGTCAGGTAACTTCTATAATATCGAAAATGAGCCTACCCACTAGCAGTCGTCCTGTCACAATCATCACGGAAGAGTGCATGGGCGGTAGAAGTGCATTGTCCTCTCTAAAGAATGGCGAGGAGGGGCTTCCATCCTCCTATCGTTCAGAGACGAGAGAGTGTGCAGAATGGAGAGAGTCTCTATCTCCCTCGCTTCCATCAGTTGTTCTTATCATCACTGATAAGGGCAGATCTCAATTCGGAGAGGTCACGTACGGGACTTCTGAGAAGAGATACAGTTGATTCTGGCAATATATTTGTGCTCTTTGATCTGCTCTGGAGAGAATAATATTTCACTTTTATTATCTTCCTAAACTGCCGAATTAGACTGCTTATTTCTCACATCCAACTGTATTAGTCTTTCACCCTCCATAAATTCCCAGATTCACACTTCCATGAACTTTTGTGTAAGGCGATGTAATCGGCTCATACGATGTTGTCAATGAATACTCGGGAACGGGATTAAAGGGACCTGGCAGAGATTGAACATGTGACCTTATTTTGAAGCTCACACTGTTTTAATAATATTTACAAAATTTAAAAATTTTTAAAAAATTCCTGCGGTTGCAATAAAAATAAAGAAATTTATGGTGTGATTACGGTGGATCAAGTGGTGCGATGCGCGGGCAGCCATGAATTGAAAAGTCGTCCGGCGAACTGTGAACTGACTTTTCAAAGTGGCTCGGCTGCGAAATTTTCTTTTTTTGCGCATTTACTTATTTTGGTTGAGTTTTTTACCATTTGGAGTTTTTATTTTCGTTCTAATGCGTAGTGCGATAGTTCTTCTATCTATTCGGTGCTAATTGACGTAATTTTGCTCGATGTGTAGCCTCAAAGTCGCGCTTTGGAGTGTGTGCAGAAGAGAGAGCGCAGAGCTAACCCTCATTGTGATTGACTTTTACCATTTCGCGTTTTTATTTTTGTTTTAATGCGTAGTGCGATAGTTCTTCTATCTATTCGGTGCTAATTGACGTAGTTTTGCTCGATCTGAAACCTCAAAGTCGCGCGTGGGAGAGTGTGCAGAATAGAGAGCGGAGATCTAACAGCTCATTGTGATTGACTTTTATTGTCCACTTTCCATTCTGAAAACTATCTTGCCAGTCATTCCGGCGAGATCTCACCGCCGGAATGACTGGGATGACTTATTTTCGCGATTTTTGTTACCAATTATTTACTTAGCTATGCTCAAAAACCCGACAAACGGCTCGAATCCGCTTGTACAACGGCGGATGAGGAAGTGTGCGCGATGTGGAAAACCATCAAGCACTACGTTCACTTTCCCTGCTAACTCGAAGCTAGCTCTTCAACGACTATGGATTAGTTCTCTCGGACTAGACTCATCCGGAACCTCACGCGAACTAGAGGCTGTGCGTGCTAGGTTGACTGCCAAAGATGATGTACGGTGGTGCCACCTTCACATTGGAGTCGATGGATTGCCGAAAAAGGTAGCACTTGCTTCTATTTATCGCTTTGACGAGTAACCATTATTTTGAAGGAAACAGTTCGTCCTAGCGATGACAGAGATACAGGCACAGTAGAGGTAATAGTGATACTAGGTCTGCCCTTTTTATTGTCTTTCATAGAAACGGCGGAGGATTGGTGAGCCGGAGGAGGAAGTGGTAGATCACTTCGAGGATGGAGAGGGAGAAGGGGCATATGAAGGGAATGAGCAAGTGAGAACGAATAAGATGACATTATATTCAATAGTAGAAACACAACTAGTGCAAGACTACGTAAAAAATAGGACTATTACTGTTCCATTTATCTCTATGCTGATATCAGGACGGAAACGACGATTGGGGTCTAGGCGATAATGATTTCCACCATGATTCGATCAATGATCTACCATTCGAGCAACACGAGGTACTGTGCTGTAAAGCAATCGGGTAGATTCCATCATTTATGTAGATCAATAGCGGTAGAAAATACAATAGTGATGACCAACAAGAACAATCTACGATTCACTAGAGAGGTCACTTTGCTTTCCACTCTTTCCATTCAGCACACTATTTTGCCGTAATGTTATGCGATATAGTGTGCAGAATAGAGAGAGCTCAACCGTAATGTTATGCGATATAGAGAGAGAATAGAGAGACCGAAATGACTTCCCTATTATTCACAATTGAAATGAATTTAATCAAATTTGAATCTGTTTCTAATGCATTCTCCATATAGAGAGGGTCATTTAAAGTCCATAGGTGAAACAGTGAACCACTAGGTTTGGTAGTTTAAAATGACTCTTTCCACACAACATCATTTCTATGATCTGTGAGAAAACATGCACAATTAGGAGAGTCATTATTAAATTACCAAACCTTTTCACTAGTTGCCTGATACGGTAGTAGCTTTCTGCATTCTGCGCAATATCATGTGATTGTGACGTAAAACCAGTGTGCAGAATAGAGAGAGCTACTATTCGATTCGGCTACAGTGATCGAGTAACATAAATGATTCATTAAACAGTATAATACAATTGTCTTCATACTTTAGCCGTTGACTCCTCCTCGCCCCCTCTCTGTGTCTCAGCTTGCGATCGATGAGCGACCATCTGAAACACGAAGCGTGAATGTGTCTAGAATGAATTCGGGGGTTTCTAGTGTCCCTACTCTCATAACGGTTTGCACTGATCTGATATAATTGGTATCGAATTATGATTGAAGGAATCTTCCTTCCGCCCCTCCCAGAATTCTCAAACAACTGAATCCGATCAAGAAGAAGAGGAGGTGGAGGAGGAAGATTCCGTTCGGTCTGACTACTATCTAACAGCTAAGTCCAAGTTGGATTTATTGTTTAACCTAATAAATCACAAAGAAATTGACTTGTAAATTTAATCGACCCTTGCTCGTTTATGGAGCACTCAACGAGAACTTGTTTGAAGATAAAACGGATTAAATAACGATCGAAAAGCGTAAGCCACAATTTATGGTACGACTTACTTGTAGGACATTTTCCAAGACCAATCCATTCAGGTCTTCTGATTTCCCCATACCGGAAGCGTATTGTTCTTTTGGCGAATTTCTGGAAAAGGATTTTCCAGATAAAGAACAAGGTGTTTAAAAAGGACCTGGACGTCAGGGATGCTGTTATCGTAGGCCTCATCTTCGTAAACTGTATCGGCCGGACAATCGAATGCCGGTGGCATCATCATGACTGGCTCTGGAGCCTGAAGAATTAGAACAGTAATTAACCGTCAAGGCGAGAACGATTAAATTAAATAGCTATCGAGTAAAGCGACGAACAAATTAATACAAACTGTCAGACTGAGTACGAAAATTGAGGGAGGCTTCCGTCAAAGTGCGAATTAGAGGTTAGAAGATCGCTCGTGTAAATCGCGCACAACGAAAACCGGGTCACAATTGGAAAAAACGTGGTCACTAAGCTACTACCAAACGGTGAATGCACAATTGACGAAGCAACGACTATAGACGACCCACTTACACGGGTCATTCAGGAGTTAGCACTGCTCTATACGTTCTGCACACCTTTCAAAGCGCGATTAGAGGTCAAATATTGAGCGATGTCATACCAATTTGCCATGAATAGATGGAATAGCTATCGCACTACGCATCAGAACAAAAATAAACGCGCGAAATAATAAGAGTAAATCATAATCAGCTATTATATCTCCGCTCTCTATTCTGCACACTCTCCCACGCGCGACTTTGAGGTTACACATCGAGCAAAATCACGTCAATTAGCACCGAATAGATAGAGGAACTATCGCACTACGCAATAGAATGAAAATTAAAACGCGAAATGATAAAAGTCAATCACAATGAGCGGTTAGGTATGTGCTCTCTATTCGGTACACACTTCAAAGTGCGACTTTGAGGTTTCAGATCGAGCAAAACTACGTCAATTAGCACTGAATAGATAGAAGAACTATCGCACTACGCATTAGAAGTAAAATTAAAACGCGAAATGATGAAAGTAAATCACAATGAGGGTTAGCTCTGCGCTCTCTCTTCTGCACACAATCCAAAGCGCGACTTTGAGGTTACACATCGAGCAAAATCACGTCAATTAGCACCGAATAGATAGAGGAACTATCGCACTACGCAATAGAATGAAAATAACCGCGCGAAATGGTAAAAACTCAATCAAAATAAGCAAATTTGCACAAAAAAGAAAATTTTGCTGAAGAGCCATGTTTAAAAGTCAGTTTCCAGTTCGCGGACGACTTTTCAATTCATGGCTGCCCGTAGATCTCACCACACACTCGATTCAACCGTAATGACACCATAATTGTTAATTTTTTCAAATTAAATTTTAAAATATTAATAAATTATTTAAAATTTTATTTTTTTCGCCTAAAATCTTGAATTATTATTCTAAACGCAATGCGTTCGGGTGTTGTTTCTATGTCACATCCCTTTAATAGATGGGATGAGATTCAATGCTAAATGACAAAATCGGTTTGAACTTTCTAGGAAAAAACATCGGGTCCATGAATTCCGTAGCGTTCCCAACGTCGAAATGTTGATCCCCAATTGCGATTCGCCAATTTTACAGCCGTGATTCATCTACGCGTACCTTTTTCAAACTGGGAATTCAAGAGTTTGATTGATCTAATTGGTTGGCATCTTATGACTATGGAATATACGTATTGTATCAGCTCATCCCTTCCTAAACAGACAAAACATTACGGAAAATCCTTGGCATAGTTAACTTTCTTCGGTTTAACGGTATGGATTAGAAGTTAGTGTCACTGAGAACCGCGAGGGGTTGAACGACTGCTGAACAAAATGTTTTATTAACCAGAATCTGATAGCGAAGATACAATGGATAATTATTGTCAAACACAATTAAAGGGAGTCGGCAGCTAAAAATGAATATGTCTCATATAATAGAGTTTCACTCACTCAAAAAGAGAAAAAAATATTAAAAATTAAATTTTAATAGATAAGGAGTAAAATGAAAAATAAGCGAGGAATACTGTAGCTCCGGTACCGAGCGTGTGCCCGGTGTGCCTTGTCAGGCGCGATTCACCAAAAATTACGGTAGTCCCAGTATTTTGATTTTTTTGCTCGCATCGGGCATTTTTCGATCGGTTTTCATCGTTTTATTCATTTTATCGTTGACTATTTCCACGTTCTGCATGAACACTCGGCCATTCGCTCCTTGCAGATCATCTTTATTAGTGTTGGCACTCGTTTCCTGTCAAATCAGGTCATTTCGGGAGTTTTCTTCGCGGTGTGTACGATGCCCCTTGGAGTTTTTCGCCTTTCATGCTCAATAGTAGCCTATTCGCTGACTTCAGACAATTTTATATTGAATTCTATGCGGAAACGAAATGATTATAGCGAAAGGTAGCGAGTAGTGCCCTTTTGCGCCAATTCCGGCAATGATTACCGCATGCGCTCTTTCCCCGCCAGCTCTCGCCCCGAGCATTATGCTTGGCGGGTTTCCCTCCTGAGCCTGACGGCTGAAGGGACAGAGCACATGTTAGGAGTGATGCGAGAGGAGTTAACGAGATTTCTGTTCTGGTGCAGCGTTCATTTCAATGAACACGGAATTCCAATCGACGTAACATATTATAGGATAGTTGGCTTGGTAGCTGATCTAGCGGAATTGAGCACAATACAATATAATGAAAACAACAGTGGTACGATAATAATGATTGATATTCATCCATCACTGCACGATGACGTGCCAGACGGAACACCACCTCCAATTTCTCGAATGGCGTCAGTCCCTGGTCCATCACGTTTCCAATCAACGGTAGATCATTGAAGGCAATTGCTGGATCAATAATCTGTTTATGCATTAAACGATTACCGCGGAACATTCGAATTGGTCAGTAACAAATTTACAATAGGGACACTGTTTCTGGTTTAGCGGTCTCCATTCCTTGTCTGACCGGCTAGATATTGTGAGGAATGTAGAGAGTTACAACCGAAACGACATCATTGGGAAACAATAATGACAATCTATATAGGCGAGCAATGGGCACCCGTCACAAGAGAGAATACAATTAATCAATGGATACCGTAATCCCTCCTCCCCGATTACTTGCTTGTTTCTTCTTCTTCCCTCATCGACCAATTCAGTCGATGTCCCTCTTGTGGCACTGGATCGATTCTGTGGATGAAGTCGCATCTGAATGGATCGGCTCTCACTCTCAAATGGGAATGTGAAATCTGCCAGGACCAATCCTGGAGTTCACAGTGCCTTTTATACTGGGAGGTCTCTATTTCTACAAGGGAGAGGACGGAAATAGTTTTACTACGATAAGGCCACATCAGAGGATACTGTAATAATAAGTGGACGACCCCGACCAAGATTCCGATTCCGAATTCGACTCCACTCCAGCCAAGAAATGGGAAGAGGCATGCATAGTTGCGTAACACAATATTAGTATTCAGTGAAGCCTTGACTCAGTGTATGTAGTTGATCCATCCTTGACCATATCTCGTTGAACAGCATCTGTAATGGTATCGTGTTCTCCGAACGTTGATAAAATATCATTTATAAAAATCTATGGTTCCTCTGACACATTATGCAGAGCATGATCTATCAATTCAACAGGAAGAGAACACTTTAAAAAATTTTTAAACACAAATGTAACTCAATTGCACTACTATGCCTCCTATCAATATCGAATATGATCGGTTGTTGAAGCACAAATTGAACGTGTGCAAATGAATTTTAAAAATCAACTCACGAATGGCACATTCTCCATTCGCTCCCGGCTCGTAGTTCTTGCCCATCTTCGTCTTGTACTTGTGGTTGTTAATGGCGCGGAAGGGCTGCAATCAATCAATAAATAATTTATAATACAGTACATCACTACTTTGGACCAGCACTCTCTCCATACTACCACGCCGAACAGATAGCTGATAGTGGGCCGAATGGAGAGCGCCATTCGATCCTGCAACACTTCCGTATCCACCCCACATCATCCCAAAACTTGTACTGCGTGTGATCGAGCGACGTTTCCCACCCGTCGTGATACCGTACATTCCAGAGCATTGTAATGCTAACGTACCTGTCAGGGTGCATCCATGAAAGAAGCGGGCGACGATTGGTGCGAGATCTGTGAGATATCATCGATATTCTCCGGGATCTCGTCCGGATCCGTCGACATCATTCTGAAATTCGTAGTGTACTCAGGGCGACGTTTACTAACTAGAAAAGTCTAGAATTTTCGACAGGACGACAATTACGATTCGTCGACCACACCACACCACGATTGACCGAACCTGTTCATGAGATGCGGAGGGTACTGGTGCTGCTGCATGGGCTGCATGTGCTGCATCATCTGGCCGATGTTCGGGTCCTGGTACAAAATGGGCATCATCAGCGCGCCGCAATCGTAGCCGGAGCCGGGCATTGGGTAGTACTGCGGTATCTAAAATGGTGTGGTCAGGGCGACGTTTACTAATTACAAATGCCTAGTAAAAAATCGACAGGATGACGTTCACCAACCTGCGTGTACATGATTTGCATCGGGATCATCGTGGGATTGCAGGCGGGTAGCGCGCCGAGTCCGGACTGTTCCTCATTCGGAATGGGCGTCGACGAGGCGCGATGCTGGAAAAGGGCGGGGGTTATGGTAGGTACACCATAAAATGATCAGTGATCGATAGGTAGTTTCGGCTACCGTATTCCAGTTGAGCAAGATAAAAAAAACATCAACGTGATTACGGTAGATAATCCCCTAGTAAAGACCGTCACTACCCATCGATGTCAGCTTCTGTACATCGGAGAGGAATACTGTAGACACAACAATTGATAATGGATCACCCAATCGGCTACGGTATCCCTCCGTATCGGGTGGATAGGATAGGCACACGACAAAGCGTGAGCGCTTGCCACGTTTCCCACCACACCACACCACTACCTGACTACCGTTGCTGGAGACGCCGGGCGTCTGCGGCTGTTGCTGCTGCATCGGCAGCATCATCTGGCCGGAGAGCGACATCGCAGCGAAGGCCTCGGGCTGCAACAAGCAGGGCGACGTTTATCGCTTCGATAATCTGGTCACATTTTAAACTGCGTGAGGAAAGACTACGTTTCTCACCAAAACAGAGGATTATGGTATGTGCAACATACGATAGAGGTCGACGTTTCCCACATCACACCACCACACCAAGACTCACCGGCTGGTAGTACATGGGCGCGGCGTAGGCGTAGCCGGGTGCGGGGCAGGCGCCGTGTGGGGGTGCGGGAAGGGCTGCAAAAACAGGGCGACGTTTATCACTTCGGCATTCTGGTAAAATTCTGCACAGCGTGAGTATAGGCGACGTCTCCGACGACACCACCACCACTCACCGCGTAGTACATCATCTGCTGCGGCTGCGACATCGGAAGCACGTAGCCGGAGGGGGGGGGGGGGTCTCCGGCGCCCGTCGAGTAGTAGCCGGGCGGCGGCGGGGCGGCGCCACCGGCCGGCGCGCCAGGCGCGTAGTAGTACTGCAAGCAGGAGGCGTTTACTAATCTCTTCATTTTCACACTGTTTATCAACCTTGGGTTGCTGCTGCATGTTGGGGTCGATGGTGCGATGGGGTGTGGTGTTGAGCTAGGCCGACGCGGGACAGAGGGCGCGATTCCGCTCTGGCCTGGATCAGGGTTACGGTAGGCACACCACTCCAATGTTTGGTAAATATTTCACTGTGTGCGGATGAGTATCGTTACTACTACAATAATAAACTACAAAAAGTAATAAGTATATTGGTGCTTCAAGCGCGTGATATTTATTAAAAAGCAAAGTTTGTAGAGAAGTGCGATCAGCATAAAACAGAACGCCACACTTCCAAAGTCATACTCGAGGCATAATTAACAAAAAGAAGCGCGTTGCTTAGTGTTGTGTATTACTCCGGGTTTACCGCGCGCGACACTTCTACGAAGCTGATCACGCAGCCACGCAAAAGCATCTTCGCGAGTAGTGCGCATTGCGGCAAAAAGCGGGGTATGCTAACAATTAAATTCAAAATAATTCGTTTAATCATTAGGAGCGATAATACCTGGAGTGGCTCAACTGAGAAGGTGTCGGGGAAGGGCATCGACTTCATGGGCGAGGGGACGCCAGTCAAATCTGAAAGATGGTGAAATTGAATTCAAATAAATTGCTCGTGAGAAAAATTAATCATTCGAGGTTTTCAAAATAAGAACGGACTGCCACATCGTTGTATCATGTTTCAATGGATAATATTGCAATAAAATAAGTAAAGTAACCTGTTGAGGTCGTGCTTGAACTCGAATGTTCTCAGTTTCTTACCTCGATTAGTCGAGTCAGCCCACAGCTTGCCCCTGCTCAACCAGCGGTCAGTCGTGTGCATTTCTGGAAATAAACAGATATACATTCCAGAAGGATAGCCATAGCAGTTGAATGGAGTACATAAAGAGAGTTAACAGTCGAGTAAAACGTAAACGGCCGACGACAGTGAAAATGACAGTAAAAATGGATATTTCGCGAGCAAAAGAGGTCCGGTGAAGTAAGTTTCCTACGCGCCATGCAACAGAGTGGTTTTTGAGAGAACAAGCTCTCCAATTATTATAAAATTAGGCTAAAACTCAACAAAATAAGCTCGAAACAAAGGAAATTGAAGGACGCCAGAGAAGGGGCGGAGTCAAGACAAGCGCGAGCCTGCGCGTTTAAAATTTTGCAGCACTTTCACTTAAATACGTAAAGTATGCGGTACCGCTCATACCGTATACCGCAAAAAATACTTTTTAACCAGCTGCTTCAAATAATATTATTATTTTTAATTCTTTAATTATTTTTGTTTCACAAACGCAACAACATGGCTGAGAATAAAATAAATTAATTTGAAAAATATAAATTTTCGCCCGCCAACTCCCTTTAAACATTATCGAAATAAACAAAACAAAAATCGGGGGTCAAGGGTCGTTTTCTTCCTCTCTGTGCATATCCGAAATCATCGTCGAATTCAATAAAACACACAGAAACTGATTTATTTCCCCACTTGTCTAGCCACTGAAAGAAAGTGGCTCCCCAGTTGAGATGGGAAGAAGGCTTGATCGTGTAATGCTGAAATGCATTCCCACTGCAGACTGAAAAAAAAATTTTGATTGTATTGTCAACTACTTCTTCAGTGTTGCAAAAAAGCACCCTAATGTCAGCAATTCTATCATTTATTCGCCAACAACGACAAACCTGTTCATTCTTTAGTGCTTCGTATATGCTATTTTCACCCAACCATCTCGTTAAACTCAATGAAATATATCCATCTTCTTTCATTTTGAGACGATTCTGGAAAAAAAAGAACTGAGACATAAAACCAACTCTCTTGATCTGTGTTTCAGATATTGTTGTAACGAGAACTGACTAGAACGACTCTCATCAAATGCTCTGTTTCCATAACATAGGAACAATTATCGAATATTTTAAATTTCGAAATGCAATCATAGAGAGAAACTGGCAGTGAGTAGATTGGTATCTGAAAAATGCTTTAGTGTGTGTAAATTGGGTAAGTAGATATCACCTTCATTCCTGTCAAATTATAAATATTGAGTCTCCTACAATTCCCATTTACATGTATTTTTTCCAAAAAGTCAACACCCGTTATATCGAAATGAAGAATTTTTTGATCGAATGTAATCATTTCTGGTTTCATAGAAACGATCCAATTCATAAATCAGTAAATTGTTGTTTAAAAACTTATGTTATTCTATGAATAAACTCTTACTTCTTTCTCTCGTCTACTGGGAGACCGTCATCGAAGTATACTCCCTCGATTTCTATGTGAAGTGTAGATTGTTGTTTGAAAATGTACTGCCAGTGAGTGAGGAAGTGATGATCGACTCGAATCTAGAATAAACTGAATATAAATGCATTGGTGATCTAACTCACAGAATGAAGGATGATCTGCACAATTTGGAAGCGATCAATCAAATAGCCAAGTCGTTTGAAAATACAACAAGGAATCTGTCGCGGGATATTGGGTCCAATTTTCTTCTGAAAAGATCGAGATTGTTCCTCTTTTTTTAGTTCCAGTTTGCTCACTTCCTTTACTTTCAGCCATTCATCAATGTGTTTAAATATTAGTGTTTCTTCTGATAAATGATCAAACTTCAAGCGATATTTCTTCACTCCTTTTCCCGCTCTGATCATATTCACTTCAATATCTCCATTACGCATCTGAAAAAATTCCTTTGATTATAGTTTGTTCAGACAATCCAATTCAGTTGAACAATAGTATGGGAAAAATTTTACCTGAACCTTGTCGGTCTTGCATTCTTAGCGAACACATTCATCTTTTGACTGACACAAGCCATAATATCCAGATCATCGCTGAAACAATTTGAAAACATAAATAAGTCGTCCTGTTGACTGATAATACTACTTACTGATTCAAATATTCGAAAATGGAGATGAGACAATCATCAGGCAATGTTGTTGAAATTAAATCCTGAACACAATATGTACCAATATGTGGATGGAATTAGTGACAAATGAGTGAATGGCTAGGTATACAGTACCGCAGAGTCTCTTGCAAGAGCGGCGGGAGTCGAGCCTGCCTGCGTCGGCATGCCAGTCAGACACCATGCCCATTAGGCCAGGGCGGCCTACCGCAGGGAACGCTTGACGGAGACTAGTGGTTGGGGCGCGCGCCTTTCTCTGCCTCTTGCAAAACATCACCTGCGGGCGGGAGTCGAACCTGCCTGCGTCGGCATGCCAGTCAGACACCATGCCCATGGTACATAAGTAAAGTACATAGATTAATACATTCTACCAACCTCGTTACTGAAAAATGATTGGAACTTGAAGTGTCGTTGCTTCAACTCGGAATTTGGAAACAGTTCACAACATTTCGGTAGAGAAGGAGGCGTAAGAGGCAACGTAGAATCCATCCACAATATGTTGTCTGAATGAGTAGATAAGGAGACGACTGAGACAAGTGAGTTTGAATCAGATTGGAGGCGGGATGCGCAAACAATTTCCCGCTTTCCTCATTGTTCATGCTCTCTCGTCTCTCTGACCTCCGAGAGAGCATGCAAAATGAGGAGTGGCCTTTCGCGTGGTCTGAGCGATTGAGACACGCCACAGGGAAAACCATCTCAGCTCCTTTTGTTTCTTCTCATGAGCAATGAAACGTTCGAGGGTACGGCATAGCGCTCCCTGCTTTTCTTTCGGAATTCTGAGGATGTTGTTATCTTGCAGTATCATTCATCGATCCCGAGATCCCTCACCTGTTCGGTGTAGAGCACATCGCTTTGTTGAAATCGAAAGCTCCCAATAAGGCATCTGGTGAGAACACAAAACACCTTTCTCTCCTGACGATCACGTTTTGATAAAGTTCATTTTTTTGACAACGACTCTCAAGCGGATACTGAATCATTCTTGGCATAAGACGTTTGAATGGTATCTACTGAAAAACACTCGAAAATTGCTCCCTAAGTGACCAATAGTTGATCCCGCTGCAGAGAAAGGTTTTTTGCCCTTTCCATCCTAATGCAAATCAGATCTCTTTCCTCATTTCTCCCATGCATTTCAAATCCTAGTGATCTCCTACAGTGGCAACGCTGTTAGTTTTTGTTTAATTGTTTTTTTTAGTTCATTGGATGAAATTCCGCACAAGATTTTCAAATATCCAGCGAACTCAAAACGTCGTGCAGACGTGACCAATAGTTCATTCATCGAGAGACAATGAGTTCATTTCGCATTTTCTATTCCAATCGTCACGCAAATTGCTCATTAATCCCCTTCTTCTCCTCCTCCCCTCCCCTCTCTCCTCTCCTCATTCTCTGCTCTGCGCTTCACGACGAGTGGTCGCCATGGCCAAGGATGAACCGGCAGGCGAGAGTGAGTTTCACCTACCTTCTCCCCCTCGCGTGACCTACCTTCCTACCATATCTAAGATTACTGTAGCATGCTCCTTTGGCAATCATGTAAACCTCACCTTCTCTTGCTCGACTGGCAGTCCCACCTCTCATTCTAGAGTAATTTAGTCGGTGATCTACCTATACCGTAGCCTCATCTGATCCATTGGTTCAGTAATCAAGGGTGGGGGAGGGGTCAGGGCCCGTACTTTCTCGAGACCCGCACACAGTTATGGATGCGCTACCGTAGTCCTGAGCGTATCATACCCCTACGGTACTCGCAATGCTCTCCATATACAGTACTCTTTCCAGACCCGCCGTCGAAGCGGCTGCGCCAGTTCAGGAAACTGTTCAACGACTACACGAACAAGGACGCGAGGAAGGTACTGTAGGGGTACGGTAGCGATCGACCGATAGATGATCAGTTATCGATCGACCAAAGGCTACGGTACTCTCTCTAATCGATCGATTAATTGCAGTCTGGCGGTCGTCGCTCCTCCGCATCGCCCGTTGACTCGTTGCCCGTCTCCACGCCCACGCGTCGATCTCGTGAGGAAAGGGATACGGTAGATAGGTTACGGTATCCTTAGGGTATTGTAGTGTGTACGGTATCTAGATAGGCGAGGAATCTGTAGTCAGAGGGTTTACTGGAAATGCGTATACGATGGTCAGATGATTACGGTAGCTTACTGGGTTACTGTAATCGATATTTTTTGAGTCAATCGAACACCGCGTAGTCGGAAGAAGGAAGGCGCAGTGAGGAGCAGAGGGGCGGAGCCACGCGAACCGTCTCCCGCCACGCCCGAGAAGAAGAAGGAGAGCGATGATGAGGGGTTCGGTAACTGACCTCCCGGGTCTACAGTAGTCTGCGTTACAGTAGTTGACTGGTAAGGGAACGTACTCGGTACGCAAGTGTGGGGATTCAGGTTCCAAGGAACCGTTGAACTAGCAAATGAACGATTACCGTACACTTTCCTCACTCGGGCATTACTCTGACACCTTTTACTGTAGCTCTATCGTAATCCCTTCACCGTATACAAAATTTTTTACCGTACTCCTACCATCTTCAGCGCGAAACCGGTGGCCGAGGCGAAAGAACTGGCCAAGGCGGACGACGAGGAGTTCGAGGTTCGTTTTTGACCTGTGATCTCAGATCTCTGATCTTTGAATTTAATCCTGATCTTTGATCTTCCAGAACGCCGCCGACAATCTCGCAAAGTGCAAGATCAAGCAAAGGGAGCTGCAGTGAGTTTTGCTGGTCGTTGATCTTTGATCTCTGCACCATAATGATGATATGTGTGCGAAAAGGAGAGTCGATTACCAACGATTCGAACGCTACTCTGGATATCTGATATCTCGTATTTGATCATTGATCTTTGATCTCTGTCAGATGGAAGGGCGGAGCGACTGACGACGACAAGAACAAGAAAAAGTCGGAGGTGACGGAGGCGGACAAGAACGTGTACAAGTCGATGGACAAGGAGTGAGTCATGCACCACTGTATCTGGGATACTGTAGCCGGCATACTGTCGGCTGATCAGCTGTAAACCAAAGGTATACGGTAGTCTCATCGGCGAACTAGAGTAAAATGTAGTCTGACCGACTTGAACTCATTCGGATTACTGTAGTCTCTTCGGTTCGGGACTCGAATCATTTTTCCTGGCGCTTCCAAGTCATCAATGCCTCTTAAGTGACGTGGGTGACATCGCGATTCGCAAAAAGAAGAGCCGAGCGACACCCACGAAGAATAAGGAAAAGGAGAAAAAGTGGGAGGATTTTTGTAGTCTGATCTTGGATCTCTTTCGGCAGTCGCCGCAAGAAGACGGCGGGCAGCATCGGCCACAGTCCCGTGTTCAACCCATCGGCTGAAGTGGTGAGGGGAGAGTATTGAATGGTTGATCTTTGATCTTTTGGTGAGATATTAGGTAGTGTTCCAATCATCACCAATGGGCTTCTATGGTGGGGCCGAAACTTGCGCAGTGTTTACGTGATGATGACGTGATGACGTGGTCTTACTTTTTGAAAATTGTCAGTAGTGTTCGAAATCCGGTTAATTGTTTCTCCATTGTGCACACACTCTGGGCCAATCGCGTGACGAGAGAGTGTGCAAAATGTAGAGACCATTATCCAGCTTTCGGATTTTTCGTGGAATTAATATGGGATGTATACCCCCATTACAGCCAAAAACGAAGTATCAAATCGCTACCTCTTCTGGCAGCTGAGAAACAAAATTGCGCGAATTCAAATATTTGCTCTCCTCCTTGACTTTTTCCGCAGCATGTCACCGTTGGGAATGATTCCATAATGATGATGCAATGATCTCCTTCAGCTCGACGATCTTCCGACTCCCGAGAAGCTGGACAGGGGCGTGCGATGCAGAGCCAAGAGGACCGGCGATCCGGTGAGGGAGCAGTTGATTTTTGATCTTTGATCTCTTGCTGCTTATCGTTGATCTCCGATCACTGAGTCCTAACGATACAACGAGAAAGAAAGCTTCACGCTATTTGATTTTTGATCTCTGATTAAACTTTCCAGAATCGGAGAAGCCCGAGCGCGGAGGTCACTGAGGTGACGACCGATCTGCAGGAGATTGACGTGAGTTTTGATCTTTGATCTTTGATCTGTGGATTGATCTTTGGTCTTTCCTGAAGTGAAGAATACAGTCCTTTCAGGTTTCCCTGTGAACAAGCGCGCCGGGGCGACACGGGCGTTCCCATCCAATCCAATGGCCTGTGTGGCTAGGATGCATGAAGAATATGGGGGCATTGAGTGAAAACCGTCGCATGTGTGCTATCTGCATCGATGTACGTAAGAAAGGTGGATGTTGCTAAACAATCTAATCTCTGAGAACGATTCTTAGCAAATTGAGACAAAAAATCGACAGTGACAAGCCTCGCAACTGGATTCGTTCATGTTTTCTCGGTTTCTAATATCAAAATCCAGCTGTTTTCGCGTTGAAATACAGCAGGAGTAAAGTTAGAGACCGCAAGCTCCGCCCCTTTAGAGGGGATAGGGAATCGTCTAAAACCTGCACATCGGAGCCACAATTCGGGTTCGCAACCAAATCATGCGATCAAACGCGTTTTCGTTAGCTTTCAAGATGCTTTACAAATGACGAGTGGCGCAACATGATCGGTCAACTTTAAGTAGGTCAAATCGACGATGATTTGAAGAATATGAGGATTTGTAGTGTTTCTAGTGATCGTACACAGATGCGCCACTCGAATTTACTTAATTTGTTTTTTTAGACGAATATTAAGCATTATACTAGAATTTCAATTATTTTATCTGAATTGTCGCTCTAGCGCGAGAGGAGAGGGGCGAGAGGGCGGGGGGAGCGAAAGAGACACACGCGAGAGAGGCTCCGCCCCTTTCCTCGCTCGTCCGATTTCCCTCTCCTCTCCAATGCCCGCGCGCGCGCGTGGTTTTCATGTAAAAACTCGACTGGGAGAATGGGCACAAAATTTGCACGGTAATGGCGGCCGATACGGTGCAAATCTTGATCCATCACCCGGGGGTCATGGTCCAAAAGGGATTTTAGTCATGATATGCCAAAGTGGACTACAGTAACTCCGCATTCTACCGTTACAAGAATTACCGTAATCCGGCTAATGTGGCTATCGTGAACTGGCTTTTTTTTCAAAATGCGTTTTCAGGAGTCAATCTGAGAGCAATTTAAAAAAACATTTGTAAGGCAAAATGATGGCCGAGTGGCTAACGCGCTTGACTTGGAAACCGAATGTTGGGGGTTCGATGCCGGACAAAAGGATTACGGTAGCACATTTCGCGATCCACTAAGCTTGGTAAAGAAGTTTTATGGGGTCCGGCATTGAACCCCCAAATTTCGATTCCCAAGGCAAGCCGCTAGCCACTCGGCCTTGATTTTACCAAATAAAAATATTTTTAAAAAATTGCTCTTAGATTAACTCCTGATGGAACCAAGAAGTGAATTTTAAAAAGCATTTTGGAAAAAAAGACAGTTCACGATAGCCACATTAGCCGGATTACGGTTATTTTGGTTACTTTAGAATGCGGAGTTGCTGTACTCCACTTTGGCATATCATGACTAAAATCCCTTTTGGACCATGACCCCCGGGTCATGGATCAAGATTTGCACAGTATCGGCCGCCATTACCGTGCAAATTTCGTGCCCATCACCGTGCAAACACGGCACTCGCCTGCGGCGTGGACAGGTATGTTTGCCACTCACTCCCCTCGAGGAAGGAGAGCGCTGAACTGAACTGGAGGAGGGGAGAATCTCGCCTTTTATAGACAGAGAGAGCGCGTGAAGTTAGAGGGAAATGAAGAAGGCGATCTATTCGAATAATCCCGTTAGGCTATCGAATAACGAGAAAAATATTCCATGAAAACCACGCGCGCGCGTTCAAGGAAAAGGAGAGAGAAATGAGGAGAGAGAGAAAAGGGGCGGAGCCTCTCTCGCGTGTGTCTCTCTCCCTCCTCCCGCTCTCTCGCACCGCTCCTCCCGCGCTCGGCCGGCAATTCGGAGAAAAATATTAAAATTTCAAAAAAATCTTAAAATTCCTCTAAAATACAAATGAAGTAAAGGGCAGGTGCGCAGCTGGGTACGATCACTAGAAACCTTTCAAATCGATACTCTGGACCATAAATCGTTAATTTTGACCTACTTAAAGTTGACCGATCAAGCTGCGCATCACGTCATTTGTGCAGGATCCTTGGACCTACATAAAAACGCTTTTGATCGTTTGATTTGATTGCGAACCCGATTTGCCGGACCTCTCGCCATGTTTAGGGCAACTCTCTATTCCCTCCAAGTGGGCGGAGCCTGTGGTCTCTTGCAATACTGCTGACTACTTACTTATCATAATTGAAGTGGAGTAATAGCATCTTCGATAGTTTCTGAGCAGTCAAGTTGGTTCGTTTTCTGTTATTCAAATGAAGACCGAGTTTGGAAAAAAACTCTTTCACTCTCAATAGTGCTAGGCTGGATAATGATACAGACCTTAGCTATTCGCCACAACAGAGGATATTTCATTTTTCGATTCGCCCAAAAACTGCAAAAAAAGCCTAACAAAGCAATTGACCTTGACTTGGCATGTTTTACATTCATAGGAATGCGTTTTTTGATCTGCCAGAAAAAAAAACTCATCCCTAATTGGAGCGCGCCCTCGGCCCATTTCGGGGAAGAGGAGGATGAGAAACCGCTCGGGGACGCGCGCGGGGGAGATTATTCGCATCGAATAACAAGGCGAGGTGGAAAAACAACTGTCGAATAACAAAGGATAGGCCATTCGAATAACAATTTCAATATTCGTTTGGCCATTCGATAGGAGGTCTCTAGATAGGAGTGATGAGAAATGAGAAAAGAAAGATTGAATGGAAATTAATGAGGTGGAAGGTGGGCCAAATAACAGAGAAGTGCCGGAATCTTACGGTGAAATCTTCAACTGTTGGGACTCCAAGTTGGAATCAAGTAAGTCCCCAAGTTGCTTGGCCATGGCGACCACTCGTCGTGAAGCGCAGAGCAGAGAATGAGGAGAGGAGAGAGGGGAGGGGAGGAGGAGAAGAAGGGGATTAATGAGCAATTTGCGTGACGATTGGAATAGAAAATGCGAAATGAACTCATTGTCTCTCGATGAATGAACTATTGGTCACGTCTGCACGACGTTTTGAGTTCGCTGGATATTTGAAAATCTTGTGCGGAATTTCATCCAATGAACTAAAAAAAACAATTAAACAAAAACTAACAGCGTTGCCACTGTAGGAGATCACTAGGATTTGAAATGCATGGGAGAAATGAGGAAAGAGATCTGATTTGCATTAGGATGGAAAGGGCAAAAAACCTTTCTCTGCAGCGGGATCAACTATTGGTCACTTAGGGAGCAATTTTCGAGTGTTTTTCAGTAGATACCATTCAAACGTCTTATGCCAAGAATGATTCAGTATCCGCTTGAGAGTCGTTGTCAAAAAAATGAACTTTATCAAAACGTGATCGTCAGGAGAGAAAGGTGTTTTGTGTTCTCACCAGATGCCTTATTGGGAGCTTTCGATTTCAACAAAGCGATGTGCTCTACACCGAACAGGTGAGGGATCTCGGGATCGATGAATGATACTGCAAGATAACAACATCCTCAGAATTCCGAAAGAAAAGCAGGGAGCGCTATGCCGTACCCTCGAACGTTTCATTGCTCATGAGAAGAAACAAAAGGAGCTGAGATGGTTTTCCCTGTGGCGTGTCTCAATCGCTCAGACCACGCGAAAGGCCACTCCTCATTTTGCATGCTCTCTCGGAGGTCAGAGAGACGAGAGAGCATGAACAATGAGGAAAGCGGGAAATTGTTTGCGCATCCCGCCTCCAATCTGATTCAAACTCACTTGTCTCAGTCGTCTCCTTATCTACTCATTCAGACAACATATTGTGGATGGATTCTACGTTGCCTCTTACGCCTCCTTCTCTACCGAAATGTTGTGAACTGTTTCCAAATTCCGAGTTGAAGCAACGACACTTCAAGTTCCAATCATTTTTCAGTAACGAGGTTGGTAGAATGTATTAATCTATGTACTTTACTTATGTACCATGGGCATGGTGTCTGACTGGCATGCCGACGCAGGCAGGTTCGACTCCCGCCCGCAGGTGATGTTTTGCAAGAGGCAGAGAAAGGCGCGCGCCCCAACCACTAGTCTCCGTCAAGCGTTCCCTGCGGTAGGCCGCCCTGGCCTAATGGGCATGGTGTCTGACTGGCATGCCGACGCAGGCAGGCTCGACTCCCGCCGCTCTTGCAAGAGACTCTGCGGTACTGTATACCTAGCCATTCACTCATTTGTCACTAATTCCATCCACATATTGGTACATATTGTGTTCAGGATTTAATTTCAACAACATTGCCTGATGATTGTCTCATCTCCATTTTCGAATATTTGAATCAGTAAGTAGTATTATCAGTCAACAGGACGACTTATTTATGTTTTCAAATTGTTTCAGCGATGATCTGGATATTATGGCTTGTGTCAGTCAAAAGATGAATGTGTTCGCTAAGAATGCAAGACCGACAAGGTTCAGGTAAAATTTTTCCCATACTATTGTTCAACTGAATTGGATTGTCTGAACAAACTATAATCAAAGGAATTTTTTCAGATGCGTAATGGAGATATTGAAGTGAATATGATCAGAGCGGGAAAAGGAGTGAAGAAATATCGCTTGAAGTTTGATCATCAGGTTGTTGAAGGCCTTGCTCTCCCGGGTCACCTGAAGGCTTAGTTGGACTGATCATTGGAATGAATTTCAGAGTGAATGGGAGACTCCGAGAAGTAGCTCCATTCTATACACTCTCTGTCCGGTCAAAGTGACGAAATAGTGTGCAGAATGGAGAGAGTAGTATTCAATGCAGCAAGACTAATCAACTATGCGCAATTATGCGAGCATCTAGCAACACCATCTACCATCGGTCTACTGTAACTCATTATTCTACCGTACCCATCAATCTACCGTAATTCATCGATCTATTGTAACCAAGTGATCCTACCGTAATCCATTAACCGAAACTTATCAATCTTCCCATAAATCTACCGTACCTTTGGCTCTCTTGATCACCGGGGTCGTCTCAGAACTCTCTGGAAAGCGCCTTCGCTTGCGAGGGAGGGGTTGACGAGGCGTGAAGTGAAGATCCATCCCAACATCCATCCCAAGTTCCTTCCTATCCATGAGTGACTGGACTGCAAGCAGAGTGATTGGAGTGAATAGTAGGGATGCATGAGCGAATACCACTCTCTCCATTCTGCATACTCTCTCGCCTGTCTGACCGTCGAGATAGTGTGCAGAATGGAGAGAGCGGTATTCGCTCCGGCATCCCTCGACATTTGAAAAAATGAACATATTGGGTTGAGGAATAAGTAACGCTCGTTTTTGAGCATCGTGTTTGGGCTCATATATCTCCCGCCAATCAAATCTAAACGAGCTGACTTTATAGCATTTTTTCAGGGTATGCTCAAGTATCATAGCCGTTATTATTAGAAATATCACGCTTCCTGTGTAGGAGAGAAATTTAGATTTCAATGTACCTGATAATTTTCGAAAATTTTAGATTTTTTTCGAAATTGTGTAATTTAATGTGGAAACTGCTCGGTAAATTCACACATTCTCAGGTGAGCAGCCCGATACTACACCTCTTCCATGGTGAAGTGAGAATGGTGCTCGATTGATTGTTGTATTTTTATAGACGTTTCAAGGGGAACGTTCGTGAAAAATTGCAGTTCACTTAACTTATTTGTCTACCTTGAGGACCGAAGGTGCTGGCCTATACACTAGTGCGCTCCAGTCACTCACTATGGAGCTATATTATCACTATAAACATTTGGTGCTACTTATGCTCCTATTTGAAAAATAACAGTTTTCCAAAAATATTATTTTGTGACGGAATCAAAAGAAATGCGTGTTTTTGAGGACTTTGGATTAAACCATACCCAAGACATAGTAGCCATTCTATAATTGTGGCCACTTGGTGGATGATAGTGCAAAAGTTGCTCGTCCATTTAACCATCTAAGGCCTTACATTCAATTAGTACGGTTTACAGGAAATAGCAATAAATGTCGATTTCGAGGCTTGTTTTCGATATCGGACTTACGAGCAATTTAACTCATAAAGAGAATGCTCCACACTTAGCAAAATTCGCCCATATTTTCAACAGGAAAGGTACTCCACATTCAAGCATAATTGAGGTCTTTAGATCTATTGCTAAGAAAACGCGGCTAGCAAAACTTCTTTCGGTCAGTAACTGAAAATCCTACACTCTCGTTAGGCGCATATCTCACACAGGCCTTTACTTGGATATTCCTCTGAATATCATCAGTGTAATGTATAACCATGATACTTTACTACTGCAGCTTAATTGTGGCTCAATAATTCTTCTTCCCTCAGTGCTGACCTGTCAAAATCTCAGGGTGAGGTGCGACAACTTTGAATTGAGCCAGCCATTGTGATCGCCTAAATGATCGGAGATATATGATAGTGTGCGCTAAATAGAGTATCCAAGCCCTTATCGATCATCAAAAACCGGAATATAATTGCATAATTTAGAAAGACGGGAGAGGTCATAATCTGAAATTGGAAAAACGAGCGTTACTTATTCCTCAACCCGATAGATACAAGGCAGTAGGAAGACGAAAGGAGACGCAAAGAACAGTTGAGTTACGCATGTGCTAATGCAGATAATTGACCATTTGAATAAGAAGGCATAGATACAATAGGGAGGAGGAAGAGGAACGGAGAGGAGTGGATAGAGAATGGGATGAGTTGGACGGATCATCCAGGGTGAATGCGATACCCAGAGTCAAATTGGGCGCGAAAATGAGAGATGATTAATTCAAAATTAGAAAAAATCCTCCCCAGACTGCGTAACTCGAAGCCGAGACAACAGAATACATGCCAGAGGGCCTGCGAATAGCGGGCGAAAATCGTGTACTGACTCTCTCCATTCTGCAGGAACAAAATGAGCATCAGCCGCCATAGCTCAGTCGGTTAGAGCGTGGGTCTAATAAGCCCAAGGTCGCAGGTTCGACCCCTGCTGGCGGCAAATTTTTTTTGTATGAATCTGCTCACTTATTTTGCACGTCATGAACGATTTTCCGCCCCTGCATGCATCCCCAGGAATATTGCATATCTCATTTTGCAATTTATTGTTCCCTTTTCAGTCATTTTTATTCCTCTGTTCTTATGCTTGAATATTCGATCAATGGGACCAGTCAGCTAGTCAACTACCGCAATCCCCTCTCCCTCTAGCCAATACAGTACCTCGATGGTCCATATACCCTCTTTCGCAGTGTAGGGAATAGGGATACGATAGCACACAGTGACGGCGCAATCGATCTAGGGTAGATCAATGATATCACTCCGCTCTCTCCACTCATTGATCATCTGACCTCCGCCTTCTCCCTCCCTCCCTCTCCTTCCCTTCTCTCATTCAGTCGTCCCTTCACTTCCCTCTACTGCTGCCCTCTGTGTCCATCCTCCCTCCTTCTAGTCATCCCTTCCCTTCGCTCCCTAGTGCTGTCAGTATCACATCCCCTTGTTCCCACTGTCGAGTCCTCTTCCCCTTCCCTTACTTCTTGCCTCTACAGGGATCCTCCTCTCCTTCTTCATCGACAGACCCCCAGTCTCCTTTCCTTCCTTCTCCTCACAGTCTTCATTGCGGCTAGTCACTAGTCTCTCTCCGACCCTACCGATCCTCCCCGATCCACAGAAGCCCTACCGTACACTTCCCGGGATGCCGCCTCGCGTTAGATAGCCGCATTTTCGTCCTTTTCGACTTCCGCCTACCGCCCGTCTGCCCAACACACTACCGTAACCCAGTCTACATGGGAATGGTTTAGAGTGAGGTTACGGTAGTGTGGTGGGCAGCAGGCGAGGATACTGTAAGTGTGCGGCGTACGGTAGGAGCGGGTGGGCGGAGGCGCCATTTCCCATGCGGAGTGTGCAATCCGTACCTTGCATTTGGTGAAGGTGCGTATGGATTGTACACTCTGTACAGGCTTTGTCTATCTCCGACCCTACCGATCCTCCCCCGATCCACAGAAGCAGTTTTCATTCATTCTTTCCCGCCCCCTACTATTCCCCTGTCATCCCTATCTTCCCTAGCGGCACTACAAGACCGAGGCTGCCGCAACTTGGAAGTATGTGGCTGCTTCGGACTCGTAGTACCGCCTGAAGTGGGGATGGTTATTGATCATCCCAACTTCCACTCGACGCTCATCTCTCTCCGTACCACTCACATTCTCACCGATCAGTGCGCACGACTACTTACATGAACGTCAATATCTCGAAATTACCGTAATCGTAATCATAGCTTAATAATGCCCTCCACTTCGCGGTAGGACTCGATGGGTAGGTCATCGAGTCCTTCGAGTCTTGCGACGAAGTGTAGTGTGCCCAGGAAAATTTATTTTCTGATTTTTCGCTCAGTTTTTCAAATTGTTCACATTGAAGATAACTTGGTAGCTGTTTCTTTTCTACATAGAAGATTCTTAGAATATTTTTCTAAACATTTTGAGCCCTACTCCATCTTTTTAGCTCATCTGGGAGCTGAGATACGCTAGAGCCAGACCCAGAACAAGAAAATGCCTAAAAGCCGGTTCTGTGACAAATCGTCGACGTCAAAGTTTTTCTCGTCTCCAATATACTCTAGCATAATTATCTTATTATGATCGTCCCAAGTTGGGGCTCCCAGTTCCTGGGGGTCCTGCAATATCTCAGAATACACGTGAAATACTGTTGTTACCGACCTCATTCAATCTGAACTGGCGCATTACCAGTTGTTTGTCACGCGTATATTCGTTGCGCCAGCTATATTCGTCGAATATCGTGCTCATTTTAGTTATTTTATCAATCTAAATAAACCATCAGATATACGCCAAGAAGGTCTCCAACCTCTGTCCATCCGCCTTCGCTCAGTGCAATTTCTTCGCTTCAAATTTGAACTAAGGTTGGCTATTATCATTATTTTTTAAATCATTTTCGTATGTTTCTCATGTGGTAACAGGTAAGTGCCGGAGGCTATCGTAATTATTATTCTAATTTATTTATGTTAGGTTTGCACTACAAATAGCACTACGCCAGGGATTCTTGCTTAAAATAGCACTGTGAAATCGCTATGTTCGCAGGCCTACCACTCCTTCTCCCTCCTCATACTCTGATCATGGGCTTCGTTCGTCGTGTCTTCATGAATTTGTCCCCGCTCCAGGAGCGAACGATGAGCCAAGAAGAATGGGTGAGTCATACTAAATAACGGTAAATTGACAAAAGGTCATGGATGACGATTGGATTGTTTCGTGACGGTAAATATAAGATTGACTCTAGGTGGATGCCGATGTCCCATCTACTAGTGATCCCTAGAACGTTCACGGTGTATCTTGTCAACGTTTGTGTCCCTCGAATCTACCTTGGATATCATATCAATTATGAGTTCCCTCTCAGTTTCCGGCGATCCCGGTGGACATCTGATACAAGGCAGGCAACGAGACGAAGGGAGCCAAGAAGAGCGGCGTCCTCTCTCAGGCAGTCAACAATCTTTGAGCGAGTCATGGGGTTCAATTTATCAATTGGATTGAAAGGACACTGCTCTGATGAAGATACAGCATCAATAATTCATCAATATTTTACTATAGACTTGTTTTAAGAAAAAAACTATACACTAGAAATCAACAGACTGATGCCGTTTTTAAAACGCGTATTGAGAGTCATGCCAGACTAGAACGCATGACGATTGTGTGTACTTCACTTTTAGAGGATGTTCCTTCCTATACTATTGATACAATAACCTGTGATTGATAGAAGGTGGTGCTGGGTCATGGTCTGGCGACATTGGCCCTGCTGGGAATGCTGTGCAAGTCGGAGACAAGGCCGGAGCAGTGAGTTAATTGACATATATAATATAGTTTTAATTACCTGTGTATTATTATTATTATTCGAGTATTATTATTCTTATTAGTTATTAGTATTATATTATTCGACCTCGATGGGACTTCAATATCATCAGCTTATTGAACATTAGACACTTATACATTCTCATAAAACATTGATGCGACTTGTCCTATTTTCACTCTAAATAACATTGATTTTCATTTTTCCAGATACCGTATCATGGCGCAGTTCTTCACGATCACGGCGCTCGTCGCAGGAGTCACTGTCTTCGGCACGGTACGGAAGCTATTATTGATGTTTTAGTTAGTAATTTTCTTCATTTATCACGAGCCGATTGGGTTCAAATGAGTCAGCAATGTTAGCGTCCTTCTTCATCTCGAGACTCTGAAACAGATGAAACGGGATGAGGAAAACATATAATCCGCAGGGTATTCAACAATTACTGTAGATGAGACGAGGTTACGGTAGTTTTAGAATACGGAATTATCAAGGTTACGGTAGTTTTAGAATACGGAATGATCGAGGTTACGGTAGTCACCTACTGTACTAGATATGGGGTTACGGTATGATTGGGATTACCGTTAAATAAATTCCAAGAATATTGAAAACGTGAAACTAACTGTCTCTTTCTTGCAGCAGCACATGCAACACGGTGGGATCCGCGCGTCGGCCAAACGGAAGGAAGGAGGAGGAGGAGGAAGAAGAGAAAATGAAGATGGAAGTCCAGCCTTGAGAGTGGTTGCAGGATGAGGAGTAGGAGGGGGAGAAGGAGGTACGGTAGGTACATCGTAGTCGATCGGCGAGGCTCTCTGAAAAGAGTACCAAGTCGAATGATTTGTAACCTATTTATGTAGATAAAACTATGATTTACCAATAAATCGTTGTGCTCACCTGGGACAAGGGAACAGCATCCGCTCGAAGGAAACGATTTCCAGTTGTAGAACGGAATCAGAGAAGTGGCTAGCACAGAATACTGCTTAGACGAAGTGTTCTTCAGCTTCCAATCGAGTCTCGCTTTGGCACTGTCGTCTTTGGTGAGAGCCGTCAACCAGAGGTCATACAGATCCGCTTTGTTGGCCGACGGATACCCTTTCCCGCACCGAGATGTCCCTTCATGGCAGCTGCTTCGAAGAGACGATAGGCGCCGTACCGGTAGGACCTAAATCGTATCAGTCACAGAAGTAGGGGAATAGTTCTTACTTGTTGAGATCCGTGATTTCTTCTCCCGAAATCATGGCGAACGTCAGTGCGGATGATCGGGCGACCTGAAGTATATTTTTAAGTCATTTCAGTTTTCGGCTAACGACATATTGTCTTACGTTAGCTGAGTATGGTAGATCAACTACGGTAGCTAGGGATACGGTAGCTTATCGACTAATGTAGATTAACTACGGTAGCTTGGGATACGGTAGATCTGCTATTACGGTAGATCAATTACGGTTGGTCTGACATCATGGTCATTTTTTAGTCAGAAAGTCGAAATCTCATAAATATCTGACTATAGATCTTTCCGACGTATTTTTACCTGTAGAAGTCGATTTTCGATACTAAAGCTCAAAAGGATGCGAAAGAAAAAAGTTATGATGGAAAAAACTACATATTTTCGTTTTTTTGGAAATATATTTTTTTCTCTCGCATTTTGGTGAGCTCTAGTATCGAAAATCGACTTCTACAGGTAAAAATACGTCGGAAAGACCTATAGTCAGATATTTATGAGAATTCGACTTTCTGACTAAAAAATGACCATGATGTCAGACCAAAATGTCATGAAAATGTTGAAAAAAAAATGCATTCCAGAACTATATGACTATAGATGTATCTAGCGTATTTTTGCGTGTAGATTCCGAATTTAAGTATACGAACTCATAATATCTTGAGCAAAAAAGTTATGTTCGAAAATGTCCGAAATTTGCCACTTTTTACCAGTTTCTCAATATTTATCGGTACGTGAAAAACGGGATGATATCTGGTATAGGAGGGATAGATGGGGCATTAGGTAGACTAAATTATAAAACAGTTTAAATTGGCCGCTAAGCCATCTAGAGTACTGAGAACTGTGAAAATCCGAAATTTGAATTGAAAAAGTCGATTTCATATTTGCCCGGAAATCGTTCCCAATAGTGTTACTGTGCACATTAGACATGTCAAACATAATGCAAAATTAATTTCGAGTCTAACTTGTTCGATTGAGAAAATATTAAAATTTGATGTTTTCACTGTGCCCGCACCTGGCATTGCGAGGCCAGGCCAGTTTCCATACCATTATTTTAATCAAGGTCCATGGCACCCTAGGTCCTACCGATAAACCGGGAGAAAATGAACGATTCCTAGGATTTTCCGCAATTATCGCGGAAAAAAGCGGAAGATCGTAATAACAACCGTGAAAGTGAAGATAGAGGTCTGAAACTATGACAGTGATAAACCAGCTATCTGAATATCATATTCTGAAAATTTCATGTTTCTATCTCTTTTCATCTCTGAGATCCAGGGTCCTCGGTTACGGTAGTTTTAGCTATCGATAACTGACTTATATCTTCAAAAAAAAAAAAAACCCCCGGCTAAAAAAAAAAATCCTGCTCCGAATACTCTCCTGATCATGCTTAGAACGTACGAACCGCCGCATATTTATTTGGAGCCTGAGAATATAAATCCTGTAGATATAAGATTTTCTTCTTAATGTCCGCCTGTTGGAACGTGCAATATACGTGCGGGAATGTGCGTGATACGTGATACGGTACGGTTGTTCAATTGCTGTAGTCTGTTGTTTGTTATAAACTAGTAGGTAGAGAGAGCGCTACTATTCTATCCGACAACATAGTTCGTAATCTAACCTGGAGTTGGACCGACAACTCATTAATGTTACAGTACGTTTCGTTGAAGGATCCAATGATGCTCTGCCAGTCCTGTCTCCTGAACAAGTGCTTGGACTCAGGGATGACCGAGGTACGGTAGATAATTGATTTCCCCATTGGTCACCGTAATACATGCGGAAGTAATCTATTGTCGACTGATCGGTTGGCCGCATTTGTTTTGTTTCGAATGATAAGCTGCCTTCCACTTACACTCTGAATCGATAGTGAAACTGTTATTACGGAAAGCGAATTTCGTAGATTATACTACAAGTTTGGACACTTTTGCGTCAAATAATCTTGCTTCTCATTTTCCAAGCATGTTTGAGAGCTTAATGCTATGACTTTTCACTTTTCTGACGCTTTGATGCGGTATTGATTTTTTTGGGGATCAACCGGCGATCGGTGGTCAAAGGCATAATTTAAATGGAAAAAAATGAGACGAAAGATCGAGAGAACAGACAGGGGATTAGTCAGATGGGAGAAATATAAATAAAATGAGAAAATATAAACGAGTTTCACTGCCGCGCAGCCATTTCGCACAGCACGGGCGTGGTGAATGGCGCGGAATGAGGGGAAATGAGAGGGTCACTCTGTTAATGAAATTTTTTAGTTTTTCATGGTTTTAGTACCCTAGGTTCCCTCGTTAGAGGTCGAGGCCGGGTGCGATGAATAGCCCATGAAATTTTGTTATCATTTCGACTCGACATTTTCGAGTTGCACGGCTCGGAAATGCCTGCAACCCTCATTATTTATTAGAGACCGCCTATCGAATATATGAGGCCGTTCGCGTTAGGATCAACAAGAGGCTGGAACATCAAAAAAGTTCGACATGCTCAAAAATTGGTCCTAGGGGTAACTTTTGATTCTGAATCGACTGGCGTTTCCCGTTTTTCGATCTGAGCCTTCTGAATCCCGGTACGCCCCGACGTCAATTTGGCCAAAATCTTTATTTTGAGATAAAAACTGGTCCGGAAAGGGTCAAAACGTCCACAAATCTCACGTTCCCGACCAGAATTTAATTCTCTACAAAATGAAAAAAATTGAGGCGCTATCTTTTTTCGTTATTGATAAAAAAGTCAATTTTTGACCTATTGATATGTGCGCGAGTGGTTGATATAATTTGAAAGAGAATGTTTTTCTGAGCATTTTGGTTCTAAGGACGAAGCATTTGACTTGTATTGTGCAGGATTACATCACTATATGTGCCGCCAACTCGCGTTTTTTGAAGTTTTTCAATCACAATTTTTTTCTTTCAACTTTTCACGATCTCTAACATCGAAATTCAGATTCTGCGCGAAAACATACGTCAGAAAAACCTAAAGTCAGCTATTTTTGAGAATATGACTTTTTTTTGGCCCAAATCTGAATCTCGACGACGACGTCAGGGTCGAAAAAGTCATATTCTCAAAAATACCTGACTTTAGTTTTTTATGACGTATTTTTTCACGTAGAGTCTGAATTTCGATTTTAGAGATCGTGAAACGTTGAAAGAAAAAAGTTGTGATTGAAAAACTTCAAAAAACGCGAGTTGGCGGCACATATAGTGATGTAATCCTGCACAATACAAGTTAAATGCTTCATCCTTAGAATCAAAATGCTCAGAAAAAGATTCTCTTTCAAATTATATCAACTGCTCGCGCACATATCAATAGGTCAAAAATCTACTTTTTCTCAAAAACGAAAAAAGATAGCACCTCAATTGTTTTTTTTTTCATTTTGTAGAGAATTAAATTCTGGTCGGGTTCGTGAGATTTGTGGACGTTTTGACCCTTTCCAGACCAGTTTTTTTTCGCAGAACAAGATTTTGGCCAAATTGACGTCGGGTCGTACCGGGATTCAGAAAGCTCAGATCGAATAACGGAAAACGACAATCGATTCAGAATCAAAAGTTACACCAGGGGCCAACTTTTGGACATATCCGATTTTTTAAATGTTCCAGACCCCCGTTGAACCCTTGTTGATCCTAACGCAAACGGCCTCATATTCGTTATTCGAATGACAAGGAATGACGTGTTATTCGATAGAAATGTTATTCGAATAAAATTTCTATCGAATAACAAGATTATTTCGATAGATTATTCGTTTGGGCAATCGAATAACGTTTCGGCCCATTTCGGGGAAGAAGATGAGTAGAAACCGTTCGCGAACGCGTGAATGGGAGAGAATAATTCGAATCGAATAACAATGCTAATTCAATCATTTATTGTAGGAAGCGGCGCGTGAAGACATCAATTCAGTTAATCAATTAATCAGAGATGATGAGAGGAGAGAGCGGCAACGACTTCAGCGGGTGAGAATTTGTCACGGCAAATCGGCATCGACTCTCCTCATTTCGCGTTATTTATCATTGGTTTGAGAGGCGAGAAAGCACTCGATTAGAGTGGAGTAGGATGCGGATTTGTTATCAGTAATGTACATTTCTTGGCAGTGGGACAACGATGATACGCGATCAGTAATCGACCAGTGTGACCGTGCCTATACACAAGCGTTCCCGGAGGGCACGTATTTGAAGACGAGAGAGGTACGATGGGTGAAAGTGAGTACTGTAGATGATTTTTTGGGAGTGAGGGGTACTGTAGATGATCGATTTTTTTATTACCCCCTTCAGAGCCAAAAAAATGGAAAGATAAAAATAAGTGTAAACCCAAATAACGCCGGCGCTACGAGCCGACGTCAATTTGACCAAAATTTGTTTCTTGGCAAAACATTTTGACCAAAATTTGACCAAAATTTTAATTAAAAAATTGACCCCTGACGTCGTCGTCGAGGTCGATTTACGGGGCATTTTTTTTTCGAAAATACATGAATATACAGTCCTGTTGGGTCTCAACGTGAACATGTGTCACCCGGAGTAGCCCCGGGTAACTCCGGGTATCCCATCGCGACCCATGGATTTTACTACCTCTAGAATATATTTAATCACGACGAGATTATGATATTCTTGTTCAGCGCGTCATCCTCTATCGATCCATATACTTTATTAATTAAAAATCGACTTTTACAACGCTACTTTTAAGAGCCGCTCCATTGAATTTTGCACATACCCCACGGATCACTTTTTTGCAACCCATGCCAATAAGTTCAGCGTGAAGTCCCCATACATAGAGCTGATAGCTGGCCAACTATGAAAGGTTGGGGTGCACTTTCCGAAAAATGCCAAGGGCCCAAAAATTGTCGAAAAATTAATCTTCTGAAAAAGTACGTTCTTATAAGTGTTTCGGACGTATTCTGTCATGAAAACAACGAAAAACATAGTTTTGAAAAAAAAAATGCCCCGTAAATCGACCTCGACGACGACGTCAGGGGTCAATTTTTTAATTAAAATTTTGGTCAAATTTTGGTCAAAATGTTTTGCCAAGAAACAAATTTTGGTCAAATTGACGTCGGCTCGTAGCGCCGGCGTTATTTGGGTTTACACTTATTTTTATCTTTCCATTTTTTTGGCTCTGAAGGGGGTAATAAAAAAATCGATCATCTACAGTACCCCTCACTCCCAAAAAATCATCTACAGTACTCACTTTCACCCATCGTACCTCTCTCGTCTTCAAATACGTGCCCTCCGGGAACGCTTGTGTATAGGCACGGTCACACTGGTCGATTACTGATCGCGTATCATCGTTGTCCCACTGCCAAGAAATGTACATTACTGATAACAAATCCGCATCCTACTCCACTCTAATCGAGTGCTTTCTCGCCTCTCAAACCAATGATAAATAACGCGAAATGAGGAGAGTCGATGCCGATTTGCCGTGACAAATTCTCACCCGCTGAAGTCGTTGCCGCTCTCTCCTCTCATCATCTCTGATTAATTGATTAACTGAATTGATGTCTTCACGCGCCGCTTCCTACAATGAATGATTGAATTAGCATTGTTATTCGATTCGAATTATTCTCTCCCATTCACGCGTTCGCGAACGGTTTCTACTCATCTTCTTCCCCGAAATGGGCCGAAACGTTATTCGATTGCCCAAACGAATAATCTATCGAAATAATCTTGTTATTCGATAGAAATTTTATTCGAATAACATTTCTATCGAATAACACGTCATTCCTTGTCATTCGAATAACGAATATGAGGCCGTTTGCGTTAGGATCAACAAGGGTTCAACGGGGGTCTGGAACATTTAAAAAATCGGATATGTCCAAAAGTTGGCCCCTGGTGTAACTTTTGATTCTGAATCGATTGTCGTTTTCCGTTATTCGATCTGAGCTTTCTGAATCCCGGTACGACCCGACGTCAATTTGGCCAAAATCTTGTTCTGCGAAAAAAAACTGGTCTGGAAAGGGTCAAAACGTCCACAAATCTCACGAACCCGACCAGAATTTAATTCTCTACAAAATGAAAAAAAAAACAATTGAGGTGCTATCTTTTTTCGTTTTTGAGAAAAAGTAGATTTTTGACCTATTGATATGTGCGCGAGCAGTTGATATAATTTGAAAGAGAATCTTTTTCTGAGCATTTTGATTCTAAGGATGAAGCATTTAACTTGTATTGTGCAGGATTACATCACTATATGTGCCGCCAACTCGCGTTTTTTGAAGTTTTTCAATCACAACTTTTTTCTTTCAACGTTTCACGATCTCTAAAATCGAAATTCAGACTCTACGTGAAAAAATACGTCATAAAAAACTAAAGTCAGGTATTTTTGAGAATATGACTTTTTCGACCCTGACGTCGTCGTCGAGATTCAGATTTGGGCCAAAAAAAAGTCATATTCTCAAAAATAGCTGACTTTAGGTTTTTCTGACGTATGTTTTCGCGCAGAATCTGAATTTCGATGTTAGAGATCGTGAAAAGTTGAAAGAAAAAAATTGTGATTGAAAAACTTCAAAAAACGCGAGTTGGCGGCACATATAGTGATGTAATCCTGCACAATACAAGTCAAATGCTTCGTCCTTAGAACCAAAATGCTCAGAAAAACATTCTCTTTCAAATTATATCAACCACTCGCGCACATATCAATAGGTCAAAAATTGACTTTTTTATCAATAACGAAAAAAGATAGCGCCTCAATTTTTTTCATTTTGTAGAGAATTAAATTCTGGTCGGGAACGTGAGATTTGTGGACGTTTTGACCCTTTCCGGACCAGTTTTTATCTCAAAATAAAGATTTTGGCCAAATTGACGTCGGGGCGTACCGGGATTCAGAAGGCTCAGATCGAAAAACGGGAAACGCCAGTCGATTCAGAATCAAAAGTTACCCCTAGGACCAATTTTTGAGCATGTCGAACTTTTTTGATGTTCCAGCCTCTTGTTGATCCTAACGCGAACGGCCTCATATATTCGATAGGCGGTCTCTAATAAATAATGAGGGTTGCAGGCATTTCCGAGCCGTGCAACTCGAAAATGTCGAGTCGAAATGATAACAAAATTTCATGGGCTATTCATCGCACCCGGCCTCGACCTCTAACGAGGGAACCTAGGGTACTAAAACCATGAAAAACTAAAAAATTTCATTAACAGAGTGACCCTCTCATTTCCCCTCATTCCGCGCCATTCACCACGCCCGTGCTGTGCGAAATGGCTGCGCGGCAGTGAAACTCGTTTATATTTTCTCATTTTATTTATATTTCTCCCATCTGACTAATCCCCTGTCTGTTCTCTCGATCTTTCGTCTCATTTTTTTCCATTTAAATTATGCCTTTGACCACCGATCGCCGGTTGATCCCCAAAAAAATCAATACCGCATCAAAGCGTCAGAAAAGTGAAAAGTCATAGCATTAAGCTCTCAAACATGCTTGGAAAATGAGAAGCAAGATTATTTGACGCAAAAGTGTCCAAACTTGTAGTATAATCTACGAAATTCGCTTTCCGTAATAACAGTTTCACTATCGATTCAGAGTGTAAGTGGAAGGCAGCTTATCATTCGAAACAAAACAAATGCGGCCAACCGATCAGTCGACAATAGATTACTTCCGCATGTATTACGGTGACCAATGGGGAAATCAATTATCTACCGTACCTCGGTCATCCCTGAGTCCAAGCACTTGTTCAGGAGACAGGACTGGCAGAGCATCATTGGATCCTTCAACGAAACGTACTGTAACATTAATGAGTTGTCGGTCCAACTCCAGGTTAGATTACGAACTATGTTGTCGGATAGAATAGTAGCGCTCTCTCTACCTACTAGTTTATAACAAACAACAGACTACAGCAATTGAACAACCGTACCGTATCACGTATCACGCACATTCCCGCACGTATATTGCACGTTCCAACAGGCGGACATTAAGAAGAAAATCTTATATCAGGATTTATATTCTCAGGCTCCAAATAAATATGCGGCGGTTCGTACGTTCTAAGCATGATCAGGAGAGTATTCGGAGCAGGATTTTTTTTTTTAGCCGGGGGTTTTTTTTTTTTTGAAGATATAAGTCAGTTATCGATAGCTAAAACTACCGTAACCGAGGACCCTGGATCTCAGAGATGAAAAGAGATAGAAACATGAAATTTTCAGAATATGATATTCAGATAGCTGGTTTATCACTGTCATAGTTTCAGACCTCTATCTTCACTTTCACGGTTGTTATTACGATCTTCCGCTTTTTTCCGCGATAATTGCGGAAAATCCTAGGAATCGTTCATTTTCTCCCGGTTTATCGGTAGGACCTAGGGTGCCATGGACCTTGATTAAAATAATGGTATGGAAACTGGCCTGGCCTCGCAATGCCAGGTGCGGGCACAGTGAAAACATCAAATTTTAATATTTTCTCAATCGAACAAGTTAGACTCGAAATTAATTTTGCATTATGTTTGACATGTCTAATGTGCACAGTAACACTATTGGGAACGATTTCCGGGCAAATATGAAATCGACTTTTTCAATTCAAATTTCGGATTTTCACAGTTCTCAGTACTCTAGATGGCTTAGCGGCCAATTTAAACTGTTTTATAATTTAGTCTACCTAATGCCCCATCTATCCCTCCTATACCAGATATCATCCCGTTTTTCACGTACCGATAAATATTGAGAAACTGGTAAAAAGTGGCAAATTTCGGACATTTTCGAACATAACTTTTTTGCTCAAGATATTATGAGTTCGTATACTTAAATTCGGAATCTACACGCAAAAATACGCTAGATACATCTATAGTCATATAGTTCTGGAATGCATTTTTTTTTCAACATTTTCATGACATTTTGGTCTGACATCATGGTCATTTTTTAGTCAGAAAGTCGAATTCTCATAAATATCTGACTATAGGTCTTTCCGACGTATTTTTACCTGTAGAAGTCGATTTTCGATACTAGAGCTCACCAAAATGCGAGAGAAAAAAATATATTTCCAAAAAAACGAAAATATGTAGTTTTTTCCATCATAACTTTTTTCTTTCGCATCCTTTTGAGCTTTAGTATCGAAAATCGACTTCTACAGGTAAAAATACGTCGGAAAGATCTATAGTCAGATATTTATGAGATTTCGACTTTCTGACTAAAAAATGACCATGATGTCAGACCAACCGTAATTGATCTACCGTAATAGCAGATCTACCGTATCCCAAGCTACCGTAGTTAATCTACATTAGTCGATAAGCTACCGTATCCCTAGCTACCGTAGTTGATCTACCATACTCAGCTAACGTAAGACAATATGTCGTTAGCCGAAAACTGAAATGACTTAAAAATATACTTCAGGTCGCCCGATCATCCGCACTGACGTTCGCCATGATTTCGGGAGAAGAAATCACGGATCTCAACAAGTAAGAACTATTCCCCTACTTCTGTGACTGATACGATTTAGGTCCTACCGGTACGGCGCCTATCGTCTCTTCGAAGCAGCTGCCATGAAGGGACATCTCGGTGCGGGAAAGGGTATCCGTCGGCCAACAAAGCGGATCTGTATGACCTCTGGTTGACGGCTCTCACCAAAGACGACAGTGCCAAAGCGAGACTCGATTGGAAGCTGAAGAACACTTCGTCTAAGCAGTATTCTGTGCTAGCCACTTCTCTGATTCCGTTCTACAACTGGAAATCGTTTCCTTCGAGCGGATGCTGTTCCCTTGTCCCAGGTGAGCACAACGATTTATTGGTAAATCATAGTTTTATCTACATAAATAGGTTACAAATCATTCGACTTGGTACTCTTTTCAGAGAGCCTCGCCGATCGACTACGATGTACCTACCGTACCTCCTTCTCCCCCTCCTACTCCTCATCCTGCAACCACTCTCAAGGCTGGACTTCCATCTTCATTTTCTCTTCTTCCTCCTCCTCCTCCTTCCTTCCGTTTGGCCGACGCGCGGATCCCACCGTGTTGCATGTGCTGCTGCAAGAAAGAGACAGTTAGTTTCACGTTTTCAATATTCTTGGAATTTATTTAACGGTAATCCCAATCATACCGTAACCCCATATCTAGTACAGTAGGTGACTACCGTAACCTCGATCATTCCGTATTCTAAAACTACCGTAACCTTGATAATTCCGTATTCTAAAACTACCGTAACCTCGTCTCATCTACAGTAATTGTTGAATACCCTGCGGATTATATGTTTTCCTCATCCCGTTTCATCTGTTTCAGAGTCTCGAGATGAAGAAGGACGCTAACATTGCTGACTCATTTGAACCCAATCGGCTCGTGATAAATGAAGAAAATTACTAACTAAAACATCAATAATAGCTTCCGTACCGTGCCGAAGACAGTGACTCCTGCGACGAGCGCCGTGATCGTGAAGAACTGCGCCATGATACGGTATCTGGAAAAATGAAAATCAATGTTATTTAGAGTGAAAATAGGACAAGTCGCATCAATGTTTTATGAGAATGTATAAGTGTCTAATGTTCAATAAGCTGATGATATTGAAGTCCCATCGAGGTCGAATAATATAATACTAATAACTAATAAGAATAATAATACTCGAATAATAATAATAATACACAGGTAATTAAAACTATATTATATATGTCAATTAACTCACTGCTCCGGCCTTGTCTCCGACTTGCACAGCATTCCCAGCAGGGCCAATGTCGCCAGACCATGACCCAGCACCACCTTCTATCAATCACAGGTTATTGTATCAATAGTATAGGAAGGAACATCCTCTAAAAGTGAAGTACACACAATCGTCATGCGTTCTAGTCTGGCATGACTCTCAATACGCGTTTTAAAAACGGCATCAGTCTGCTGATTTCTAGTGTATAGTTTTTTTCTTAAAACAAGTCTATAGTAAACTATTGATGAATTATTGATGCTGTATCTTCATCAGAGCAGTGTCCTTTCAATCCAATTGATAAATTGAACCCCATGACTCGCTCAAAGATTGTTGACTGCCTGAGAGAGGACGCCGCTCTTCTTGGCTCCCTTCGTCTCGTTGCCTGCCTTGTATCAGATGTCCACCGGGATCGCCGGAAACTGAGAGGGAACTCATAATTGATATGATATCCAAGGTAGATTCGAGGGACACAAACGTTGACAAGATACACCGTGAACGTTCTAGGGATCACTAGTAGATGGGACATCGGCATCCACCTAGAGTCAATCTTATATTTACCGTCACGAAACAATCCAATCGTCATCCATGACCTTTTGTCAATTTACCGTTATTTAGTATGACTCACCCATTCTTCTTGGCTCATCGTTCGCTCCTGGAGCGGGGACAAATTCATGAAGACACGACGAACGAAGCCCATGATCAGAGTATGAGGAGGGAGAAGGAGTGGTAGGCCTGCGAACATAGCGATTTCACAGTGCTATTTTAAGCAAGAATCCCTGGCGTAGTGCTATTTGTAGTGCAAACCTAACATAAATAAATTAGAATAATAATTACGATAGCCTCCGGCACTTACCTGTTACCACATGAGAAACATACGAAAATGATTTAAAAAATAATGATAATAGCCAACCTTAGTTCAAATTTGAAGCGAAGAAATTGCACTGAGCGAAGGCGGATGGACAGAGGTTGGAGACCTTCTTGGCGTATATCTGATGGTTTATTTAGATTGATAAAATAACTAAAATGAGCACGATATTCGACGAATATAGCTGGCGCAACGAATATACGCGTGACAAACAACTGGTAATGCGCCAGTTCAGATTGAATGAGGTCGGTAACAACAGTATTTCACGTGTATTCTGAGATATTGCAGGACCCCCAGGAACTGGGAGCCCCAACTTGGGACGATCATAATAAGATAATTATGCTAGAGTATATTGGAGACGAGAAAAACTTTGACGTCGACGATTTGTCACAGAACCGGCTTTTAGGCATTTTCTTGTTCTGGGTCTGGCTCTAGCGTATCTCAGCTCCCAGATGAGCTAAAAAGATGGAGTAGGGCTCAAAATGTTTAGAAAAATATTCTAAGAATCTTCTATGTAGAAAAGAAACAGCTACCAAGTTATCTTCAATGTGAACAATTTGAAAAACTGAGCGAAAAATCAGAAAATAAATTTTCCTGGGCACACTACACTTCGTCGCAAGACTCGAAGGACTCGATGACCTACCCATCGAGTCCTACCGCGAAGTGGAGGGCATTATTAAGCTATGATTACGATTACGGTAATTTCGAGATATTGACGTTCATGTAAGTAGTCGTGCGCACTGATCGGTGAGAATGTGAGTGGTACGGAGAGAGATGAGCGTCGAGTGGAAGTTGGGATGATCAATAACCATCCCCACTTCAGGCGGTACTACGAGTCCGAAGCAGCCACATACTTCCAAGTTGCGGCAGCCTCGGTCTTGTAGTGCCGCTAGGGAAGATAGGGATGACAGGGGAATGGTAGGGGGCGGGAAAGAATGAATGAAAACTGCTTCTGTGGATCGGGGGAGGATCGGTAGGGTCGGAGATAGACCAAGCCTGTGCAGAGTGTACAATCCATACGCACCTTCACCAAATGCAAGGTACGGATTGCACACTCCGCATGGGAAATGGCGCCTCCGCCCACCCGCTCCTACCGTACGCCGCACACTTACAGTATCCTCGCCTGCTGCCCACCACACTACCGTAACCTCACTCTAAACCATTCCCATGTAGACTGGGTTACGGTAGTGTGTTGGGCAGACGGGCGGTAGGCGGAAGTCGAAAAGGACGAAAATGCGGCTATCTAACGCGAGGCGGCATCCCGGGAAGTGTACGGTAGGGCTTCTGTGGATCGGGGAGGATCGGTAGGGTCGGAGAGAGACTAGTGACTAGCCGCAATGAAGACTGTGAGGAGAAGGAAGGAAAGGAGACTGGGGGTCTGTCGATGAAGAAGGAGAGGAGGATCCCTGTAGAGGCAAGAAGTAAGGGAAGGGGAAGAGGACTCGACAGTGGGAACAAGGGGATGTGATACTGACAGCACTAGGGAGCGAAGGGAAGGGATGACTAGAAGGAGGGAGGATGGACACAGAGGGCAGCAGTAGAGGGAAGTGAAGGGACGACTGAATGAGAGAAGGGAAGGAGAGGGAGGGAGGGAGAAGGCGGAGGTCAGATGATCAATGAGTGGAGAGAGCGGAGTGATATCATTGATCTACCCTAGATCGATTGCGCCGTCACTGTGTGCTATCGTATCCCTATTCCCTACACTGCGAAAGAGGGTATATGGACCATCGAGGTACTGTATTGGCTAGAGGGAGAGGGGATTGCGGTAGTTGACTAGCTGACTGGTCCCATTGATCGAATATTCAAGCATAAGAACAGAGGAATAAAAATGACTGAAAAGGGAACAATAAATTGCAAAATGAGATATGCAATATTCCTGGGGATGCATGCAGGGGCGGAAAATCGTTCATGACGTGCAAAATAAGTGAGCAGATTCATACAAAAAAAATTTGCCGCCAGCAGGGGTCGAACCTGCGACCTTGGGCTTATTAGACCCACGCTCTAACCGACTGAGCTATGGCGGCTGATGCTCATTTTGTTCCTGCAGAATGGAGAGAGTCAGTACACGATTTTCGCCCGCTATTCGCAGGCCCTCTGGCATGTATTCTGTTGTCTCGGCTTCGAGTTACGCAGTCTGGGGAGGATTTTTTCTAATTTTGAATTAATCATCTCTCATTTTCGCGCCCAATTTGACTCTGGGTATCGCATTCACCCTGGATGATCCGTCCAACTCATCCCATTCTCTATCCACTCCTCTCCGTTCCTCTTCCTCCTCCCTATTGTATCTATGCCTTCTTATTCAAATGGTCAATTATCTGCATTAGCACATGCGTAACTCAACTGTTCTTTGCGTCTCCTTTCGTCTTCCTACTGCCTTGTATCTATCGGGTTGAGGAATAAGTAACGCTCGTTTTTCCAATTTCAGATTATGACCTCTCCCGTCTTTCTAAATTATGCAATTATATTCCGGTTTTTGATGATCGATAATGGCTTGGATACTCTATTTAGCGCACACTATCATATATCTCCGATCATTTAGGCGATCACAATGGCTGGCTCAATTCAAAGTTGTCGCACCTCACCCTGAGATTTTGACAGGTCAGCACTGAGGGAAGAAGAATTATTGAGCCACAATTAAGCTGCAGTAGTAAAGTATCATGGTTATACATTACACTGATGATATTCAGAGGAATATCCAAGTAAAGGCCTGTGTGAGATATGCGCCTAACGAGAGTGTAGGATTTTCAGTTACTGACCGAAAGAAGTTTTGCTAGCCGCGTTTTCTTAGCAATAGATCTAAAGACCTCAATTATGCTTGAATGTGGAGTACCTTTCCTGTTGAAAATATGGGCGAATTTTGCTAAGTGTGGAGCATTCTCTTTATGAGTTAAATTGCTCGTAAGTCCGATATCGAAAACAAGCCTCGAAATCGACATTTATTGCTATTTCCTGTAAACCGTACTAATTGAATGTAAGGCCTTAGATGGTTAAATGGACGAGCAACTTTTGCACTATCATCCACCAAGTGGCCACAATTATAGAATGGCTACTATGTCTTGGGTATGGTTTAATCCAAAGTCCTCAAAAACACGCATTTCTTTTGATTCCGTCACAAAATAATATTTTTGGAAAACTGTTATTTTTCAAATAGGAGCATAAGTAGCACCAAATGTTTATAGTGATAATATAGCTCCATAGTGAGTGACTGGAGCGCACTAGTGTATAGGCCAGCACCTTCGGTCCTCAAGGTAGACAAATAAGTTAAGTGAACTGCAATTTTTCACGAACGTTCCCCTTGAAACGTCTATAAAAATACAACAATCAATCGAGCACCATTCTCACTTCACCATGGAAGAGGTGTAGTATCGGGCTGCTCACCTGAGAATGTGTGAATTTACCGAGCAGTTTCCACATTAAATTACACAATTTCGAAAAAAATCTAAAATTTTCGAAAATTATCAGGTACATTGAAATCTAAATTTCTCTCCTACACAGGAAGCGTGATATTTCTAATAATAACGGCTATGATACTTGAGCATACCCTGAAAAAATGCTATAAAGTCGGCTCGTTTAGATTTGATTGGCGGGAGATATATGAGCCCAAACACGATGCTCAAAAACGAGCGTTACTTATTCCTCAACCCAATATGTTCATTTTTTCAAATGTCGAGGGATGCCGGAGCGAATACCGCTCTCTCCATTCTGCACACTATCTCGACGGTCAGACAGGCGAGAGAGTATGCAGAATGGAGAGAGTGGTATTCGCTCATGCATCCCTACTATTCACTCCAATCACTCTGCTTGCAGTCCAGTCACTCATGGATAGGAAGGAACTTGGGATGGATGTTGGGATGGATCTTCACTTCACGCCTCGTCAACCCCTCCCTCGCAAGCGAAGGCGCTTTCCAGAGAGTTCTGAGACGACCCCGGTGATCAAGAGAGCCAAAGGTACGGTAGATTTATGGGAAGATTGATAAGTTTCGGTTAATGGATTACGGTAGGATCACTTGGTTACAATAGATCGATGAATTACGGTAGATTGATGGGTACGGTAGAATAATGAGTTACAGTAGACCGATGGTAGATGGTGTTGCTAGATGCTCGCATAATTGCGCATAGTTGATTAGTCTTGCTGCATTGAATACTACTCTCTCCATTCTGCACACTATTTCGTCACTTTGACCGGACAGAGAGTGTATAGAATGGAGCTACTTCTCGGAGTCTCCCATTCACTCTGAAATTCATTCCAATGATCAGTCCAACTAAGCCTTCAGGTGACCCGGGAGAGCAAGGCCTTCAACAACCTGACCACTCGGACTACGCGCCTTCCGAAACTCATTCCAAAGGTCAGTCCAACGGTTGAGTCTAGTAGAATCTAGTGATGCCGGATCGAATGGTTACTCTCTCCATTTTGCACACCCCCCCCTCCCCCCCATTTCACAATCCGACCGGAGAGTGTTGCCGATCTTATGCGGCTACGCTAGTAGAAACTAGAGTTCGCAATTCGGGTCGGGTAATTCTGACCCGCGTCGCGCGAGCGAAGAATGAGAAATGGGATTACCCGAGAACTCGCTCGAAAAATTATCAATTACCCGAGACTTTCTGCGAAACTGCAACGTGTTTCGAACCGTAGCTCGCGCCAATCTGGATGCAATTTGGTCTCCTTTCCACATCTTGGTCAAGTTTTCATGCTCTTTCGATTGGTATATGAAAAGTGAGCAAAATATAAAGTTTGGAAACATCGATTTGGTAGGTCAAAACTTGAGATTTAGAGTTAAATTCTTGGTGGAGTTCTCGTGACCCTCTAGGGATCGTGTTCCCAGCGTTTCATAGTAATACGAAAGCGTTTAACGAAGTTTGACACCAAAGAAGTCTCACAGAGAGGGCGTTGCGAGGAGTAAAGAGAGCGCGGAAGGAAGGAACCGCTCGGGACAAGAGATAGGAGTCGAAATGATAAGAATATCTAGTCTCACGATCTAATTTCAATAATTACACAGAAAATAGCGCGAAATTGTCTCCCTGGTGTCGGGTAATGGAGCGAATTCTCTCCATTACCCGAGAACTCTCTCCCTGTCATTCCTCATTCGCGGGTACCCGAAGTCTCGGGTAGTGTTGGATTTCGCACTCTAGTAGAAACGCGTCGCGTTTATCGACCGATCAGTAACTTACATTTCAGATACGTCCGGAAATTCGAACGATCATTCTACGATCAATTACGAAGCGCCTACCGTACCCCGTCTCGTGCCCATCTCCTTCTTCGACTTCCCACCACCCCCTCCTATCGTACTCGTCTTGGGACGCCGCAGGCCTACCGTACCCCGCAGGCCTACAGTATCCCGCAAATCTACAGTATCCCGCAGGCCTACAGTACCCTCGCCCACCGTATCATCGCCTGCTGCCCAACACCATACAGCGCCCCCATCAACCCCATCTCAATGCAGAGATCCATGCACGCGCTCGCCCAATTGCCATCCTCATGTGGGTCCATCTACCGTATTCTACCCACCGGAATTCCGATCAGTCTACGATCAGACTACCGTATACCACAACATTGCACCACAATCTGCAGTGTCTTCATCGTGTATGTACACACCACCGTTCTCTCGCTCTACAGTATCACCCAACAATACTGTACCATCAGCGATCGATTACCAACCCATAGAATCTACGCCATGCCCTTTCCCCGAGAGCGAATCCACCATGCAGTCACATTATCCCATATTCCCGCCTACTCTTCACCCGTCTACCGTAGCCCAAACCAAGTCTGCGGTTACCGTATCACACTCCGTGGTTCACAATCCGTACGAAATCCTATCGTACGGTACCCCAGCAAATCCTATCGTACGGTACCCCAGCACACTGTATCGCCACCTACAGTAGTCCAGTCACTCGCAAGCCAATCTACCGTATACCCGGCACATCACGGCGAGAGCCCGCAGTACTTCGAGGTCGATGATGATGAGGAGGAAGAGAAGGTTGGTAACGAATTCATTATTCAGTTCTTGATACTTGGACATTCTACAGTATCCAACAAAAGTCGAATTGGTTGATGACCATTAGTGGAAAAATCAACCAGAGTAGTTCGTCATGGTGCGTTTTCGGTTCTGGCTCTCTCCATTCGGCACACTCTCTCATCGTTGGAGCAACGAGGCAGTGTGCAGAATGGAGAGACGGGTTCTTCTTTATAACTGGCCCAATCAAGATACTAGTGATGTCGTTTCGCTTTTCGACTCTCTCCATTCTGCACACTCTTGTTTCTCTGGCGAGATAGTGTGCAGAATGGAGGGAGCAAAAACCGAAATTACATCTCAAATTCCAGCCCTGGCTCCTTCAGCGAATTTGCTCGATGATCTGGAAGATACCGTACCCCTTCCGCTCGCCGGCACTGCAGCAGATCGAGAGACCAGGCTGAGAGTGAGGTGAGAGGATACGGTAGTTTCGAATGAGTCTATCAATTCCACAAGATCCAGCCCAAATAATAATACTTCTTCAGCGCGCTTCAATGCTTCGCCAAGGGTATGGAGTATTTCGACAGCGCCCGTCTCTTTCCTCGTATGTCTACAGTAATCCTGAGGGGGCGTGGTCTCGAGGGGAGGGGGATTACGGTATGCATCTACAGTACTCTGGGGGAGCCGTGATGATCGGGAGGGGGGCTACAAATCGATCCGGCAGCATGGTTGTACAGTTGTCCATTGGATGCTCGACAATACCGTAGTAATACAGTTATACCTGGGGGCGTGGCCTAACTACCGTATCTTTCCAGTGCTCACACAAGGATGTGTCGAGACGTGTCAACGATTGCGGTATACCGTATCGACCAGGGATACGGTATCGGGGAGAGGAGAGATGATGAAGAGGACGATCAGAAAGGGAATTGATCTGAAGATAGAGAGCCTTCGCTGTCTCGCCCCCGGACAATGGCTGAGTGGAAAGGTGAGAAAGGGTTACGGAAGAGTGGCCTTTGACCTCTGAGTCATGATCTTTGATCTCTGATATCTGATTATCAGACCGGTGGGTAGGATACGGTATGGACCTGGTACGAGTAATGCCATTCCAAGTGTACGAGTAATGCCACTCCAAGTGACTGTTTTAGGGGATCAAAGACATTCTTATTCGGTCTCTTTCTATATAATCGACGAAATGCTCAAGATCATCTGTGATGATTTCACTGTTAATCCAATGAAGGTTTGTATTCTTATTATCACTATTATTATTTTAAAATCATTGTGGAACTTGAAACTAACACACGGAATTCCATAGGGGAAGGGCGAGAGAAAGATAGCAGAAAAAAAAGGAATGAGCGAGTTGACAGTCATTGTGAGAGGATCCGTAGCCACGAAAATACAGGTCTTGTCGCGAATGTTTGAATTACGATTTAGCGGTAAAATGCCGTGTAGCAAGAAAATCCAGACCAAATCAAACGCTTGAATTTCAGTGTCATCCGCTGAGTACTAGTGTATTCGAGCGAATCTGCGATGGGAAAATGACAGCGAGGGAGGAGGAAAAACTGAGAAAGGTATTGACTAGTGATGTCGTTTCTGTTTTAGACTTTCTTCATTTTGCACACTCCCTCGTTTCTTTGACATGCGAGATAGTGTGTAGAATGGAGAGCGCCAAAACTGACTTTACATCCCTAGTATTGACCTCTATGACTGCAGAGACTTCCACGAAATTATGTCTCTCTATCTATGTTGTTAGATATTCTGAGCTCATCATTACAAGTCATTCATATCTCGTAGATTGGATGAAATACATTTTTCGGTTAAACCACGCAAATTCTCTTTACTCGAATGGGCTGTCATCAGCACAAAGTACGGTAGCTATTGATTAGCACCAAGTACTACAGTATCCGGATCTAATAGGTCTCTCTCCACTCTGCACACTGTCTCACCGATCGAACAGGCGAGAGAGTGTGCTGAATGGAGAGAGATGCAAACAGAAACGGCATCGCTAGGCCTCATTCTTGCACGTTTTGGGATGATTGGGATACGGTAATGTAGCGGGGGCAGGATCCGGTGATGGATACGGTGGATATAGAGACTGTGCGAAACGAGTAGAGTAGTGATGTCGTTTCTGATTTTGACTCTCTCGTTTCTCGGACCGGAGAGATAGTGTGCAGAATGGAGAGCCAAAACTACATCCCTAGAGTAGTCATGCTTCCCTGGTTCAGGAATCACTGGCTCGAGCACTATGATAGTCTGGAGAGGAGAACGAAGCCGGAGTTGAGGGAGAAGATGATGGATAAGATAATAGTGGATTTCCTGGAGGTGAGAGGGTAGATAAAAGTGATGTCGTTTCTTTTTTGGCTCTCTCCATTCCGCGCACTATCTCGCCTAGGCTACCGCGCACCATCTCGCCTCCTCAATTCGCCTGCTCTCTCGCCTCCCCAACGTGTAGCTCATGTGCCAATGGTTTAGTGTTCCAGATCATTCTCCGCTAAATGGCGGAAGTTTCAAAAATTAAACGTATCCCAACCGACATTGCTCTTTTGCCTCCGTTCCCATCGAGTGATATCTCAAAAATTACACAATATTCATGTGATCACACACACACCAAGTTTCATCCCAAGCGAATTGAAACTCATCGAGTAAGAACGATTTTTCGAAAAAAAATTAAAACTTTTCATTACTGCTCTTTGGTTTGCTTATCAATATACCTTTTTTATTGCATTATTTGGAAGAGCAACCATTTTCCCACTTCATCTTTGCAAATCGTAAAGAACTGAAATACACCCAAGGAGAAATACCGCGATAACGGTGTCCAACTCGGTGAACAGTAAGCTCATGATTGGTCTAACTACCAGGTATTGGTGCAAATTGGAATATTATGCACATAAGTCAATGTTTCAACATTTACTGATTCCGTTTATGGTGGAATAATAGGACTTTGCGCGATCTTGAGAAAAAATGTTTTTCGACAATCACGATTTATGATTTTCGCCGCACTTCATTTAACCAACGCAGTAATGGCGCAGGCTCTTAGTAGTAATAGTTCACAGTTCCTTTGCTTCTGTATCGAATCCATGTGATATGGGGCTCTGGCAATTCCGTGCTCACCCTCATTTATTCACTCCAATAATGCGATTTGCAAAAATTGGAATTTTCAAAACGTTGCAAACTTCCACTTATTAGTGCTCGTTATGTTCGTAATCCATCGTGAGAAACATTCGACGATTGACGAACATAATGGGCACCAACAAGTGGAAGTTTTCAGCTTTTTTTAAATTGCAATTTTTGCAAATCGCATTATTGGAGTGAATAAATGAGGGTGAGCACGGAATTGCCAGAGCCCCATATAACATGGATTCGTTACAGAAGCAAAAGAACTATGAACTATTACTACTAAGAGCCTGCGCCATTACTGCGTTGGTTAAACAAAGTGCGACGAAAATCATAAATCGTGTTGGTCGAAAAACACTTTTTCTCAAGATCGCGCAAAGTCCTATTATCCCACCATAAACGGAATCAGTAAATGTTGAAACATTGACTTATGTGCATAATATTCCAATTTGCACCAATACCTGGTAGTAAGACCAATCATGAGCTTACTGTTCACCGAGTTGGACACCGTTTTCGCGGTATTTCTCCTTTGGTGTATTTCAGTTCTTTACGATTTGCAAAGAGTAAGTGGGAAAATGGTTGCTCTTTTGAAAATAAATAGAAAACTGAATAAATAATAATGATATTTCCTTGGCCGATGTGCAAACACTGAAAATCATCAATCAGATGTTCCGAGTTTCGAGCTTTTTGCATAATTCAACGACATTAGCTACGTAGTTTATTTTGTGGATCAAAAATATTTATAAGAATTCCGAACCAAAATTTCATTAGCCAGTCATTAGCATCTCATGCGCTTCTAGTGAAACTCCTACCAACTAGGTCGAAAAACATTCCAAAATCAAAAGAAAATTAAATATCCCAAAATTCAAAGAAATTATTTTTTTTAAATAACCCTTCGAATCTTCGATAAATTTGATTGCAACACGAAAGCAAAAGCTTCCTATGAATCATTCATGAAACTCCAATTCTCTCTTTCCGAAATCTCAATTCAGTGGTTTCAACCAGAATCGAGATCTAACTCACTGCAGCAGTCTAGTAATTTGAATAATGAATATACCACATTACTGCATCAATAACGCAACTGAATCTTATCAACTACTTGTGAAACACTTGCCCAGCTGGTCGGAAGACATTCCAAATTGTAATTTCCATTTACCGCATTAGACCAATAACCTTGTATTTTGCAGCATTTTATTTTTTGTTTTGTTTTACGAGTCATCTACCGAATACTGCGCCAAGAATGCATTTACTTCCAATCATCAACCCATGAAACTCCAGGTCAACTAGCATAATCACATATTAAAAATCAACAGAACTAAATTTTAAAATTAATTAATTAAATAAATAAACTAACTCAAACTGTATCGCTGCCACATTCTTCATCTGTGCGTGGTGCAGCGTGAGCGGCGGTTGTTGCGCGTCCGCGCCTGTAGAGACATAAAATAGGATACTGTGAGACTACCGTAATCCTATTTTCGAAAATATTATCACTAACAGTTTACTCCTTACTTATTACAACAATTCAGATCCAGAGAAAAATCAAACGCCTGACTCCTGGAAACATTTTTATTCCTGCTTGCAGTATTCATGCTACAAGATTATCTTGTAATTGATGGCCAGCAACGATAATAATCAACGGTTGCAGAGCTTAGATCCTCAAATTAACAGAATCGAAATTTTTATTTTAGCCTGCGGAGTCACTTGTGAGATTCAAGTTCCCGATATTTTAAATCTAATCACATCAGGTAGAGCTCTTTCGATTCGGCGACGAAAGACATTGCGTAAATAGGGAAAAAAAACAATCCTCACTATCGGTTATGCTTTGCCACTCTCCTTCTGCACACTCTCGCCTGATCAACCGGCGATATAGTGTGAGGAATGGAAAGAGTCAAGCCCAAAAGTCAATCCCAAAAGCCCTACCTGGGCACGGCCTTGTTCCATCCTCCGCCCGCATTCTCGTCGATTTCTCTAAGAACAAATATTCTTCAAAATCAATTAAATCACAGGCAATGAGACCCACCAACTTCAATAATGAGCGAATGAGAACACAAATATTTTGTGATTCGAGGAATGCCTAATATATCAAATACCAAAGTCAACCAGGTCAAGTTGTAGATATCGCGAAACTCAGACCGACGTGGTGAACGAGCAACTTTTCTTTCTCTGATACAAAAATCTCCTTCGATACAGAATCGTGGTTACCGTAGTAAGGCCGGATTATTGTACTACCGATTCGCTAACTCTAAATACGGATCAATGGTTGTCCAATTGGCAAACTGAATAGTACAGACTGAAAAGAGCTGTGATTCGGGTTACTGTACTATCTCATGGATGCGCTCACCGGTGGACGTTGGCGGTGGATCGTCTGAACATGAATGTGTCCTTGACGTCGTCCCTCGACAGACTGTGCTGCAGCTTCGACAGCGACGTCCGATCCAGACGAGGATAGTCAATCAGCTGCGAATGATTTTATTTTATTTATATTCGTCAAGAAAAGGACAGGAAAATCCGAGTAAGGGCATACTTTCTAGAGGAATGGTGGCTTGTGCTCTTTCTCAACTAATGTTCAGACAAAAAAGGAGAAATAAATAGAAAGATAATACAGAAACCTCCTGCTGGGAATACACTAAATCACCTATTTTATACTATAAATTTAGAGATATTTTGAAATTTGGTAGAGAAAAAATAGAGATACTCACAAACTTGCTGTTCTGGAGTGTCTCGAACTTCTTGCAAGTCCCTGCGACGATCTGTCCGTTGAACGGAAGGTGGGAAGTTCAGCAAACGACATGTCGAACACTGGACTGAAAGAGGAATAAGCCACGGTACCAATTAGAGTCGACCCCCCCCCCTAGAATTCCTCGTGTAGGATTTCAGTCCACCGTGCCTAAAGTAGATAGGTACCGATTGATACCGAAGTGGTGTAGTGGTCTAAGGCGCCCTCCCATTCCATCCTCCCGGGTTCGAATCCCGGCCGTGACACCGCTTCCGCCTCACCAAGGCGCCCACCCATTGGGGACGGGAAATTGGTAGTGACAAGATCACGCGGTAAAGTAGGTCCGAAGAACAGGATCGGGAGCTGCGGACTGAATCCTCCCATTACAAATACACTGGCCTAGCAGTGTGACCCGCAGGTCGAATGTGCCTAGAGAAACGGGTGTCCTTTACCTTTACCTTTACCCCCTAGAAATAGCATGGAATCTTCACTTCGATCTTCCGGAATCGAAGTGTGGTAATTGGTACCGCGGCAAATGATTGAGAAAGAGATACGCGAACGAAAAAAAAAGAAATATGAATAAAGGTGAGCTCATAGGGCCACACGATAGAAAGAAAAGCTGCATCATTCTTGGGATCGAAAAAAAAACGAGGGAGAAAGAAATTGATCGGGCAGTAATTCGATGAGGACAACTGGAGGTTTCACGTCTCAAATACTATTCAAGAATAGTTCAAGGTTGCGCTATACAATTTTACAATGTTACATGCATAATTATTTTTCATCTCCATCATTCTCGATCGACAATCGGAACAGATGCTCATTCGAATTTTTGGACTATAGGCGAAACAACAACTCACTGTGTTGAAATTCACGTTTAGGGCATTAAGCAAAAATATTCACGACTAACCGATACCGTATATACTGATACCTAATTGACTGTATTCATACAATTTTATCATGTGATACTGCCAAATAAAATAAAAAATCAGATCAAAACTTTTGATTCAAAAGTGCTTCATCCTTGATCTAACTCGACTCGCTTCGTTATATTTTTTGTTAAATTGCATGCTATTCAAATACCATTCAATATCAGTGTGGCTGAGCAATGCAATCAATTGATTTCAAACATCTGTACACGGCAAATCACACCAATTCTTTCACGCAATCCTCTCGAGATCTCAATTCTTCATTCTTACAAAAATCATCATTTGTGATTACAACAAAATACGTGCATGAAACATTGTAACCTGTTATACAACCAGCATCAATCAATACTCTTGGCATCGTGCCAACTCCTCCCATCGACTGCCGTACTCCTCATATCTCCTGTCCCACCATGATTCTCTCCTTGAGCATCTCCGTGAAGCAAATGGGACTGTCTCGTCCATCTGAAGAGATAGGGTAATTCGCAGACTACCCTATCTCTTCAGATGGACGAGACAGTCCCATATCTCTTCAGATGGACGAGACAGTTACACATTTGACACTCTTTCTCGCCGGTCAGACAGACGAGGGAGTGTGCAAAACGGAGAGAGCTAGTATTCCATCCGGAAACGGCACCACACACTATTGATGCGCTATATAATAGTGCTCTCTTCATTCTGCACACTGTATCGTCACTCTCATTGGCAAGACAGTGTGCAGAATGTAGAGAGGTACTATACAACCCGGTCACACTTTACCTCAATATCTAGGCAATCTGCACTCATCTCACCACAGTTTGGTAAGGAATAAATCGAGTCAATTCGGCATATTCACCTCCTCACCAACATCTCAATTCTACAGACTCGCAATTCGCAACCTTCACCCCCTCACCACTGACCAGTATGGTGTGTACACTCGTCGACTCGACGAGGGGATGCACCGAGAGGGCTGCAGCCGCCGCGCTCTTGCCGTAGATGAGAGGAACGTACTGAACACTGCCAGATGACCACGACTGCAATTGGGAATAGTCACTCGGAGTACGGTAGCCAGAGGCAATTGGGAATAGCCACCACGGAATAACACCCTGATTTGAGAAGGCAAATGATAATAGCCGCACCCTTGAAGACAATGGTACTTGGCAAACAGCACTATACACTCCTTGATTACGGTAACCGGCGGCAAATGGTAAAGTGCACGACTCACGATAGCGAGCATGGAACCGGCTGAGTACTGAGGAAGGAAGAAGACACGATCGGGAGTGCCGGAGAAAGCCGCCTCGACGAAACCACTGCAATATCGATCGATTTATGGAGGGAGTGTTACGGTAGTACGATGGATTGATAACTTTTTGAGTACTGTAACCTAATGCCCTACGAAGATTTCGCAAGTATAATAGTAGGTATTACTCGGCTGCTACTAGTTTTCTGATGTACAGTACATTTCTCTCAAGTTTGTTCGATGATCTACCGTAATCTGCAAGCGTTGAAAGACAATCGTGAATTATTGTCCGTGATGAATATTCTATTCACTAATCTTGCCAATTGTTCACTCAAATCCTCCACTTTGACTGGTAATTCTCAATGGAAATTCGTTCATTCCGCCCTATAAAAGCTGGTCCGAGCGGTCTCCTCCTCACAACCAAGTCGTCGACATGGCTCAGTCCGTTCCTCCCGGAGACATCGCCACCCAGCCCGGCACCAAGATCGTCTTCAACGCCCCCTACGATGACAAGCACACCTACCACATCAAGGTACGGAACCCTTCTCCCTAGTTTCATTACCGTACTCTATGGTACTCCTGTCCTACAGTAACTTCCCCCTTTCCAGGTGACCAACTCCTCCGCACGCCGTATCGGATGGGCCTTCAAGACCACCAACATGAAGAGACTCGGAGTCGACCCCGCCGCCGGAGTGCTCGACCCCAAGGAGAACGCCCTCATCGCGGTCTTCTGCGACGCCTTTGCCTACGGACAGGAGGTACGGTATCACCCCACCCTTCCCCTATGTCATACTGTAGTCTACTACACACTTGATATCATATACCTGTGCCCTACCGTATCTCGGACCCTCCCTCAGGTACCGTAACCTTCCTAATCTCATTCCCTTCAGGACACCAACAACGACCGTGTGACGATCTAGTGGACCAACACCCCCGACGGAGCCGCCAAGCAGTTCCGCCGCGAGTGGTTCCAGGGAGACGGCATGGTCCGCAGAAAGAACCTCCCCACCGAGTACAACCCTTGAGTGTTGATAAAGGATCTGTGTTCCAATTTTTTTTGCGGCAGTGTTTTATGTTAAGAAGGGGGATCACAACAAAGGCGATACGGGAGTGTGCAGAATATAGAGAGACGTTCTTCATTGCATCATCACTACGCAATACTAGAGTTCAAAATACGGATCACAGTCTCTCCATTCTGCACACTCTCTCATCCTTCGAGCACTCGGGAGGATGCAGAATGGAGAGAGCTGTTCTAGGTTCTCGATAGCATCATTCCTACGTCAGTGACTCACGTCGGGTACAGCTTGAAGGCAGCGACGCCCAGTCGACGATGAAGGTGGCGATGAAGCCGGCGCATTCTGAGAAGATACGGTAAGTTAGATTACGGTAGATGTTCGAATATCGATTACTCTTTTCTGATCTACTCGACAAGTTGCTAAAATTACAAGCAAGTTAAATGTCCTTTTATTCCGTGCCCTGATAAAATTAGTTTCAATAGAAGGAATTTCAATAGAATTTCAATAGAAGTTTCAATAAAATATTTTCTCAATTTTATTGTTGTTCACACCAGTGTTGCCGTATCGAATAGTTGCTCTCTCCATTCAGCACACTCTCGGTAGTCAGGCAAACAAGATAATGTGTTCAAAATAGAGTTACAGTATTCAATTCGGCAAAACTAATGTGCGCATGTTGAAACTACAAGATTGTGCAGAATGGAGAGATACAGCTTCCAAGCGATTCGGCGCAACTACCGTACCTGCGACTGAATGAGCGGGGGCGGGGCGAGCGAGAGTCGTCGCGGCGGGAGTCGCGAGACGATGAACGAAGAGGAGTGCGACGACCAGATCGAGGAGAGGGACGGCCACTCTGGAATGGAATGGACTTTGAATGGATCTTGGAATTAACTTCCGAATGGACTCTTGAATAGGAATTATGTTTTGGTTTTCAGCTCTGTCCATTCTTCACACTATCTCAATTCTCTGACCAGCGGAATAGTGTGCAGAATGGAGAGGGCTAAAACCGAAATGACGCCTATAATGTGCAATGGATTATGGAATGGACTTATATATTAGCATACACTATATGAGCCCGTTTGCCTTATTTTCGAGCAAAATCGAAAGGATCTGGCACAGCTCAAAAGGGTCGATTTTCTGAAACCCTGTGTTTTGGGGTTATCGAGGGTGCTGATGACGATGGGCATATCCAATTTGCCCGCAGAGCCTCTGTTCGCTCCAGACGGCGTCACGTCGAAATCACATTTTTAACGTGCTACTCGGTTTCCGAGAGTGCTAATTTTAAAAGAAAATGTTTCCTGGGGTAGAATTGAATGGCGAACACACCTGTCAGATCCATTTTTCATGAATTTTGAAAATATAGTTTTCGTAGTCAAAAGTGGTCTCTGTCTTTAGCATAGATCGAACCGGGATCGTCTGAGGATTCTGAATATATTTTTGGTTTTGAAATTGAGGGTGCACAGTTCGAGCAATTCGACGTACAGTGTGCGAAAAACGCGGCAAAAGAGGCTTCCCTACCCCTTCCCACCCCCCCTCCGTTCCATGAGCGCTTTCTCAATTCCCCACGCTCTCTCGCCTCGGAGGGTCAAGGAAGTGGTAGAAGGGGATGAGTGCGCCTCTATTACTGGCAGTTGCGGTAGACTGTATGTCGAATTGCTCGAACTGTGAACCCTCAATTTCAAAACCAAAAATATATTCAGAATCCTCACACGATCCCGGTTCGATCTATGCTAAAGACAAAGACCACTTTTGACGCTACGAAAACTTGATATTTTAAAAATTATTGGAACTTCCACACGCATTTTCCGATTATCGCTATTTTCAAGCCGATTTTACAAGAAGCTCAGCGGATGAAAAAGCGACATCTGCACCATTTTCGGAATCGCCATAACAAGCTCTACAATTTGTCCAATTTAGAATTTTTTTCCAAGATATTCCAGAGAAACTGCCAAAAATCATGAATTTTATTAAATTTTTCGAATACAAAAACGAAAATCAAAATTCTAAATTGGAAAAAATTTAGAGCTGGTCATGGTGATTCCGAAAATGGTATTGATGTCAATTTTTCCTCCATTGAGCGTCTTGGAAAATCGGCTTGAAAATCGCAAAAATCGGAAAATGCTTGTGGAACAGTAGTAAAACTAATTAAGAGAATCATGCCGTTGCTGTCGCCGCACATTAGTCGAAAGAGCAAAGCGAAACGACTGTTGACAATAGGAAGGCGAAATAGTTTAAACCGAACTGGCTAGGAGCATTTGTGTTTCGAATTTATATTTTTAAAAGCCCGATTCCTATTCAATTAGTACGAACCCTCAACTGATAATCATACGCTAAGCAGGGAGGTATTGAGGCCATCAGTAGTGAAATCACATTAGCGACGACCCTCCCTATGTTGCGTGCTATCGGCCAGAGAGACGAATTGGGGAGAGTTGGTAGGGCGACTTGTCATTACTAGCCAGCACTAGTGATGACAAAACGGAATCGGCAAGCCGGATTCACCGTTTGAAAAGCCGGGCTGACACCGGCACGAAATGCCGTTTTGTCATCACTAGCCAGCACCGATGACGCACCTTGAAGTTGATGATTGAGTTCTTGAAGTTGGAGTTCACAGCCTGGCGAGCGGCCACTCCCATCGAGCGGTTCCTCGACCCGAAAGCGACGCAGGCCCTGCAAATCATGATTGCGTCATTAGCCCATCATCATTCGGTTGCGGTCGCGACTGTTTCCATCGAGAGATTGGAAGGATCAAATGCAATTTTGGAATTGACTTTGGGATTAACATCCTGAAACTCACGGAGTGCCATGGAGAGAGTCGTCATTGGTGATGACCTCAATACCTCCCTGCTTAGCGATCGCGATGTAGCAGTTGAGGTTTCCTGCAAAGTAACGGGTTCAAAGTCGAATCTTTATTTCAAAACGGGGGTATTTCGAAAAGTAAAAGCTCACCGATGTCGAATCCGACGACCGACATTGTGTATTACGCAAGTGGCTGACTGTGAAATCTGAAAGGGACCGATTGGACGCGTAAACAAGACTGATTCGCAACGTAAACAAAGGAGGCAATCGATGAGAACCGGGTTGGTCGGGAACGCATGCAAGAAGAGGGCAGGAAATGCATGGAGCATCTAGGAAAAATCCAAATAGAGAAACAACATGCTAGAGTAATCCGTGAAGGGTGTTGCCGATCGACAAGTAAAGCGGCAACAGAACAGTGCACAACAACTATTTTTGAGCGAAAAGATTCCAAATACACGAGTCATTCTAAATTTCGAAAAAGCATGATTAATCACATCTCGATTTTAGAACAAAAGCGGGAAAAACGCGTACGTCAGAGAACCACTATAGGCATAGAAGAAGTAAAGTCGAAGAATAAGGACAGCTGATGCCTGGAGCAAAGCGCCAAGGTCGAAATGAATGCTCGAAAAATGCAGGTAAAAAGGGCGGTTCCCGGAGAAATTTTTCGAGAAATCTCGAAGTTTCGTGCTACACGAAGTTATACTTGCAGCCGGTCCCGCAGCGATCTACAGTAGTTTCAATATTTTCAAGGCGGTCGATGTCCAGAGTCTACAGTATGCTTTATTCGAATGCAATTCGTCTCGATTTTCGTTTTGTTGGCCGATTTACGTGAGTATGGTATTTTAATGTAATATAATTGTGACAGATGGCGTACGTGCGTTGCGACTCACTGGAGACGCCGTTCAGCATGACGCCGGCCTGCTACCATCGCGACGACGACCGACTGCTGCACGAGTACGAGCCGTACGTTTCACCCGGTCCGGCAACTCTAGCCAGCACTCGTATAACGCCGAGATTGTAGAGTGCATAACTGGAGCGCAGTAATATTATTTGCGGTCTCGCATAGGTATCGTACGTCTTCAGAGTGATTTGAGGGCCAAAGAAAAGCCTGTTCCGAAACCTTTTGATGTAGTGCCCCTATCGCGCGGTGACAGCCGGGCTCTCAATCCCGACCTCAAATCCTCTAGATATGGCACAGAGAATAGGGGTGGGCGGTGTACTGACTTCTAGCTACGATGCTAGAGAGGTCAGTTAGGGATTCGATGTGGTATAAGTCAAGGGATCAATAAATAATACTTATTATCAATCAATAACAGATATGGAGTAGGATGATGGAGTGGATGCGACTGACTGAGCTGGGGACGCACTGCTGGTGGGGGCGCTGGGATTGAGTTTTGATAGTGCGAGGGCGCGGTTTGTTGTTGATTCGAGAGTTCGTTTGTATTTCGTATCGAGTTTGGAAACCATCCGACTAAGACTGACCGGGTTCATGGTGAGTCCGGTAGATGAGTCAGTTGATCGCTCTTGCTCTTCGTAGTAGTCTTGTTCCTTGTCCTGCATCATTGTGTCGTCCATGGTGGCGATGGTGGACTTGATCACCTGCATATCATTATTGTAATCGTCCATTATGGATTGGGCTTCAATTACATTTCTGGAAATGCTAGTGGAAATGTTGGTGATTTCATCAAAGTTAGTGGCTCTTCCGAGTTGGATGATTTCGTCATCAACGGAATCGAGGATTGGTTTGAGAGTGGACAACGATGGGAGGAGATTGGAATACTTTTCAACGAAAGTGGATGACATTTTGGATCGATTTCTGCGCAGGGTGATGTTTGCGGAATCAATCGATATCAGAGAAGTTGAGGTGGGAATGGTAGAAATGGTTGCTGCCACGCGGGACTATTGGAATGGGTTCTTATTCCCGGCTGATGCACCATGTACTGACTTCTAGCTACGATGCTAGAGAGGTCAGTTAGGGATTCGATGTGGTATAAGTCAAGGGATCAATAAATAATACTTATTATCAATCAATAACAGACACAAGAGAAACGCCGTTGACGGGAAAGTGACGATAGTAGAGAGGAATTGGGATGGAGGAGGGGAAGAGTGGAAAAGTAGAGGTAGAATGGAGGATGGGAGAGAGATGAATGGATGGAAATGGAGGGTGCCCAGCTAGAATGGAATGGAAAACCGTCACCAGTGAGGTTTTGGTAAAGAACGAAGGGATTGGTATGTATGAAGACCAAAACGAGGTGGAGAGAACAACAAACCTTGGCGATTCGTGTCCTTCCTGTGATGGGTTGATAAGCTCAATTGGTTGAGTGCGTGGCCTTTCTTCTCCACATCAGAGACGGCGAGATGAAGGAGACGACGACGCCTCAAACTTGGGTAATTAAACCCCAATCGATAATCGGAACGATTGGCGACGAAGAAATAATGACACAATCATGGGGAGGGAACGGAAGATCGGTTGTAAAGGGAAAGGACAGCTGTAAACCACCGTTAGAGGGGAGTATGCGACAAGAAAGGGGTCAGGGGATGACGATGGCGTCGATATGGATGAAAATAATAAAATAATAAAATAATAAAATAATAAAATAATAAAATAGTAAAAATAATAAAATAATAATAAAATAATAAAAATAAAAATAGAAAATAATAAAATAATTGATTGATAATAAGTATTATTTATTGATCCCTTGACTTATACCACATCGAATCCCTAACTGACCTCTCTAGCATCGTAGCTAGAAGTCAGTACACCGCCCACCCCTATTCTCTGTGCCATATCTAGAGGATTTGAGGTCGGGATTGAGAGCCCGGCTGTCACCGCGCGATAGGGGCACTACATCAAAAGGTTTCGAAACAGGCTTTTCTTTGGCCCTCAAATCACTGAAGACGTACGATACCTATGCGAGACCGCAAATAATATTACTGCGCTCCAGTTATGCACTCTACAATCTCGGCGTTATACGAGTGCTGGCTAGAGTTGCCGGACCGGGTGAAACGTACGGCTCGTACTCGTGCAGCAGTCGGTCGTCGTCGCGATGGTAGCTGGCCGGCGTCATGCTGAACGGCGTCTCCAGTGAGTCGCAACGCACGTACGCCATCTGTCACAATTATATTACATTAAAATACCATACTCACGTAAATCGGCCAACAAAACGAAAATCGAGACGAATTGCATTCGAATAAAGCATACTGTAGACTCTGGACATCGACCGCCTTGAAAATATTGAAACTACTGTAGATCGCTGCGGGACCGGCTGCAAGTATAACTTCGTGTAGCACGAAACTTCGAGATTTCTCGAAAAATTTCTCCGGGAACCGCCCTTTTTACCTGCATTTTTCGAGCATTCATTTCGACCTTGGCGCTTTGCTCCAGGCATCAGCTGTCCTTATTCTTCGACTTTACTTCTTCTATGCCTATAGTGGTTCTCTGACGTACGCGTTTTTCCCGCTTTTGTTCTAAAATCGAGATGTGATTAATCATGCTTTTTCGAAATTTAGAATGACTCGTGTATTTGGAATCTTTTCGCTCAAAAATAGTTGTTGTGCACTGTTCTGTTGCCGCTTTACTTGTCGATCGGCAACACCCTTCACGGATTACTCTAGCATGTTGTTTCTCTATTTGGATTTTTCCTAGACGCTCCATGCATTTCCTGCCCTCTTCTTGCATGCGTTCCCGACCAACCCGGTTCTCATCGATTGCCTCCTTTGTTTACGTTGCGAATCAGTCTTGTTTACGCGTCCAATCGGTCCCTTTCAGATTTCACAGTCAGCCACTTGCGTAATACACAATGTCGGTCGTCGGATTCGACATCGGTGAGCTTTTACTTTTCGAAATACCCCCGTTTTGAAATAAAGATTCGACTTTGAACCCGTTACTTTGCAGGAAACCTCAACTGCTACATCGCGATCGCTAAGCAGGGAGGTATTGAGGTCATCACCAATGACGACTCTCTCCATGGCACTCCGTGAGTTTCAGGATGTTAATCCCAAAGTCAATTCCAAAATTGCATTTGATCCTTCCAATCTCTCGATGGAAACAGTCGCGACCGCAACCGAATGATGATGGGCTAATGACGCAATCATGATTTGCAGGGCCTGCGTCGCTTTCGGGTCGAGGAACCGCTCGATGGGAGTGGCCGCTCGCCAGGCTGTGAACTCCAACTTCAAGAACACAATCATCAACTTCAAGGTGCGTCATCGGTGCTGGCTAGTGATGACAAAACGGCATTTCGTGCCGGTGTCAGCCCGGCTTTTCAAACGGTGAATCCGGCTTGCCGATTCCGTTTTGTCATCACTAGTGCTGGCTAGTAATGACAAGTCGCCCAACCAACTCTCCCCAATTCACTTGCTCTCGCGTTTCTCTGGCCGATAGCACGCAACATAGGGAGGGTCGTCGCTAATGTGTTTTCACTACTGATGGCCTCAATACCTCCCTGCTTAGCGTATGATTATCAGTTGAGGGTTCATACTAATTGAATAGGAATCGGCCTTTAAAAATATAAATTCGAAACACAAATGCTCCTAGCCAGTTCGGTTTAAACTATTTCGCATTCCTATTGTCAACAGTCGTTTCGCTTTGCTCTTTCGACTAATGTGCGGCGACAGCAACGGCATGATTCTCTTAATTAGTTTTACTACTGTTTCTAAATTGCCAGAGTGGGTAGGAAATAGGGTTGGCTATACGGGCATTGCGGGCCCGCAATCGCGCGTCTCTCGCCTCTCGATTGCGGGCCCGCAATCCTCCTCCCGCCCAATCCGAGGAGGGAAGATGCTTTCATCTACCCGCCGCGCTCTAGTCTGCGCCGGTTTGAGAAAGGAGGCGGAGCGATAGCGGAGGAGCGCTCTCTGGGCGGGGGGAGGATTGCGGGCCCGCAATCCCACAATCGTTTAGCCAACCCTAGTAGGAAAGCGTGCGAAAAGGAGGGCCTGGTTTTTTTTTAAGGAGGGCCTGGTTCTGTTGACACCATTACTAGTTATGTTTTACAGCACCTCATCGGGCGCAAGTTCTCCGATCCCATCGCGGAGAAGATCATTCCGTTCTTACCATGCGACGTGGAGATGGGTCTGGGCGGCACCATCCTGTGCAAGGTGAGTGATGTGCTAGATCCGCCATTTATCCCGAGTGGTGTGCCCGGACGACGTTTACCATCCGTCCCCACTTTCAGGTGACTCGACCCGGCGGATCAGTGCTGCTCCATCCCGAACAGGTTTTGGCTGCCCTCCTCTCCCACCTCAAGTCCGAAGTCGAGGCCACCAACCCCGCTATCTCCGACTGTGTTGTGTCGGTGAGTCGACGATTACCAATTTGGCATTTCCTATCGAATTTTGACGCTGCGACGTTCCCTAATGACGCCACCTCCATTCTCAGGTTCCGTTCTTCTTCACGGACGCGCAGCGTCGCGCCGTGCGGTCGGCGTTCGAGATTGTAAAGCTGAAACCGCTCCGAGTCGTCAATGAGACCACCGCCATCGCACTCGCGTACGGTAACTCCAACCAGGTGCGTGTGTGGTGTGGTGGGGCCGACGTTTCCCGAGGAGTACTGTAGAAGCTTGAATACCGTAATCTCTCTGCAGGACCTGCCCGAGGAGGCGGCAGAAGCTCGACGTGTGCTCTTCCTCGATGTGGGACATACGTGCACCCAGGCCTCCGTCGCTGCCTTTAACAAGGGCAAGCTGACGGTGAGTGGGGCGACGAATACCGATTGGAGGCTACCGCTGTCAAATTTTCAATAGGCGACGTATATCACTTATGACACAACATCTAGATTGATTATTGTTCTGATCTAAGCCGTTGTCAAGGTATTGGCATGTTTGCATATACCTTGCTTCTTACGAAATCATCTAGGCTATTACGATGCAAAATAGAGCGCGCAGGGTTGTTGACAGGGAGTGGGCAGGTGGGAATAACGAGAGACGAGGCTGTCCCCGTACGCGATTTGCACCTTTCGTCACTAGAATACCCATGCAGATTTCTCCATTCTCGATTTGCTCATGGGTGTGTGATTACGATTCAGAAAATAGAAAAGCGACAAATCATAATTTGGTTGTTGAAGCCCAGATATTCTTAACCACCACAACCACACGCGAAGTAAATTTAGGATATTGATGTCGTCTCGGTTCCCTGCTCTCTCCATTTCGCACACTATTTTGTCAGTCTGCCCGATGAGAGTGTGCGAAATAGAGAGAGGCAGAACCGAAAAGACGTTACTAATTCAGTGTTTTCAAAATAATTTAAAAATATTTTCAGATGTTGGGCACGATGTTCGATCTGTCTGTGGGAGGAATGTGGTTCGATGGAGTCATCAGAGAGCAGTTCCGCCGGGATTGCATGAGAGAATTGGAGATCGACCCCAAGAATTCATCCAAGTGAGGCTAGGGGGATGATCCTATTGGGGAAGGCATGGTGACTGTGAAACACAGAATCAAAGGGTTGATTATTTATATCGCCTAATGGTTTTTCCGTTTCTGAAAAACCATTAGGCGATATAAATATTCAACCCTTTGATTTTGATTTTGTGTTTCATAGTTGCAACCTGCTGATTTTGTGTTTCGGTATCAATATGAATTCCGTTTTGTGCATTGATGCAACAGCGATATCCACAACAACAAATATAATTCAATCAACTGAATTTCCGTCTCACTGCCACCATGTCTTCTTTTTTGAATCTCAACTGCACCATTGATGCAGTTTCCAAATTTAAAAAATATATATATTGAACCAGCTACTTTTGCTTTTCACTATCACTGTCTTCTTTGTGGTCCTTGATCAGTCAAAAAAATAGGCCGTTTCGAAAAATATTTCTAAAATTCAACCAATTGAGTTTCCGTTTCGCTGCCTTTATATCTTCGTACCGAGGTTTGTGTGAACAATGCACGATATAGCACTCGTAAAAATCCCAAAATGTTTTGGCCAGTTGAGTTCTCGTTTCACAGCCGCTATGTCTTTCTCCTGAGCTTTGATCAGTCAATACATAGCAGTCATCCCCTGGAAAAGAACCGTTGTTTCTGTTTCGCTCCCTTTTTCTTCTTCTTTGAGAACAGTGTTTGCTCAATCCTGCTTCATTGCGCCACCAAAAAGCGAAAATGTGTTGACAAGCTGAGTTTGCGTTTCACTGTCACTATGTCTTCTTTGCGAGCTGTGATCAGTCAATGAATCTCAATTCATTCCAAATCAATCCAAATCCAATCTATGCTGCAGGGCGTGGTTTCGTCTTCTGAATGAGTCGGAGGAAGTGAAGAAGAGGATGAGTGATTCAGAAGAGGCGATCTGTGTCATCATCAAGAACTTCATCCACGACCACTCTGGAAATATGCGTGATCTTCCCGTGAAAATGCAGAGGTCTGTTGGGGGGAGGGGGAGAGGACGTCAACGATGGTGATGACGTCATCGACACTGGTGCTGCAGTCACGAAGGTGACGTCAACTAGTGCCCTCTCCATTCTGCACACTCATTCGTAGCCGACAGACGAAAATGTGAGTGGAATGGAGAGAGCCCTGGTCGATGTGATAAGTTGTCACTAGTGGCAACACTGGAATCGCCAGTGCCGATGACGTCATTGCTCCTGATGATGCTGCTCAAAACTGTCCAATGCTGACGGCGAGGGGGTTTCCGCACATAGCCCCAAATTTGAAAAAAGCGCTTAAGTCCAACTTTAATACCTTAGTAAAATCCATGACCTTCTATACATGTTGCACACAGCCCCAACATTGGGGCAGTGTACAAGCCAATGGCGTGGACAGGTAGGATGCTGCTGCTGATGATGATTATGATGATTACGATACCATTTCTTGCAGGATAGAGTTTGAGGGGCTCGCGCTGCCATTATTCCAGAAGCTTCGAAAACTGCTACACGCTCTACTCGGCAAGACTAATCTGAATGTGAGTGAGGGGGGGGGGGGGGGGAATTAGAGCTCTCTCTATTCCGCACACTGTCGTCTGTCTGGAGATAGAGTGTGCAGAATGGAGAGAGCCGATAAAAATAAATTAAAATAGAAGGCGGTTGCCTGGCATTGATTCAATCTGGCCGGGCAGGTATTGCAAGTGATGCATTAGTTAGAACGGAACTCGCAGGGATCGATGAGAGAAGGAATGGCGGGATAAAAATTAGTTCAATCAATAGAATTGTCTTCCTCAATCCCATTAGTGTATTTTTTGATATTTTCGTAGCCGATATTTTCTTGATTATCGATTTTTCGGTACCGTAACCTCTCCCTCCTTGCAGACGCGGCAGATCGACGACATTGAAATTGTCGGAGGATCGGCGGGTATCCCCAAGATCAAGGATATCGTTCAGATGCTATTCAGCAAGAACCCCAAGTGGACAATGAACCAGTACGAAGACGTCGCCAGAGGTACGGTAGATAAGGATACGGTAGAGGAAGGGGGGAAGGGTACGGTATAGAGCCAGATGTACGGTAGGGAGGTAAGGGGTACGGTAGATGGGATATGGTATGGAAGAGGGAAGGGATGCGGTAGGTGAGAGGTGGTATGGGATAGGGGGAGTACACGATGGGGGAGGTACGGTAGGGTGTCGGGATAATAGCAAAAGGGCTCTGAAACGCGAAATTGTCTGGAAACGAACGAATGATTACTCGTTTCAGTGTCATTATATGTTCTAGACAAATTTGATTGGCTAATGTTGTCTACGCATCTTTGATAATATATATATATATATATATATAACTTCTACTTGCAGGCGCGGCGATGCAGTGTGCGATGCTATCGCCGGCGATGGATGTGTGCGACTATTCTGTCAAGGACACACTGCCCTACGCTATTAAACTGAAATGGCGAGGTTCCGACATGACCAGGTACGGTAGCGAGAACCAGTTGGCGATTGGATCCCTATTGCTCCGAGCATTTATCAATCTCGCGGGTCCCTCATCCTACTAGTGCAGCTCTCGTAGCACCAGATTACCTGGAACAATGGATGAGATCCCGCTGGATACAAGTCGCAAGCCCTAGGTGGTCTGGTGTTGCAAGTGCAGTACTAGTGAAATGGGAGACCCGCGGGGTTTGATTATCGCTTGAGTTCAATTACTAAAATAATATGTCTATAATTCTGAATAAATAATAAAGTCAAGCAATTTATATTTTAATAACATAATAATCGCATGCTATTGCAGAGAGGGTCGTGTGTTCTCGGATGGCGACCAATCTCCGGCCTCTGCGATTTACCGCTTTCACAGTGGCCCATTCGTGCTCCGCATCAAGTACGAAGCTCCCGAGGCGGTGCCCAACAAGACAACGACCATCGGTGAGCGGAACCAGGACCCAAGGCGGGACCAGAATGACTCAAAAAAATTTGGAAACTAACTGAGAAAAAAAACTAACTCAATCCATAATATCCTGATTTTACTTACGAAAATGGTGTAATGAAAGTTGGCGTGGCACTTTGGTGCCGCAGGCTTGCTATTTAGGACCGGTGATGCATTTAACAATAGGGCTAATGTGTCTATCGGAATATAAACGAACATGTACTGTTGCAGGGGTGTGGAGAGTGAATCAAGTGCCGAAGGATGATGATGAAACACCTACTGAGGTAAGGGGGAGGGAGTGGATCGGAAACTGACTTTATTTCTCTACCGTAATCCCCGGTTTGCTGTTGATGTGGCAGTTATTGATTCTCCCCCTGATTGCAGGTCCACGTATCAATCGAGGTGAACGGCGACGGAATCTTCTCAGTGCCCTGGGCTCGTACCTACAAGATACTCAAGGAGGAGAATGTATAGGGTAGTCGGGAGGGGAGGGGAAGGGTTCGGTAGGTAGTTCGGTGGGACGAACTAGTGACCGGACGGAGGGACGCTCTCCATTTTGCACACTAACTCGTCGGTCAGATGGACGAGATAATGTGCCGTATGGAGAGAGCTGAACAACGAAACTATGCTTGCAGACGGATGTCGGATTGGCGCCGGCCGCTGCCAGCTACGGATCAGCCACTTCCCTCGACCCCGTCCCTGCTGCTGGTACGGTGACGATTACGGTAGTTAGTCAGGTGTCCATTACTGTAAGAAAATTAGCCACATTGTTTTTGCTGTATATTTTTTTGTAACATGAATAATATTATTTTCTTAATCGGTTTTCGATTTCAAAATAAGTACTAATAATTGCAGAGAAGAAGCCGATGGTTGAGATGGTGAAGGAGTTGTGTGTCGAAGCGCGACCGTCGTACCATGATCGAATCTACTATCATGTTATTGATGAGGTACGGTAGCACCACGGGGTTACGGTAGTCGGGTAGTGCCAGGCAAAAGTGAGGTTGAGGTTGCAGCGGGGAAATTAGAGGGGAGGATGGGGTGAGAGTGTGATTATGTTAGGGAATGTGTAGTTAAAGCGAATGAATTTCGTCTTTGTCTGGAGCTAGGCGTGTTGATGCTGTAAATATAATTTTCCAATCTTCATTCCCTTCTCATCTTTTCAGAAGGCGATGCAGAAGAGGGACCTGGAGGAGAAGCGGAGGGTGGACGCGAAGAACGCAGTGGAGCAGTACGTGTACGAGATGAGGGACAAGCTGGCCGATCAGCTGGCAGAATACATCACCGACGCCGTGAGTGGGGGAGATGTGCTAGATCTAGGGAGTGGGACGTCGTTCCGGCTTTGGTCTCTCAGCGTGCTGAATGGAGAGAATTAGAGTGCTCGTCGAAGGGGTGGCAGATCAGCTCTCGCACACTTTTCCGAGAGTGTGCAGAATAGAGAGCGGTATGCCGACCGGCTTCCTTGATATCCACTGGATAGTCAATGAATGATGAAAAGTAGACGTTGCCTAGTATTGACGCAATCCACTCTTCACAGGACGCCGACAACCTGCGCGCCGAGCTCCAGTCGACCGAAGACTGGCTGCACGACGTGGGAGAGGTACGGTGCCAAAGGGGGATACTGTACTCGATCGATTACTGAATTTTAAAAAAAATTATTTAATTATTAATTGAAGGACTGCGAGACGCCGGTGTACGAGCAGCGCCTGGCCTCGCTGAAGGCGCTGGGAGACCCCGTCGTGGAGCGACACAGGGAGTTCGGCCAGAGAACGGTGAGCGAATGGGGAGAAAATGAGCTTTATTGATTTTTAGAAGTAACCAAATCCAATTTTTGACGATAAGAACATTTTTAAAAAAAGTTTTTCCCGATGAACTGGGGTCGCATGAGTGTTTGAAGTTGACCTGGTTCACTCTGGTTATGATAACTTTGACATAGTGAGTGAATCTAAAAAAAACCACTACCTCGTATTGTCGTGTACCGATATTTTCCCGGTGAAGTGGGGTTCGAAACTTGATTGAAGTAGGCTTGGATCTGGAGTATTTAAATAAGTCATTTTCGAATAAAAGGTAAAAAAGGTAAAGGTAAAGGACACCCGTTTCTCTAGGCACATTCGTCCTGCGGGTCACACTGCTAGGCCAGTGTATTTTCGAATAGTCGGGTAAAAATATAATATTTCAGGAAAATGTTATTGCAAGTAATCGTTCCCCTTCCTCGTCAGGGCTTCTTCGACCTATTCGATACAATGATTCTGCGCGCGCGCGAGGCCTTCGACGAGTACGTCGCCGGCGGACCCGCCCACGCACACATCGACGCCAAGGACATGGAGAAGGTACGGTAGGCTGGGGAGGGAGCGAAGAGGATCGACACCCGGTGACTGGCGGTTGCAGGGGTGGGAGAAGTTGGTGAGGAGAGATGGGGGACAATGGAGTAATCGTTTCAGGAAGAAAAATTACCTGAACATGAGATGCAATTGGTCTCGTGGTTGCATAATTTGGTGAAGTTTGGCGAAAGTTTCTGGATCATTGATTTGATATTTCATAGAGATAAAAAAATAGTTCTGATTGGCGGTGAATCGATGAGTGCTTTAAGTTTGTGATATTCGACGAAGCTTTGATAATGTTGACTTTGAGAATCAAAACCAATGTTGCCAGTGACCCACTGTTTCACAAGTATGACTAGTTGGTTAGGTCACTCAATGTTTGGTTATCCCTTACAATTAGTTCACAACAAAGTCCAAAACCCATTCCAACCCCTCCTCCTCGTCAGGTGATCTTGGCGATCGAGGAGAAGAAGGGATGGCTGGACGAGGTGCGCCACAAGCAGGAGACCCGTCCCAAGACCGAGGCCCCTACCGTCTTCGTCCATGAGGTCACCGGACAGCACTCGGTACGTCGGATGGGAGGGATTACGGTAGGGGGGAGGAGCGGGTTACGGTATCTCACCATCTTATGGTATGGGTTATGGTATTTGAGTTCCGGTTTTCAGCTCTCTCCATTTTGCACACTCTTTTGCGAGAGAGTGCCAAAAAAGGAACTACATAACTACTAATCGCGTTACAATTAGGGGGAACATAGACATTGGGAATACGGTGGCTAATTACTATCGTCGACTGATTTCATTTAATTGTCCTTGCAGCAATTCGAGAACGTGGTCAACCCGATCCTCAACCGACCGAAGCCCGTGCCCAAGACGGCGTCCGCGGGTCCCGATGGCACCTCTGACGCGCCCGCCGGATCCCAGGAACCCGCCGAGATGGAGATGGACTAGGCTGGTCGATAGCTACCGTATCCCTCCTCCGCCCCCTCCCCACCATTTACCCGTATCCAATCTCGGTTATCGATCCTCCTCCCCCCTCCATCCATACACACCTCGCCTCTCCGTTGTTTGAGCTTTGCGATGATACTTTAGCCCTACCATACCCTTATATTGTTTACTCAGATTGTTGTCAACTGATTGAAACTTATTTATATAGGTAACAAAAATATCCTCATTCTCAATTATGATTTCCAGAATGAATTAATATACTCCGTTACATATTGTTTTCGTTTCCTCTGTTGTGAGCAAATTTCCCGTCGTAGCGAATGAATGTATCAAATTCGTTTTGTTTCTATGGAATTGGGGTGGACCTCATTTGAGAAGGGTACAGAGAATATCGATCAAATGGCTATGGGATACTGTGGGAATCGTTATACGGTAGCGCATTGATGGCACGATCGAGAGGTAGATCAGTAACTTGAATGCCAGGTCACGTGACGAAACGAAGGTATATCACTCCCCATTTGACCTCTCCGCTCTCCTCTCCCCTCCTTCATTCAGTCACTTCCCTTCCCTCGATCTGTTCTTCCCTCTTCGCTCTCCTCTCCAGTCATCGATTTCCTTCTCCCGTAGTTCCGTCAGTCTCCCTCCCTTCCCTATCCAGAAGTTTCCATCATTCCTTGTTCTTCCTCGACCGTCCCTCCCCTCTTCTCTCCCAATCATCAGTCGTCATCGATGATAGTCGTCAGTCCGTCTCCCCTCATCATGTCCCCTTTCGTGATCTGACCCTTTCCGGTCATCTCTCGTCTCCCGCTAGTACTCCTACAGCAGAATCGCTCCCTCCCACCTTCCGCGATCGATAGTCCCACCATCTGAAACCCCTTCCCACTGTCCCTCCATCGCCAGTCTAGCTCTTTCTAAGGTACTATGGGCGTCTAAAAAGGGCTTGATTGACGAAGGAGGGAAGTGGGGAGGGAGGAAGGACCTCTTCCTAACTTCACCTCTCCCTTCCCCCTGTCCGACGAGTATTCTCTCGCCTCTTCTTCGGCTCCTGTCTACTTCTATCACCTGAGGACGCGGCTTGCTGATTGGAGATGTTGAGGTGAGTCACAATAGGGATGCGATCATTTGCCGGCTACGGTAGTCGATCGGAAACTGACTTGATGCGTATCATGTTGCTTGTGAGCTATCTAGGAAGTGCTGCTCTCTCCATTCTGCACACTCTGGGAAGTGTGTGCAGAATGGAGAGTGCTGCAGTTCGATCTTTCGAAACTTTTAGTAAGCCCAAGGTGACACGGCTATTGCATCGACGTTCAGTAGGGACTTCGTGTCGGGTTTGGCTCTGTTTTGCACACTCTCTCGTAGGTCAGCCTGAGGAGAGAGCAGAAAACCGAAACAACACCGCTACCGCTAATGCATTGATTCTCAGGTATTTACCGCACTATCGGTTCTCTCTAACCACGCGCCTGATCTGGAGCGACATCGCGGTGATACGGTAACCCTTGAGAGCGGATTACGGTAAGTTCTCCGGTGGCTGTGGTTACGGTACGCTTTTCAGGTTACGCCACGAGCTTCCTTGGTCTCGCAGTGTCGAAGAGGAGTAAGGTAGTTGATCGGGACAAGCACAAAGGTACGGTAGTCGAGATGATATCGATCGATTGCTTGCAGAAAGGTGTCTCCTCGGCCGGCTCTCTCTATCGTTGCTCTCGTCCGAACTTGCACTCATCTCACAAAACTGCTCAAAGTTCGTTGCTGTTAGTGATGTCGATACGAAAGAAGCCCGAGACTCCGCCCCTTTCTCTCGCCTCCCCCGCGTGTTTCCACCCCGTCGCGTGTAGAGAGTACCGCGCCTATGAGAGATCGCCTCTCGCTCTCAGCGTCGGTTTTAACCCAGTATCTTCTCAAGGTACGCTTGTGCTTCTTACCAGCTCGCTCTGTGTTAGAGAACCATCAGTTTTTGGGCGGCTCTACGGGGACATCCCGAGGGCAATATGAGACGGTCTAGATTTGTGATACTTCTAAGTCCACCAGCCTGTCGTATATTCTTCAGATTTCCATTTCTGTAACCCTACGTCGATCAATCGTTACCCCTTTCCGTACCCAGGTTCCGTGTGTTCACTCTTTGTTCTGAGCAGAGTGAGCCGCTGAACTGGGGACCGAAAGATCGATCAATTGGCCATCTACCTTTTCGGAGGCGTGACAATTCCGCAAACGACAATTCCGCAAATCGATTTTTTTCCGCAAACGACAATTCCGCAAATTTATTTTTTTCCGCAATTGGAATTTTCGCAAACGATATTCCAGCAAACGACAATTCCGCAAATATATTTTCGTATCTCGAGTACTCGGAGGGCATCAAATTGGAAACAGTACTATTGAATCTTTCAATGGGAAGCTCAAGGTACGTATAATATAACAACAACTAGTTTAATAACCTTTACTAATATTTAGAAAGTTCCTCCCCATTCATCCGCTCAGAAGGTAGCAGCAATTCTTCTTGCTCTCGACAAGAATCACAAGGCCAAGTATGATACAGCGCAATCGAAGCATCTCCTTATCACTCAGGCCTTCCCCCAGACTAGAACTGTGAATGCTAGAGTATTGCGACGCAGAATTGCTGTTAATAACGGAGCGATGAACCAGTCAGAAGTAGCTCATCTCACCGCTCTCACTTCTTATATTCACACCCCGGTCTAATTTATTTATTGTTCACACTGTCCTTCGTTTTCTTCACAAAAGTCATATTTAGAAGTTACCTATTCGTTTTTTTCTGTCGAATTTTCTCGGTTTTTTCTCACAATTTTATCCGTTTAGTTCACAAAATTATTATTCAGAAGTCGCGTATTCATTTTGTTTCTCGTTTTTTCTCACACAATTTCCTTCGCTTATTTAACAAAAGTATTATTTAGAAGTTGCCTATTTTTTTCTGCAGATATTTCTAGGTTTTTTTTCACAATTTTATTCGTTTAGTTCACAAAATTATTATTTAGAAGTCGCGTATTCATTTTGTTTCTTGTTTTTTTTCTCACATAATTTTCTTCGTTTATTTAATAAAAGTATTGTTTAGAAGTTGTCTACTCGTTTTCTTCCGGTTTTTTCCTCAATTTTCTACGATTAGTTCACAAAAAAAGTATTTAGAAGTTGCCTATTCCTTGTTTTTAGTGCGAGCAGGAGGAAGGCGAGAGAGACGAGACGGAGTCTCATCACGACGAACGAGTGAAAGAACGAATGAGAGGAGAACGACCGGATCGACCTTTCATACCAATCGATAATGCGCTCACTCTCTATGCATTGTATTCTCTCACTCCGTAATTAATTGGATTTGATCCCTTTGTGGGAGTGGTTCAGTTCTTTCGAGTCGCGATTTGACTGTGTGTGTCAGACAAACAATAACCAATTTGAATTCGAGCAAACAAGTGTATTATTATCGATTATAATTATTAACACAGTCTCACCTGGTACAGTACACTTCCCATCGTTGCTTGAGTGAGCGAGTAGAATGAAGAGGGGCCAGAATACTGTAATCACGCGATAAAAGCGAACAATCGACTACAATACCTCGACTGGACCATACTAGCCATCGGTCGCCTCCACCCTAAACCTCCATCCTAGCCTCCACCCTAAACCTTGTTAGCCCATCACTGACTACAGCACAATAAGTTATTTTTCTGAATGGAGAATGGCGCCGCCATAAGGTCAAAAATAATACAATTTTAAAATGGGGACTACTTTGATTATAGAAATATCGATTAGGAGCAACCACAATCAGTGAAAAGTCTAGCCCCGACAAAGACACTAAGGGGGACATTGATAAACGAGCGTTGATAGGGTGAGAACGCTCGATAGCTCGATAAAGACCTAGTTTATATACATCCTCCATGAAAATATATACAGAAAGGATCAGCGGCTCATTTGCAAAAAAGGCAAGACAACTTACGTGAAACAATATTAAAATAGAAAGACGATCGATAAAGCTGACCTGTGAATGCAAAATGTCCTCGAATCCACCCCATCGTCGATTGAACGACGTTCGGCTCCTCAATGCTAATAATTAGTAGTAGTATCTGTTGCCATACTATCTTGTAAGTTCATTAAGTAATGTATTGAGCGAAATTTGTAAAAGTGCATCAACAGGATTTTGCCTCACCAGTTACGCAAGGTTTTCGAAGTTACGTTATTTTTTAAAGCTTTAACAAGATGACAAACGCTTATAACACTCCCCACAAAATCTAATATTAACCGGAAATGATCGAGACAAAGCCATCAAATACTCATTTCAAGCTTAGTAAGTTGTAAGCAACTGGCCTGGCGGATTCCGCCTTCTATCATCCGCAGAAATTACTTTTGTAGTCGATCCGTCATGAATCCTGAAGTCAGGACAGTGCATACAAACATTAACAATATGTAATGGCGATACTTAACACGAGATATTATAGGAAACACGAGGGAAAAGCAAAAAAGACTGAGCTCTTCATTGGGAAATCGTAAACTGAAATTGATAATGAAAATTTGAAAGATTACTGTAAGAAAGTTGCGGAAAGTTTGACGGTTGCGGAAAAATTTAGAGTTGCGGAATTGTCGCTTGCGGAAAAAAATATATTTGCGGAATTGTCGTTTGCGGAAAAAAATATATTTGCGGGATTGTCGTTTGCGGATATGTCGAAAACGCCCATTTGCGGATATGTCGTTGGAGGAAAAAAATATATTTGCGGGATTGTCGTTTGCGGATATGTCGAAAACGCCCATTTGCGGAAATGTCGTTGGCGGAAAAAAATATATTTGCGGGATTGTCGTTTGCGGATATGTCGAAAACGCCCATTTGCGGAAATGTCGTTGCGGAAATGTCACCCCTCCACCGTTTCACCCTTCCCTCCTTCAGTAAACCTTCCCCCTTCTGCTATATCCCAGTACCGTAATCACCTGTATTGATTATTTGTTCGATAAAGTAGATCTATTATGAATTACCGTTGCAAACAATCAATAATATCAATCTGAGGGGCGGGGCAAAGGAATATTAATTTGCATAGTTAATTAAGGACCTAATTAAAGAGCAATTAATTAGAAGCCGGTCTGGACGGATTGATCCGAAATTTCTGCTCGACCTGCTTGAACAGCCCGATCCTGCTTGTTCCTTCGATTTGCAGCCGATTCGTAGCGTGCATCGTGCAGTCGCTCAAAATCAGCTATTTCTGCCTCTTGGCACAGTGCGCGCCATGAAAAGTGGGCGGAGTCTGTGATCCGCACAATGCCCGCCAAGATGGGATGGAAAATCCCAGATTTTGATGGGTTTAGAAGGGGTTTAGGTCTGATCAGTCTTTCAGGGGTCGGTCTGAATTCGTTCTCTTATTGTTTCCATTGACTGTGGATCCATTCTTCAATGCACATGGTCAGAGTGAAGAGTGTTGCCTGATCGAATAGTGGCTCTCTCCATTCTGCACACTCGCTGGTTTCTCTGACCGGCGAGAGTGTGCAGAAGGGAGAGACGTGCTATTCGTTCCGGCAACACACCCTCGTGCGTTAGGTTTCTTCTGTTTATCGATCTACACACAACGAAGGGAGGGGGGAGGGGGGTGAGATCGAATTAACCGAAAAATTAAAAACCCCTTCACGTTTGCCTATTCCGAGGAGGGCGAGAGAAAGTGAGAAATTGGCAATTTGCCAGCTATTGCGATTGGAGCCATAACCGTAAAAATGCATGGTCTAGTCGCGAACGTTTGAATTCCCTTTCGGCGGTAACATGTCCTTCATCTACCAGTCCATCTTTCGTCTCGATGGACTGGAAGATCAAGAGAGAGGAGACTGGACGGCAGGCACTACTAGAGCGGGACACATGAGATAACTGAGAGACTAGGGAACGAAAGAGTAAACTCAAGTCATTCGAAAGTGCATCGATGGGAAGAATCGTCGACTAACCATGAAGGAGTGGGATATGGAGAATAGAGGAAGGGATGGAGATTGAGGGCAATACTTGGAAGAGAAGCGATGACTGGGGAAGGGCAGAAAGGGCACTGGTCGAGGGAAGGGACGACTGTATGAGAGAGGGGAAGGAAGAGCTGGGCAGACGATCAGTGAGAGGCGGTAAGGAGGGAGGAGTGATCTTTCACCGGACCGGCAATTGAACAGGTGGGAATCGAGCGCTCGAGTTCAGAGTACACCTAACTTTCTTCAACACGAATAAACTTGCATAAATTTTGCTCCAAGGGATCCCCTTCAGAGCTGCCCAAAAACTGATGGTTCTCCAACACAGAGAATTTCTGGTCGGAAGCTCAAGCGTACCTTGAGATGCTGGGTTAAAACCGACACTGATGGCGAGAGTCGATCCCTCATAGGCGCGGTGCTCTCTACACGCGACGGGGTGGAAAGACGCGGGGGAGGCGAGAGAAAGGGGCAGTCTCGCGCGCCTTTTTCGTTACAATCAAATAAGCCGACCTTCCTCTTTTCGAAAGTTCTCTCAGATTCGGGACAGATCAACTATTCAAATATCGCGCTCATCATTAGCGGATCAATTAGTACACTCTCCACTCAGCACTTTCTCTCACCGGTCAGAGAAACAAGCGAGTGTGCAGAATAGACAGCGCACAATCGACCCATCAACACGAACACTCACCTTATCAACTTGAAGAGACGATTGCCAGTCACATTGAGAGCAGGGAAGGGAAGACTGGGGAAGGAAGGGACGGGGATACTCGACTACGTGGAGGGTACGGTAGGTCAGACTGGAAACTGGCGGGAGCATGACGAGAAGGAAGGAGGAAGGAGAGATGGGAAGAGACTAGCGACGACTGATAGGAAGAGGGAGAAGAGTGAGGGAGGGGGGGGAAGGGAGGGTAGATCAAGAGAGGGTAGGAGAGGGGAAGGACCAATAACAGCAGAGGTCAATGAGACAACTGGGGGGGGGGGGGACTCAGTGATCTACTCTCTGAGCAAGTGTGCAGAATGGAGAGAGCGATACCGGCCGAAGGGGATGGCATTTTCCCGTAAACAACACAGTAGATACAAAGAAAATTTCATATTTATCGGAGAATCAAGAACTGTAGAAATTAAGGGATAAACGTGGTACGCTCTAGCGATATAAATATCTCTAAATTAATCTTTCAAACACAAAATCTATATTCGATCCTACAACACCATAACAACTAACAAACAACAAAGTATTCCCTGAAAGAAAGGAATGAGGGGCCTATGCCCATTCTGCCAACGTACTGTAGTAAATTGGGAGTAGATCAGCCGTATTTATGAGGAGGGGGGGGGGAGATCACGGTACACTTACAATCGTGTCTGAATAAACAATGTACAAGGGCGACCTCACTTGGCTATCTTCGACATCAAATTCTCCGCCTGCTTCAGGGTCCAGTAGGGTCCTGCAACGATAGACACTGTAGATGATATACCGTAATCCATTGATCTACCGTACTACCGTAATGCTCAATTGACCTGCAACTCCTCCTTGTTCATGCGCAGCTTCAGCTCCTCTGTCTCCACTTTGCCCAATGGGATAAACTTGAGGTTGAACTCGCAGGAGGCTCGGCCATTTCGTCCCGCGACTCCACTCGATCCACTCTGAAGTGAGGAGGGTTAACGAATCAACTCTCGTCCCTCCCCACTTCATTCCGTAGCCTACCGCTTTTTTCCGCAAACTACAGTATGCACACAGCCACAAATACGACCAACGTCAAATTACAATAGAACCGAGACTGAGAGCTAGAATATAGAAAAAATTACCACCACCACTACTTGCTAAAATGCACCCCTATCACAGAAGCCTGCCGTAATCTTCGAGAGACAAAGACCCATAACTCTTATATGTCGATAAAGCCCCTAATTTGAATTGTCCGTTGTGATATTGAACATTATGTGACACCGTAAGAAAAAGGGATGAACTGGGTGAATGTTTGGGCAGGGGAGATACTAGATACGGTAGTGATACTGTAGAGATAGAGTGCAGAACCATAGTGTGAATACTGTAGATAAGTGTCAGAGGTACTGTAGTTGTACAGTAGATGGAAGGAACACAAAGGGTAGATCACGTTTACATTTGATTACAGAAAAAAATCCATATCTCTCCATTGCTATCGTGGTTCACAACACTATTGCATGAGAGTCCAACTATTACGTGTCAATAGCGCAATGCTCTCTCTCTGTACAAAGGAATGGACTCGACTCGATCATTCGATCCTTCATTCACTGCCCTTTCCGTCGTTTCGACTGGTTCTTCTCTCTTCACCACTTGGAAAGAATGGAGCCCACTAGAGTGAGTTGGCCTTCTCCCTTACGTTTCCTCCAGACACGTTAACTATTTGTCACTAGGCCTGTCTCTCCTAACTCCCCTTCATCATCTAACATCTTTCTTTCAGATTCGTCCCGTTGTCGACCTTCAGCAGATCTACAAGTCCAACGCCGACGAGGTGGCTACTGCTGGCTGGGCCCCTTTTTCTCAGTTAGTTTCCAAATTTTTTTGAGTCATTCTGGTCCCGCCTTGGGTCCTGGTTCCATGGTACCTGGTTCCACTCACCGATGGTCGTTATCGTATCGCTAGTCGCAGTCAACAGTTCGCTCAATGGCACTTCGCAAAATAAACAGTCCGCTCATTCCACAGTTTTGCTTTTTCGAACCAGTCGGAATGCCGCTTCGAGATATGATCAAAACCCCGGGATTGATCTAAAATCAATGAAACGAGTGACGGGTGCTTAATAATTACTAAAATATCTCCATTTTCTAGCTAGTCTTGCTTCTTGGCTTTATTGAGGCAAATAGCCAAGAGCTAGACTATTCAGATGGTGCTCGCTAGATTTTAGGACCAACGAAATTCTAGTTTCGAAACATGATCAAAGATTCTAGCGCTAGTCGCAGTCAATAATTGTCTCAAAATGTAGTTGAAAAAATGCACAATATTCCCTTCGCCCTAAGTTCGAGGATACGATCGCCAAACATTTTCAGCTTAACAGCATTCCCGTGTCGAAAATATCACAAGAACTCCAGAGAAAGCCACTGCCAATATCTATCTCTCTTTTCATCGCTACCAAATTCAAAACTCGTCCTCCCCAATGCGCTTCAATAAGTCAATGTATGGCTTCGCAAAATGCACATTATCTGCTCCATCCTGTGAGCTTCAAAAAGCGCCTCTTGCCTTACGAACCAGTCGAAGTACAGATTCGAGAAATGATCAACAACTCGAAAGATAGCTAAAAACCAATGCGACGTGCGTTCCCTTCCCAATAATTCCTACAGTATCACGGCGTTTTGCATGGGGTGAGCGAGAGAGGAGAGAACTGTCAGGGGAATGGCGAGAGAGCATGCAAATATGAGAGAGTGCGCAAAGATCTCACCACGAAAGCTAACTTGGCGTTTTGCCAGTAGAACGCTGTGCAGTATCGACGCCTCTATCAGTTCGCATTTTCGCCCCGGTGATTTCCGCTTCGAGATACGACCAAAGGTCCTAGCTCAAATAGCAGGCAATAACACATGATTGGATAAAATATAAATTCTTCCTCCCCTCTCCTACCGTAATCCTCACCATGATCGGCGTGAACTCGAACTCGTACGTCTTTGTCGCCGCTTGCAATTATCGATTTTTTTAAATTTTTAAATTGGATTATGGTAAACCTTACAATTATCAATTACACTGAACAAAATTTAATTACGATTGTACGCACCTACTAAGGAAGTATTTTCGCTTTTGGTGCCCTCTCTAATCCACACACTCTGTCGCCGACTGGACATGCGAGGGAGTGTGCAAAATGGAGAGTCTCAAAACACCGAACATACATCCGTAATCTCTACCATACTGAACCAACTACAGTAATAAACAACAATCGTGACTACCGTAATCCTTATCGATCTCTCATCGCTCACCTCGTCTCTGATCACCCTCACGGCCTCCAGCGGGTACATGCCGTACGTCGGATCGAGCATCTGCCAATCGATATAATCAAGGTACCGTACCGTCTGTCAGTCCACATCTATCGTAAACTGATATCGTGCGCTCAATAAATTTGTAAATCCACATTATGGTCGCGCTAGACTCCTCTACTTCGTCTTGCATTACCAAAACCGATGTTTCCGCGTCTACCCGCAAGATCTACGGGCCAGGCAAGTTCCCGTTCCACCGCATTCACAAAGTCCTTACCGTCTTCCGAACATAATACTGTGGAGTTTCCCGTCGATTCTAATTACAAATTAATCTACATTCAAAACTTTGCATTCGAACCACGTAAGTTCCCGCTTCATCGCATTCCTAAAGTCCCTAATGTCTACAGAGCACAATTCTGCTGCCTGAATTGCGAATAAATCTAAATTTACCGTAATCCATAAGCGTATTATCGATCAATCTACCGAATTCGGCTATTTCATCAAACCCGCTAGTACGAGTTGAATTGCCACTTCAAGACATAAGTAATGAGCCATGATTGAACCATGTTTAGTATTCTTTATGATTTCAACCAATAGTTAACGATCTAGCGTACCCATGCTCTCCCAAATTTACCTCACTCGACTGCCACACTAAAGCAACCGAACCCTCTTCCTCCTTCCCCTCCAATCCTACCGTACTCCTCACCACGAGTCTGAACCGGGCATTCTCCTCATCCGAGTGCACGACGATCATACATGGCTCGTCCTTGAACATCGTCTTTGGGTGGAAACTAACGAAGCCCACCGGATCGTCGGGACCGCCCAGTCTCTGCGGAGAAAACATTCAATTTTCTACCGTATTTTTTTTTCTTCCGTTGCCTCAATCGGTCTACAGTAATCAGGGTATATCGCAAACTGCTATAATGCACACAGTCTCTGCGAAGGAATTGTCAAATGTGATAATGATACGATTTTCGCAAATTTCTCAACATTTAATAAACAAAATAGAGCAAGAAAAAAGAGTTGTGCTAGCCAGTACCGCTTCGAGACCATCACAAAGAACATAGCGCTGCCCATAATCAATCGAATGTTTATTGCCTCTGACTAACACAATATCTACAGCATATTTTCTTTACAAACAATCATTGCACTAAATAACAATGTGTTCACATTATTTTTTTATTTATCCGGTAGATCAAAGTGAGGTATCTGATACCTTATTGACATTGGCCACGAGATTCTCGAACGGATTGCAGTCGCCGAAGTGTGAAGAACGAGAGAGCGATCTGCAATTACGAAGTAATTAGCATAATCAATTATTTAAAATAGAGTTTAAAAAAACACTTCCTTGCCGAAAACAGCAAGCAAAAAATTCCGGCAAAAGGAGAAGGTCCCGGAGAGATTTGAACTCCCGTCGCAGGATTAATGGCGTGGAAAAAGTCAAAGGATAAGAGAAAAACATTTGAATTCCCGCCATTGCGTATCTCAGCTCTCAGTGAAGCTAGCGACTTGAAACTTGGAATATGGGGTGGAAATCCTCTTTTCACTCTAAAAAACGAAGTTTCAAGTCGCTAGCTTCACTGGGGGCTGAGATACATAATAGCGGGAATTCAAATGTTTTCTCTTCTCCTTTGACTTTTTCCACGCCATCAGAGTCCTGAGTGCTAACCGCTACACCACGGGACCACAAGATAAGTTCTTTAGAGATCGACTAGAGATAGGGTGGATGTGGGCTTTTTTCCAGCTGGATTCGCGTTGCAGTAGGATTATTTTGAGATGATTATAATTATGGATGGAATTGAGGCCCTGGGTGTTCTCTTTAGCCATTGCACCTTACCAAAACTACCAATACTCTTCTGCTAACACTATATTATTAATAACCAGCGGCATCCCCCCGACTACGTCGGGGGATACCACTGGCGGGGCTCACCGCTTCGCGGTGCGCCATATTTCGCAATGAAAAAAAAAGAGAGGGAGCGGGAGGGGAGGCGTTGTTTACATGATTCCGATTTCGCAATCCGAACAAACACACAGACAGACGTTTGCGCTTTATTATATAGTATGGATTTTCGTTAATAATCTAATCTAATTAATTAATTAATTGATAATCTCACCTCCTGCTCCTGATGCTCTCCTTCACCACCTCCACGTCGCTTCCGACAGAGGAAGGAGGCCGACGAGACGGCCTGAACGGTGGTCGGTTAAAAAATACATTTAAAAATAAAATAAAATATTTTCTTAATTTTATTGTTGTTCACACCAGTGTTGCCGTATCAAATAGTTGCTCTCTCCATTCAGCACACTCTCGGTAGTCAGGCAAACAAGATAATGTGTTCAAAATAGAGTTACAGTATTCAATTCGGCAAAACTAATGTGCGCATGTTGAAACTACAAGATTGTGCAGAATGGAGAGATACAGCTTCCAATCGATTCGGCGCAACTACCGTACCTGCGACTGAATGAGCGGGGGCGGGGCGAGCGAGAGTCGTCGCGGCGGGAGTCGCGAGACGATGAACGAAGAGGAGTGCGACGACCAGATCGAGGAGAGGGACGGCCACTCTGGAATGGAATGGATCTAGGAATTAACTTCCGAATGGACTCTTAAATAGAAATTAAGTTTTGGTTTTCAGCTCTGTCCATTCTTCACACTATCTCAATTCTCTGACCGGCGGAATAGTGTGCAGAATGGAGAGGGCTAAAACCGAAATGACGCCTATAATGTGCAATGGATTATGGAATGGACTTATAACGATCCCGGTTCGATCTATGCTAAAGACAAAGACCATTTTTGACTACGAAAACTTGATATTTTCAAAATTATTTTCAAAATTCATGAAAAATGGATCTGAACGGACGATTTTGAAGCGAAGTAGGCGCGAAAAACGGATTATTGCCTAAGGATGATGAAATATTTCGTAATGATGATGAAATTTCTATCGATTTTGAAAAAGTAGTTCACGGGGGTTCGATTGGTCAAGGACTTGTCCTCGGGCGATGCGTAGAAAGCGAGTTATTGGGGTTTGAAAAGTGTGACACACAGACAAACCAACAGACAGAGAGACATTTTGACTTTATAAGTATAGTGCGAACTAGTCCGAAAAAATTGAGGATGACGGTATTAGTAGATACGGTCTGAAGTATTGAGCCTGAAGTATATTATCTCTCTAACTTTTGTGATACGAAACAGGAATCCAACTGGTTCAACATGTCTGGCGAGTGTGGTCTGTAAATTCCTCTGGGGAGGAGGGGTCGGCGCTAGATCGGATGAGAACTGGTTCGCAATACCGTCTCTGCCCTCCTACTTCTCTCGCCCTCTAAAGTTCTCATCCAACGTAGCTCCGGGACGTCCTAGCTATTGATAGTGCACAGCGTGTCAAAGTTACATTTCTGTAGCGCAGCGCAATTGTGAAACGTGTCATTCTTCACATTCTGACCGATCAGTGCTGTCGGAATAGAGGGAACAAAAGGTAAGGAAAGCAGGAAATATATATTAATTTGATACAATGAATCAAAGGAATCAATGAAATGATGTGATAATGAATTCTGAATCATTTCAAACTTTTCACAAGGAACTTCCCCACGCATTTTCCGATTATCGCTATTTTCAAGCCGATTTTACAAGAAGCTCAGCGGATGAAAAAGCGACATCTGTACCATTTTCGGAATCGCCATAACAAGCTCTACAATTTGTCCAATTTAGAATTTTTTTCCCAAGATATTCCAGAGAAACTGCCAAAAATCATGAATTTTATTAAATTTTTCGAATACAAAATTCTAAATTGGAAAAAATTTAGAGCTGGTCATGGTGATTCCGAAAATGGTATTGATGTCAATTTTTCCTCCATTGAGCGTCTTGGAAAATCGGCTTGAAAATCGCAAAAATCGGAAAATGCTTGTGGAAGCTCTTTGTGTTTCCAGAAAAATCTCAAAATGATTCGCAAGCATTTTGTCACATCACTTCACTGATTTTTTTGATTTATTGTTTAAAATTAATATGCATTTCCCGGCTTCCCTACTTTCCATTCCCTCTATTCTGACCGCACTGATCGATCAAAATGTGAAGAATGAGATACGTTTCACAATTGCGCTGCGCCGCGGATAACAAAGGATTTTCGCTGATTGGCATGCTGTGTAGTGTCAATATCTTACATTGTTGTGGTAGCCACGAAGCAGGAATCCTAAAGGTTAGAAAAAATAAATCTGTTACACAACTCATTGGGGAAGAGGGGATATGGTAAAGTCGTGGTGAATGTCTGATCTATTGACTTGGAATATCTCTCCGACCTTTGTGATAGTAACGAAACTGGAATAAAAGGGCTATTTATGAAATTAATTGGGAGATGCGCTATGGTATTCTAGGTTTTTTTCTAGACTGCTGCGATCTTTGTCTTCGGCTGCCTCTCTAGTCTTTGAGCTAGTCTTGAAACGGGAAATCGCGTGACAAGGAATGAAGGGGGCTGAAGCTGAAACTCGGGGTTCCACCTTCCGGAAACACCAAGTGCTGAATGATGCGTGTGTGTCGACGATTTTCGATTGATCTACTTACCATATCACTCATAATATTGATTGATCTACCGTATCCTAACAAGATTATAGATTTTCAGAACCCGGAAGAGATCGCCGATATCGCCGGCATCAAGATGGACTATACGCCGCGTGAGATCACCCGGGTACGGTTCTAGATTACGGTAGTCGGAAGTTATCAATTTACCTTCTCCTGTTTAGATACGGTATCCCTTCCGATTACGGTAGACTTCAATTAATGATTTTTCACCATTCAGATGAGAAGCCCTCTCTTCCCGTTGGATCGACGCAGCTGCAGCCGTATCGACCGGTCCGTCGCATGGACTTCCCCTGATATGCCTACCGTATCCCTCGATTGACCATATCCCATAGATTATCGATTGATGATCGCATACTCTCGACGAGCTGACTCTCGCAGGACGACTGAGTGTGCTGAATGGAGAGAGCCGGAGCTGAGTTGGCATCTCATTTTGCCTTGTGATGAACTTAGTAGCTCTACTGACTGTGTTAATTCCGCCGATAACTCGCATAGTAATGCCCACGATGGTACCAGAATGTAGTCGATAGATTGCTAAAAAAAATATGTGGGATACAAGTTTCAGATCCGATTCTTCGTCGATGAAAGTCGGAGCTTACTGATTTCAGTTTACCCGGTACAACGAGGTTTCGAAAATAATGCATAGGTAGCTGTGCGCCTTGGTAGTCAGTCGGGTAACCATTGCCGAGAAAAAAATCAATCATAATGCAATAAACTACTAGTAACTATATAGATAGTATACTATTGCACGACATGGGTACTGTATCAGAATACCGTATAATGCTTCCACAATGAGAATGTGAGCGAAACAGTAAACATTTCGTTTCCTACTTCGAGGATATTCAAGCCTGTTAGATTTACAGTGCAGCCTGGTACAACAAGGTTTCTAGGGTGATACAATTATTCGTGTGACAGTTTTTGGTGCTTTTATTCCGCTCTCCGTCGAAAAAAAATCATTATATAACGAGTATTGGCTGGCATCAGACCGATAGTGTAGGCACTACGTCTGGGGTCTTTTCTTGAATGACATAAATAAGTGAAATGTCTCAACCGTGTCCCTGCAAGTTCCTAGGGGATTTGTATCCTTATTTGTTTTAAAATTTTTTTATTAATTAACAAATTAATTAAATAAATTGGAGACGACGGCGAGAGAGAGAGGAGACGCCATCAGCAAGCGGTGAAGGAGGAGATGATGGAAGAGGCGGCCAGACGAGAGATCAAGGAGGAGACAGGTACGGTAGGGGGGGGGGGAGCGGGTTACGGTAGATGTGAGGGAGTAGACAGGTACGGTAGGGGAGGAATGGGGTTACGGTAGGGGGCAAGTTACTGTAACTATGGCAGGAAACGAGTACGGAAGTAGATGGTCGTGGGCAGGAGTGCAGTGAATAACATGGCTATGGTGAAAGATGTGTTGTATAGATTTTTGAAATAGTACTGAACCAGAAAGCGACAGTCTAAAGTAGGCCCAATGTTATCAGACCCGAGAAGCGTGAGAGTGACTGGTCAGTGTGTAATTTGGAACATCTTCGTCGTCGATCTAGCATTGCAATTTGAAGTGTCCCGGGGCTATTGCCACATTGTGGAGCACTAGTCAACCTGGTGTGCATGACTGTTAAGTTCGCTAGTTTCTTCTTTTTAATAGTTTTTGGAATATTGGGGTATCTCATAAGTCTTTGCAGTAATTTTCTTTTTTTCTCTCTCTCGAGAACCACATGGAATACTTTCAAATGTTTTTTGCTTTCATTGAGGATTCACAAACTATAATTTAAATGTGTGGGAAAACGTGCATGTCGTAGTGCTATTGTAAGGCGATAAGGATCGTCGGGATAACGCGGAAATTACTGAATGTTAACTATTAACTTATCAGAGATGATTATGTTTAGATTTTGTGAGGATCGGTCTGAGTGGCTCCGTTTTTCGAAAGTGTGACTATTTCAATGGCTGAAGTGTTAAATTGGAAGAACAATAGTCGCTTTAGACAGTATCGCTTATCGGGTCTCGATTAGTATTGGATGCACCGAGAAAAGAATTTTCGAAAGAGTACTGCAAAGACTTATGGGACACCCCAATAGATTACCAACAAAAATTGAAACCAGCAGAGTTGCGGGTTTCATTTCCAAACTGTGGAGCTCTAGACAACTTGGTGTGCATGTGGAGATGAAATTTGTGCCTGGAAATTTGAACAGATTGTGAAACTTACATATATCCTTGTAAGTACGGGGCAGATACAGTATTGGATGGTAAAAGGTAAAAAGGTAAAGGACACCCGTTTCTCTAGGCACATTCGTCCTGCGGGTCACACTGCTAGGCCAGTGTATTTGTAATGGGAGGATTCAGTCCGCAGCTCCCGATCCTGTTCTTCGGACCTACTTTACCGCGTGATCTTGTCACTACCAATTTCCCGTCCCCAATGGGTGGGCGCCTTGGTGAGGCGGAAGCGGTGTCACGGCCGGGATTCGAACCCGGGAGGATGGAATGGGAGGGCGCCTTAGACCACTACACCACTTCGCCTCTAACTTCGCCTCACTTCGCCTATTGGATGATGAATGTTATTTTATTTTTGTACCACGAGGCCAGATACGAAGCGTGGTTTGAAGTTCGGTCCGTTGTTATCATACTTGAGAGACGTAAATATGACGAGTGGTATGTTTCAGCTGTGAACCCAAACATAATTCTGACAAACGAGGCTGTCTGGGTTATTTGCACATAGTGGAACTAAAATCAACCTAAAGTTCTGTAACTTCTTTGGTTTCTCTGGTCCTATTCGGTGAGCAAGAGAATGGTTGGTAATTATTTTGTTATATTATTTTTTTAAATCCACGAAACTGGCAAGCTAGTGCGACTACTAGTTCGGCGCAATGTTATCAGATTGGCGAAGCGATAGTGCGACGAGTGACGGGGTTTTGAAATTTCTGTGGTGACTCTCAATCCTGTCCATGCAATGCGAAAATAGAGGAGTGGATTACAGACGTTTGGAGAGAGGAAGAATAACAAAACTGGACACTGGGATACGGGGGATACGGTAGCTATCGGTTAGCCTAGTGGCGGGCGCCGTCTGTTAAAATTTGAGGGCATCCGAATATTTGGGAGGGTGACAACTGGGCAACGACATTTGGGCAACGGGGGCAGTTGCGACAATTGGGTAACCACCTTTTGGGCAAACGACATTTGGGCAACGAGCCATAACCCCTTTAAAAATCATCCTAGAGAAATGGGGTTGGAATCAATCTATTGCTAATGATCTCCCCATCTCTATTTATCGATTTCTAATATGAGTTTATACCAAGCCCATCACTCTAGGATGAGTTTAAACGGGTTTATGGCTCGTTGCCCAAATGTCGTTTGCCTAAAAAAATTTCCTGTTGCCCAAATGTCGTTGCCCAGTTGTCACCCCCCCCCCCCCCCCCCCCCCCCCCCGAATATTTCATGGGGGCATCTGTGTCGGCCAAAAGGCATCCGATTTTTAGAATGACCATTCACTGGGCTACTCTGAGTCCAAATACTGGGAAGATTGAACAACTTTTGAAAAATTGTTCACAGATGCCGTAAGAGTGTGCAGAATGGAGAGAGGGAGAGCGTGGTATTACCTGATTGGGGACGGGAAATTGGTAGTGACAAGATCACGCGGTAAAGTAGGTCCGAAGAACAGGATCGGGAGCTGCGGACTGAATCCTCCCATTACAAATACACTGGCCTAGCAGTGTGACCCGCAGGACGAATGTGCCTAGAGAAACGGGTGTCCTTTACCTTTTTACCTTTTACCATCCAATACTGTATCTGCCCCGTACTTACAAGGATATATATAAGTTTCACAATCTGTTCAAATTTCCAGGCACAAATTTCATCTCCACATGCACACCAAGTTGTCTAGAGCTCCACAGTTTGGAAATGAAACCCGCAACTCTGCTGGTTTCAATTTTTGTTGGTAATCTATTGGGGTGTCCCATAAGTCTTTGCAGTACTCTTTCGAAAATTCTTTTCTCGGTGCATCCAATACTAATCGAGACCCGATAAGCGATACTGTCTAAAGCGACTATTGTTCTTCCAATTTAACACTTCAGCCATTGAAATAGTCACACTTTCGAAAAACGGAGCCACTCAGACCGATCCTCACAAAATCTAAACATAATCATCTCTGATAAGTTAATAGTTAACATTCAGTAATTTCCGCGTTATCCCGACGATCCTTATCGCCTTACAATAGCACTACGACATGCACGTTTTCCCACACATTTAAATTATAGTTTGTGAATCCTCAATGAAAGCAAAAAACATTTGAAAGTATTCCATGTGGTTCTCGAGAGAGAGAAAAAAAGAAAATTACTGCAAAGACTTATGAGATACCCCAATATTCCAAAAACTATTAAAAAGAAGAAACTAGCGAACTTAACAGTCATGCACACCAGGTTGACTAGTGCTCCACAATGTGGCAATAGCCCCGGGACACTTCAAATTGCAATGCTAGATCGACGACGAAGATGTTCCAAATTACACACTGACCAGTCACTCTCACGCTTCTCGGGTCTGATAACATTGGGCCTACTTTGGACTGTCGCTTTCTGGTTCAGTACTATTTCAAAAATCTATACAACACATCTTTCACCATAGCCATGTTATTCACTGCACTCCTGCCCACGACCATCTACTTCCGTACTCGTTTCCTGCCATAGTTACAGTAACTTGCCCCCTACCGTAACCCCATTCCTCCCCTACCGTACCTGTCTACTCCCTCACATCTACCGTAACCCGCTCCCCCCCCCCCCCCTACCGTACCTGTCTCCTCCTTGATCTCTCGTCTGGCCGCCTCTTCCATCATCTCCTCCTTCACCGCTTGCTGATGGCGTCTCCTCTCTCTCTCGCCGTCGTCTCCAATTTATTTAATTAATTTGTTAATTAATAAAAAAATTTTAAAACAAATAAGGATACAAATCCCCTAGGAACTTGCAGGGACACGGTTGAGACATTTCACTTATTTATGTCATTCAAGAAAAGAATTATTCATCATACATTCATCAGTTTTACATGCACATGGGTATTAGTTTTATTGCATCTTACATGTTAGACAGTATCAATTGCATTGACAATACATCATTCATTATAGATTCACCAGTTTTACATGGATCTAGGTATTATATTATTGCATATATCAGATCAAACTGTATCATTTGCATGGAAAATACATCATTCAGCATAGATTCTTCAGTTTTACATGGCCATGGGTATTAGTGTATTGCATCTTACAGGTCAAACAGTATCAACTGCATGGGAAAACTGATAAATCTGCTTCATCCATTCTTGAAGATGGGTCTAAAGATTCAATTCAATTCAACTCAATTCAATTATTTATCCACCAGGGGGTATCCGGAGATAGGAATAGCTGAGATCTTCGTTAGCGTTTAGATATTTTTATACAAATACAAATACAGATTACAAGCTAATTTTTTTTTGCAAAATTGAGGACATAACCCCCCTTCACATGCACATGGGTATTAGTTTTATTGCATCTTACATGTTAGACAGTATCAATTGCATGGAAAATGCATCGTTCATCATAGATTTATCAATTTCACATCGATATACGTGTATTGCATCTAATAGATTAGACAGTATCATTTGCATGGACAAAATACATAATTCATCGTACATTCATCAGATGTACATGGATATGTGTGTAAGTGTTTTGCATCTAACAGGTCAAACAGTATATTATTTATTTTATTTATTTAAGCGAGGGAAGACGGGCCCGGGCCAGGGAAGGGGGGTTATGTCCTCAATTTTGCAAAAAAAAATTAGCTTGTAATCTGTATTTGTATTTGTATAAAAATATCTAAACGCTAACGAAGATCTCAGCTATTCCTATCTCCGGATACCCCCTGGTGGATAAATAATTGAATTGAGTTGAATTGAATTGAATCTTTAGACCCATCTTCAAGAATGGATGAAGCAGATTTATCAGTTTTCCCATGCAGTTGATACTGTTTGACCTGTAAGATGCAATACACTAATACCCATGGCCATGTAAAACTGAAGAATCTATGCTGAATGATGTATTTTCCATGCAAATGATACAGTTTGATCTGATATATGCAATAATATAATACCTAGATCCATGTAAAACTGGTGAATCTATAATGAATGATGTATTGTCAATGCAATTGATACTGTCTAACATGTAAGATGCAATAAAACTAATACCCATGTGCATGTAAAACTGATGAATGTATGATGAATAATGCATTTCGCATGCCAATGATACTGTTTGACCTGTTAGATGCAATACACTTACACTCATATCCATGTACATCTGATGAATGTACGATGAATGATGTATTTTGTCCATGCAAATGATACTGTATAATCTATTAGAAGTAATACACGTATGCCTATGTCGATGTGAAATTGATGAATCAATGATGAACGATGCATTTTCCATGCAAATAATACTGTTTTACCTGTTAGATACAACAAACTGATACATATGTCCATGTAAAACTGATGTATCTGCGATGAATAATGTGTACTGTTATCACTCCTTTCACTCATGTATTCGTTCAATACGTGATAACCACTGTTTGGCTTATTAGGTAGCGGCTTTATCATGATGGGCCGAAGGCAACGGATACAATCGTGAGATAGAAAGACAAGCGAGATGTAAGCACTGGGTGCCGGAGAAAACGACATGAGAATGTCGGAAACAAAAGGTAAAGTACACGAGAAAAAGGCGTCGATGAAACAGGGAGTGAAGTGGGTTGTGACACAATTTGTTGAGAAACAAAAGGACAATAGCACAAAGCGAGGGTAGAGATGCAGAAAAGGACAGATGGATAACGAAACCAAGGGGAAGACGGAATTGTGGAAAACGGAATAATATTAGAGTATCGAAGGGAAAAGTGCGAGAAAGGATAGAAGGTCAGGAGAAGGGGAGGGCGCCACCTTGGGCCTCTACCGAATCCTTGATGTACGGGGCCATCCCTCCGGGTGACCTCCATCTGCCTCTTCGTTGAACAGCTTCGATTGGGACGGCCAATTGAGTCCATGGCTCCTCCCGCCCTCAACTGGTGAGGCGTGATCCGGGAGATCCCCGCGAGGGCGCAGAGAGACAAAAGATCCTTCCTGAAGGCGTCGCTAGAGATTGGCCTCTCTGGGCGGGAGAGAGAAGGGGCCAGGGGGAATGGGGGACTCTCTCCCGATAGTCGTGGAAGAGGGAGAGGGTTCGAGAGTCCTTCTCGAGAGAGATGAAGGTATCCCTTCCCTCCCCGAATTGGTCATTCTTAGCCCTCTTGACAGAGATCTTGAGGAGGTTTGACGACCAATGGAGGTCATCCCATCTCAGGGCAAGGAGTTCGCTCACTCTGAGCAGGGCAGAGAAGGATAGGGAAGCGCCTAGGGCAGAGCGAGTGGATAGCAAGTCAGAATGGTGGGAGGAGGCGTAGTGTACGAGGGAGTCAATATGAGAGCGGGGGACACTGGAATGGTGGGCGACAACGAAATTTCTACGAGTTGAATCGTGGAGATAAGAATATGGGCGAAAGCGGGGGAAAGGAGGTCAGAGTAGTGGGTGAAGGCGGCCGAGAAGGTCTTCAAAGGCGATAGTGATCTCCCTTCTTGAATCTTCTTTAGACTGTAGATCACTAGGGAGGTCGGGCAGGCGGGGTCCAAGCCTCTCTCCAGGGCATTATAGATGTCATCAAGGCATACCCATGTCCATGTAAAATTGATGTATCTCGATGAATAATGTACTGTCAAGCAATCAGGCATGGAAGATACAACGTCCGGTGTCATGCAATAGTTTTACATCTATGCTGATGATCTATTTTCCATGCAATTGATACCGTCAGATCTGTAAGATGCATTAAAGGAATACCCATATCCATGTAAAACTGATGAATCTATACTGAATGATGTATTTTGCACGAAAATGATACCGTTCGCATACGCTCTGATGGAGGGAAACGATAAAACATGAAACCTTGCTGGCATCGCAATCTAGGAGATGCTTTACCTCAGATTAGAAATAGATCCTTGTAGGATCTCAGAGTGGAGACGGCCTTAGCTCCCTCTATCGATTGGAGGAGGACGGGCAAGAGGGAAGGCTCGGTCGCGACTACGGTAGCCGAGAGATCCTTCATCATCATTCCCTTATGACCTGGAATATAAGTTCTGTCAATGTCCACCTCTTTCCTTCGTCTACTGCCAGTCACTGGGGTTTGTGAGGGCGGGTATATGTACTAAGGGCGAGTGGGTGGGATATTCCCCAGAAAGCCTTGAATGGGGAGAGGAGGCGATAGACGCCACGGGGGGCTAGAGATGTGCAGGGTCGCGACGCGGCTCGCCCCTGCGCGCTGGAAATTCGAATCGCCAGCCGCTACCGTATTCGCCAAACATCAATCAGGCATGCAAGATTCAACGTCCGGTGTCATGCAATAGTTGTACATCCATGCAGATGATCTTTTTTCCATGCAATTGATACTGTCTGATCTGCAAGATGCATTAAAGGAATACCCATGTCCATGTAAAATTGATGAATCTATACTGAATGATGTATTTTGCATGAAAATGATACTTTTTGACTGATAGATATCATCAAGGAATACCAATGTCCATGTAAAATTGATGAATCTATGATGAACGATGCATTTTCCATGCAGATGATACTGTTTTACCTGTTAGATACACCAAACTGATACACATGTCCATGTAAAACTGATGTATCTGCGATGAATAATGTACTGTCAGGCATGGAAGATACAACGTTCGGTGTCATGCAATAGTTTTACATCTATGCTGATGATCTATTTTCCATGCAATTGATACCGTCAGATCTGTAAGATGCATTAAAGGAATACCCATGTCCATGTAAAACTGTTGAATCTATACTGAATGATGTATTTTGCATGAAAATGATACTTTTTGACTGATAGATATCATCAAGGAATACCAATGTCCATGTAAAATTGATGAATCTATGATGAACGATGCATTTTCCATGCAGATGATACTGTTTTACCTGTTAGATACACCAAACTGATACACATGTCCATGTAAAACTGATGTATCTGCGATGAATAATGTACTGTCAGGCATGGAAGATACAACGTCCGGTGTCATGCAATAGTTTTACATCTATGCTGATGATCTATTTTCCATGCAATTGATACCGCCAGATCTGTAAGATGCATTAAAGGAATACCCATATCCATGTAAAACTGATGAATCTATACTGAATGATGTATTTTGCATGAAAATGATACCGTTCGACTTATAGATGTCATCAAGGCATACCCATGTCCATGTAAAATTGATGTATCTCGATGAATAATGTACTGTCAAGCAAGCAAGATACTACGTCTGGCGTCATGCCATAGTTGTACATCCATGGTGATGATCTATTTTAAATGCAATTGATACCGTCAGATCTGTAAGATGCATTAAAGGAATACCCATATCCATGTAAAACTGATGAATCTATACTGAATGATGTATTTTGCATGAAAATGATACCGTTCGACTTATAGATGTCATCAAGGCATACCCATGTCCATGTAAAATTGATGTATCTCGATGAATAATGTACTGTCAAGCAAGCAAGATACTACGTCTGGAGTCATGCCATAGTTGTACATCCATGGTGATGATCTATTTTCCATGCAATTGATACCGTCAGATCTGTAAGATGCATTAAAGGAATACCCATATCCATGTAAAACTGATGAATCTATACTGAATGATGTATTTTGCATGAAAATGATACTGTTCGACTGATAGATGTCATCAAGGCATACCCATGTCCATGTAAAATTGATGTATCTCGATGAATAATGTACTGTCAAGCAAGCAAGATACTACGTCTGGAGTCATGCCATAGTTGTACATCCATGGTGATGATCTATTTTCCATGCAATTGATACCGTCAGATCTGTAAGATGCATTAAAGGAATACCCATATCCATGTAAAACTGATGAATCTATACTGAATGATTTATTTTGCATGAAAATGATACCGTTCGACTTATAGATGTCATCAAGGCATACCCATGTCCATGTAAAATTGATGTATCTCGATGAATAATGTACTGTCAAGCAAGCAAGATACTACGTCTGGAGTCATGCCATAGTTGTACATCCATGGTGATGATCTATTTTCCATGCAATTGATACCGTCAGATCTGTAAGATGCATTAAAGGAATACCCATATCCATGTAAAACTGATGAATCTATACTGAATGATGTATTTTGCATGAAAATGATACCGTTCGACTTATAGATGTCATCAAGGCATACCCATGTCCATGTAAAATTGATGTATCTCGATGAATAATGTACTGTCAAGCAAGCAAGATACTACGTCTGGAGTCATGCCATAGTTGTACATCCATGGTGATGATCTATTTTCCATGCAATTGATACCGTCAGATCTGTAAGATGCATTAAAGGAATACCCATATCCATGTAAAACTGATGAATCTATACTGAATGATGTATTTTGCATGAAAATGATACCGTTCGACTTATAGATGTCATCAAGGCATACCCATGTCCATGTAAAATTGATGTATCTCGATGAATAATGTACTGTCAAGCAAGCAAGATACTACGTCTGGAGTCATGCCATAGTTGTACATCCATGGTGATGATCTATTTTCCATGCAATTGATACCGTCAGATCTGTAAGATGCATTAAAGGAATACCCATATCCATGTAAAACTGATGAATCTATACTGAATGATGTATTTTGCATGAAAATGATACTGTTCGACTGATAGATGTCATCAAGGCATACCCATGTCCATGTAAAATTGATGTATCTCGATGAATAATGTACTGTCAAGCAAGCAAGATACTACGTCTGGAGTCATGCCATAGTTGTACATCCATGGTGATGATCTATTTTCCATGCAATTGATACCGTCAGATCTGTAAGATGCATTAAAGGAATACCCATATCCATGTAAAACTGATGAATCTATACTGAATGATTTATTTTGCATGAAAATGATACCGTTCGACTTATAGATGTCATCAAGGCATACCCATGTCCATGTAAAATTGATGTATCTCGATGAATAATGTACTGTCAAGCAAGCAAGATACTACGTCTGGAGTCATGCCATAGTTGTACATCCATGGTGATGATCTATTTTCCATGCAATTGATACCGTCAGATCTGTAAGATGCATTAAAGGAATACCCATATCCATGTAAAACTGATGAATCTATACTGAATGATGTATTTTGCATGAAAATGATACCGTTCGACTTATAGATGTCATCAAGGCATACCCATGTCCATGTAAAATTGATGTATCTCGATGAATAATGTACTGTCAAGCAAGCAAGATACTACGTCTGGAGTCATGCCATAGTTGTACATCCATGGCGATGATCTATTTTCCATGCAATTGATACCGTCAGATCTGTAAGATGCATTAAAGGAATACCCATATCCATGTAAAACTGATGAATCTATACTGAATGATGTATTTTGCATGAAAATGATACTGTTCGACTGATAGATGTCATCAAGGCATACCCATGTCCATGTAAAATTGATGTATCTCGATGAATAATGTACTGTCAAGCAAGCAAGATACTACGTCTGGAGTCATGCCATAGTTGTACATCCATGGTGATGATCTATTTTCCATGCAATTGATACCGTCAGATCTGTAAGATGCATTAAAGGAATACCCATATCCATGTAAAACTGATGAATCTATACTGAATGATGTATTTTGCATGAAAATGATACTGTTCGACTGATAGATGTCATCAAGGCATACCCATGTCCATGTAAAATTGATGTATCTCGATGAATAATGTACTGTCAAGCAAGCAAGATACTACGTCTGGAGTCATGCCATAGTTGTACATCCATGGTGATGATCTATTTTCCATGCAATTGATACCGTCAGATCTGTAAGATGCATTAAAGGAATACCCATATCCATGTAAAACTGATGAATCTATACTGAATGATTTATTTTGCATGAAAATGATACCGTTCGACTTATAGATGTCATCAAGGCATACCCATGTCCATGTAAAATTGATGTATCTCGATGAATAATGTACTGTCAAGCAAGCAAGATACTACGTCTGGAGTCATGCCATAGTTGTACATCCATGGTGATGATCTATTTTCCATGCAATTGATACCGTCAGATCTGTAAGATGCATTAAAGGAATACCCATATCCATGTAAAACTGATGAATCTATACTGAATGATTTATTTTGCATGAAAATGATACCGTTCGACTTATAGATGTCATCAAGGCATACCCATGTCCATGTAAAATTGATGTATCTCGATGAATAATGTACTGTCAAGCAAGCAAGATACTACGTCTGGCGTCATGCCATAGTTGTACATCCATGGTGATGATCTATTTTAAATGCAATTGATACCGTCAGATCTGTAAGATGCATTAAAGGAATACCCATATCCATGTAAAACTGATGAATCTATACTGAATGATGTATTTTGCATGAAAATGATACCGTTCGACTTATAGATGTCATCAAGGCATACCCATGTCCATGTAAAATTGATGTATCTCGATGAATAATGTACTGTCAAGCAAGCAAGATACTACGTCTGGCGTCATGCCATAGTTGTACATCCATGGTGATGATTTATTTTAAATGCAATTGATACCGTCAGATCTGTAAGATGCATTAAAGGAATACCCAAATCCATGTAAAACTGATGAATCTATACTGAATGATGTATTTTGCATGAAAATGATACTGTTCGACTGATAGATGTCATCAAGGCATACCCATGTCCATGTAAAATTGATGTATCTCGATGAATAATGTACTGTCAAGCAAGCAAGATACTACGTCTGGAGTCATGCCATAGTTGTACATCCATGGTGATGATCTATTTTCCATGCAATTGATACCGTCAGATCTGTAAGATGCATTAAAGGAATACCCATATCCATGTAAAACTGATGAATCTATACTGAATGATTTATTTTGCATGAAAATGATACCGTTCGACTTATAGATGTCATCAAGGCATACCCATGTCCATGTAAAATTGATGTATCTCGATGAATAATGTACTGTCAAGCAAGCAAGATACTACGTCTGGCGTCATGCCATAGTTGTACATCCATGGTGATGATCTATTTTAAATGCAATTGATACCGTCAGATCTGTAAGATGCATTAAAGGAATACCCATATCCATGTAAAACTGATGAATCTATACTGAATGATGTATTTTGCATGAAAATGATACCGTTCGACTTATAGATGTCATCAAGGCATACCCATGTCCATGTAAAATTGATGTATCTCGATGAATAATGTACTGTCAAGCAAGCAAGATACTACGTCTGGCGTCATGCCATAGTTGTACATCCATGGTGATGATTTATTTTAAATGCAATTGATACCGTCAGATCTGTAAGATGCATTAAAGGAATACCCAAATCCATGTAAAACTGATGAATCTATACTGAATGATGTATTTTGCATGAAAATGATACTGTTCGACTGATAGATGTCATCAAGGCATACCCATGTCCATGTAAAATTGATGTATCTCGATGAATAATGTACTGTCAAGCAAGCAAGATACTACGTCTGGCGTCATGCCATAGTTGTACATCCATGGTGATGATCTATTTTAAATGCAATTGATACCGTCAGATCTGTAAGATGCATTAAAATAATACCCATATCCATGTAAAACTGATGAATCTATACTGAATGATGTATTTTGCATGAAAATGATACCGTTCGACTTATAGATGTCATCAAGGCATACCCATGTCCATGTAAAATTGATGTATCTCGATGAATAATGTACTGTCAAGCAAGCAAGATACTACGTCTGGCGTCATGCCATAGTTGTACATCCATGGTGATGATTTATTTTAAATGCAATTGATACCGTCAGATCTGTAAGATGCATTAAAGGAATACCCATATCCATGTAAAACTGATGAATCTATACTGAATGATTTATTTTGCATGAAAATGATACCGTTCGACTTATAGATGTCATCAAGGCATACCCATGTCCATGTAAAATTGATGTATCTCGATGAATAATGTACTGTCAAGCAAGCAAGATACTACGTCTGGCGTCATGCCATAGTTGTACATCCATGGTGATGATCTATTTTAAATGCAATTGATACCGTCAGATCTGTCAGATGCATTAAAATAATACCCATATCCATGTAAAACTGATGAATCTATACTGAATGATGTATTTTGCATGAAAATGATACTGTTCGACTGATAGATGTCATCAAGGCATACCCATGTCCATGTAAAATTGATGTATCTCGATGAATAATGTACTGTCAAGCAAGCAAGATACTACGTCTGGAGTCATGCCATAGTTGTACATCCATGGTGATGATCTATTTTCCATGCAATTGATACCGTCAGATCTGTAAGATGCATTAAAGGAATACCCATATCCATGTAAAACTGATGAATCTATACTGAATGATTTATTTTGCATGAAAATGATACCGTTCGACTTATAGATGTCATCAAGGCATACCCATGTCCATGTAAAATTGATGTATCTCGATGAATAATGTACTGTCAAGCAAGCAAGATACTACGTCTGGCGTCATGCCATAGTTGTACATCCATGGTGATGATCTATTTTAAATGCAATTGATACCGTCAGATCTGTAAGATGCATTAAAATAATACCCATATCCATGTAAAACTGATGAATCTATACTGAATGATGTATTTTGCATGAAAATGATACTGTTCGGCTGATAGATGTCATCAAGGCATACCCATGTCCATGTAAAATTGATGTATCTCGATGAATAATGTACTGTCAAGCAAGCAAGATACTACGTCTGGAGTCATGCCATAGTTGTACATCCATGGTGATGATCTATTTTCCATGCCATTGATACCGTCAGATCTGTAAGATGCATTAAAGGAATACCCATATCCATGTAAAACTGATGAATCTATACTGAATGATTTATTTTGCATGAAAATGATACCGTTCGACTTATAGATGTCATCAAGGCATACCCATGTCCATGTAAAATTGATGTATCTCGATGAATAATGTACTGTCAAGCAAGCAAGATACTACGTCTGGCGTCATGCCATAGTTGTACATCCATGGTGATGATCTATTTTAAATGCAATTGATACCGTCAGATCTGTAAGATGCATTAAAGGAATACCCATATCCATGTAAAACTGATGAATCTATACTGAATGATTTATTTTGCATGAAAATGATACCGTTCGACTTATAGATGTCATCAAGGCATACCCATGTCCATGTAAAATTGATGTATCTCGATGAATAATGTACTGTCAAGCAAGCAAGATACTACGTCTGGAGTCATGCCATAGTTGTACATCCATGGTGATGATCTATTTTCCATGCAATTGATACCGTCAGATCTGTAAGATGCATTAAAGGAATACCCATATCCATGTAAAACTGATGAATCTATACTGAATGATTTATTTTGCATGAAAATGATACCGTTCGACTTATAGATGTCATCAAGGCATACCCATGTCCATGTAAAATTGATGTATCTCGATGAATAATGTACTGTCAAGCAAGCAAGATACTACGTCTGGCGTCATGCCATAGTTGTACATCCATGGTGATGATCTATTTTAAATGCAATTGATACCGTCAGATCTGTAAGATGCATTAAAGGAATACCCATATCCATGTAAAACTGATGAATCTATACTGAATGATTTATTTTGCATGAAAATGATACCGTTCGACTTATAGATGTCATCAAGGCATACCCATGTCCATGTAAAATTGATGTATCTCGATGAATAATGTACTGTCAAGCAAGCAAGATACTACGTCTGGCGTCATGCCATAGTTGTACATCCATGGTGATGATCTATTTTCCATGCAATTGATACCGTCAGATCTGTAAGATGCATTAAAGGAATACCCATATCCATGTAAAACTGATGAATCTATACTGAATGATTTATTTTGCATGAAAATGATACCGTTCGACTTATAGATGTCATCAAGGCATACCCATGTCCATGTAAAATTGATGTATCTCGATGAATAATGTACTGTCAAGCAAACAAGATACTACGTCTGGAGTCATGCCATAGTTGTACATCCATGGTGATGATCTATTTTCCATGCAATTGATACCGTCAGATCTGTAAGATGCATTAAAGGAATACCCATATCCATGTAAAACTGATGAATCTATACTGAATGATTTATTTTGCATGAAAATGATACTGTTCGACTGATAGATGTCATCAAGGCATACCCATGTCCATGTAAAAATTGATGAATCTATGATGAACAAAGCATTTTCTATGCATGTGATAATATATCCATATGTTACTGTTTGACCTGATAGATGCAATATACTAATCCACATGTCCATGTAAAACTGATGAGTCAATACTGAATGATGTATTTTTCCATGCAAACGATGCTGTTTAACTTGTAAGATGCAATGAATTAATACATATGTCCATGTAAAACTGATGAATCAATACTGGATGATGTATGTTTTTTTATGTAATTGATGTTTTTGACCTGTAATTTATTGGGTCTGCACATATTAATTTACTATTGATGCTATTCTAAAGTCATAGCATAATTCGTACTAAAAACAATTCATGTCAACAGCTAATCCATGTTTAATAATGTATCGTTTTAATAAAATGGAATCCGCTAGAGATCAAGAAAACAAAGCTAACAGCTACGCATCAGTACCACTACAACTCTCTGATTGCACCCGTGCCTGACTGAACCATTCAAATTAATAGACCATGTAATTTGTAATCGACACTCTTTTCTATTTGTTTTCCTTGAATAAAGTATACGTGTTTTAAAATCCTCCAGAAGCCGCCCCAAACGTCATAATAGAAACGTGAAACACAACTGAATTGTTTGTTTGTTGTACAGCCCAAATTTAGTTGAACTTTTTCATCCGGTCAGTTTGAAGATCATTGTTGACGAAATCGATAGCTCGATGAAATGGTTCGTTTTTGAACAATATTGCTGGTCGACAGCTCATTTTGCTCTTGCAAGTGAGGAATGGTAAGCATACTGTGCAATAGCCGCTCTAGGAGCGTGCTTTCCATGTAGTTTTTGCTTGATTTGTCTATGTCCATGAAATGTTTGTCTTCCTCTCCTTACTAGAGATGTAAATCCATGTTTAATAATGTATCGTTTTAATAAAATGGAATCCGCTAGAGATCAAGAAAACAAAGACAGTCCGATTTTGAATAAAAAACTGCAGTCATGTGTGCTTTTGTGTGTATCTGAATTTTGGATTAGATAGTGCACCGATTACTTACTAAAGACCACTCACCCTTAATACGCTGCCTGCAAGATACGAATCACTCTTTTTTCATGAACATTACTTTGCATATACCCAGGGAAAATGATTCTCTCATTCCTCGACCATTTGGTTCAGAACAACCAATTGATCAAATTCACAGAAAGCATTCAGTTCAACATTTTAATCAGGTAGTGCATCCACAACTCACAACATACCATTAAATCCTTTTACTGTGCGGTGTTACTGGTATGTTGCCTCGATCTTATTTGATAAAAATTGTGCATATTTGGTTATAATTGTATTGCTTTGCATTGTGAATAGCTGGCAGACCACATTAAAAGACCTGCGCCTCTACCTATGGTTGAGAGGGAAAGTTTCTCGCCCCAAACTATGTAGTGGCGGTAGGGAAGGGTAAGGAAATCTCTCGTTGGCAGAGAAGCATATACAACTCTGCGACGGCAGGGAAGAGAAAAAAATCTCGCGATAATACAACTAATTGATTTTGCGAATTATTAGGCATAATACCCGCTCCTCAATGACTGAAAGGGAGGTGGATGCGGAAAATCTCTCGTCGGCAGAGAAGCAGAGCAATCTCTCGCCTCAGAAAAGGAAAGTCTCTCGCCTCAAGGGGGGGGGGGGGGGGATGGCAAAGGCAGAGAAGCAGAAAACATATCTCGCTTGGGAAAGCGGAAAAGTCAGTTATCAGAGTTTGAAAAGTCAGTCATCAATCTGACCCAACGAACTACAGTACTGGCTAATCGCATTGGGTATCGGCAGCCGCGGCTGCCCGCGGCGGACCGCGGCGGACCGCGGATCTATTTAGCGCAAATCTGAGGCATTTTCAAGCATCAGGGTGTTGATTTTCGTAATCTCCAGTTCATTTCCGATCGAAATTACTATAAGTTCATATTTTATTCGTCGTTTTACGGGATTTTAAATTATTCACAGAAAAAAGCCTGTCCCAGCGAAAAATAGTTGACCTCATGAACTAGCCATGGCATGATATTCCTTTTCTGGAGACAAATGTATGGTATCGATTATAGCGAGTTTAAGCAAGGATTGGGCTTCTGGAACGATTTGTTCAAGTGGGCCAACTATTGTTCGCTGAGTCAGGCTTTTTCTGTGAATATTTTATATTCTCGTAAATCGAAGAATAAAATATCATCTTATGGTGATTCCGATCGGAAATAGACTGGAGATTACGAAAATAAACACCTTGATGCCTCAAAATGTCTCCGCTTTGCGCTAAATCAATCCGCGGAAACCGCGGGCCGCGGCGACTGCCCATACCCAATGCGATTAGCCAGTACTGTAGTTTGATCCATTGGGAAATGAAAGGGAAAGTATATCGTCTCTCGCCTCATGGCGCTAGAGACGGCAGATGAATCTCTCGTTGGCAGAGAAGCAGAGTTGGCAGACGCCTCAGGCAAAAAAGGGGCTTCAAAATCTGACCAATCAGCAAAGAGTCTTGGTACCGTAATCAGGCTACCGTAATCAGGGAAAATCAGGGGCTATCGTAATCAGCTACCGTAATCAGCCACCGTAATCAGGGAAAATCAGGGGCTACCGTAATCAGGGACTACCGTAATCAAAAATAATTCAAATTTGAATTGGCGCCAAAATACTTCAAAAGTAGCTTAAAACGAACGATTTTTGCCGCGCCAAAACCCCTATACTACTAACGTCCTATCCTCGGGAAGAACAGTCGTTGTAGTTCGATCTCTTGCATTCTCGATTCGAATCCTTTCCACTTGTAGACGGATGATCGAATCGTAGTCGTTGACTTCAATCTCAGAAACTGACATGTAGAGGTCGTTGCAGTCGATTTGCATTGAGGCATTGATGCTTTCCGGAGAAGGTGTATTCTCATCTGTCTCTGTCCTTCTATCCGATTGCTCTGCTTGAGGGAATGAGGCAATAGCTTCCATCAACCCACGCTCATCATTCGTACCTCTCCACCACAGCTGGCCTGGTCTTTTCTCCGAGTCTTCCAGCTCTGCTGATGTGGTTCCTCTTGTGGCCAAATCAGATGGATTACAGGCGGTAGAGACGTAGGCGAACTCGATTGTCCTTCTTTCTTCCGGAGCCGGTCTCAGTGGTCGTCCTTGGAGCACCGGAATACTGAGAAGTTCGTCCTCTATTTTGATGACTTCGAGAAGACGGTTGCGTACGAACAGACTCATCTGATGCAAAGACTGTTCGACGAGCCATCACTCGATGATAAGTGATGAGGGAGTCTGTCAAACAGACAAGACGATGTACTCCGTGGGCTGCACTGTAGTTGACCAGAGCTTTGAGTGCCACCAGAAGAAGATTGAGCTTGTGGCGTCGTGACTGTCTTCTTCGATCCAGGCTTGGTGAGCGGGAGCAGTCTTGTTTTGGCAATGATCAATTCTCCTGGTCTCCCTGCTCCGTTCACCATGTACACTGCTGCTGCGTACGATGAATCACTAGCGTCACAGAATAAAACCAGTGCACCATTCTCGTCGGTCGAGGGACCAGTGTATCTGGGCATTGAGAACTTGAATCCGTTGGCTTGTTGCATGCAGGTGTTTGCTTCTTTCAGTTCTTCTTCAGTGAGCAATCGACTCCACTCCTTCTTTGCTGAGCCCGTGCAGATCCTTTGCATCGTCTTCTTGAGCGGGATAATCACAGGAGCACGCCATCCGTTGGGATCGAAGATTGATAAAGTGACGCTCACGTACTCTCTCTTCGTTGCGACCTTTCCAGAGCAGTCGATCCTCAGCTCCAGTGTATCTGCCTTAGAATCCCATGATATTCCCAACACCTTGATGACTCCATTACCGCCTCCTGCTCGATCTGCTTCAGGAATCTCTCTGTTGAACTCTGGATCGGAAGTCAAGAACTGGCGTAAGTTCATATTCATCTCCTTGAACATGTTCTTAGTACTCTCCATAACCTTCGGTAGATTGTCTGGTAGATCACTCCCCTACACTACGTTGTCGACGTAGATGTTGTTCCGGATGTCGTGACAGAGTTGGATCATTCGTGCTGTCTCATCATCGTAGGTGCCATTTTCCATTTTCTCTGAGAGCTCTTCGATCTTCCTTCTCATGTGATTCTCAATTACTGCATTCAGTAAAAAGGGAGATTGTCCGACCCCGAAAGGCACAACAACGAATCGATAATGGACGATGTTCTTGTCGTACGGGCTGTTCGGATTGACCATCGTTCCTTCCTTGAACCAGGGGAATCGGCAGAGATTTCGATCTGCTTGGTGGAGTTTGACTGTGTGGAATGCCTTTTCGACGTCGGCACACACCACAGTGGATCTTGCTCTGAACTGGATCAGAAGAGAGGGGACCTTGGCCAGTTCCGACGGGCCGACCCACAGCATGTCGTCGAGAGAGGGAGCATCATGTCCATGCGCCGAAGCATCGAAGACCATTCTGCACTTGGTCGTCTCCTTATCCTGTCGTTCCACTGTCTGATGTGGCATATATTAAACCGTCTCCTTGTCAGCCTCGATTTGATCTGGAGATATTTCTTCGATGAATCCTCGTCGAATCAAGTCGTTGACTGCCTCTTGGATGGCTTCCTTGATGACAGGATTCCTGAAGGCTTTGTGACGTAGGAACCTCTGGAATGCGACATGGAGGTTTGAGGGGAGATTCTCAATTCCTGGTTTCTTCGCCCATCTCACAGTGTATCCTTGTCCTTCTTGGAATTGGAGAGTCTCTGAAGTGCATTCTGATCTCTTCGTCAGACAGATCTCGCTCGAATTCCGTATGCAAGAGATCGGCACTCAAGAAACGACTCAGATTCTCCATCATGAGCTTAGTTCGGGCCTCCTCTTTCTGTGATACGATGTTGATTAGATCCACGTTCATCGTTCCACTGGGGAGTCTTCTTCGTCGTGATATCACCGTGCAGGGATCCCACTTCTCCACTTCATGAATAATGGTGACTTGATCGATAGAAGTGTTGTCTCTGTTCACTGTCGAGCAGGGGTTGGGATGCTCGATGACCATGATCACGTCGCATTGCTCTCGATGTACTGGTTCTCGTTCGAGTTCTCTTTCCGACTCGTGTATCGTACATCTCAGATTTTGTTCTTTCTCTGCCATCTCATTGTCGAACTCGCTTTCTGAGTGTTCCAGAAGGATCGGATGGAAGACTCCGAAGTGCACCTGGCTCCCTATTCCTGTTCGAAGTCTCTGCTCTAGGAACTCGTACGTGATTTCCTCTCTCATCTTCGGTGGGCTTTCCCTGTGATGTTCTCCTTGAGAAGATTCTTCTTCGGGTACGGTATGCAGTAGGTCTTGTTCTGCTTCCTTCTGATCAGGTTTCAGAGAACTACTGGTACTCGAATACCGTCGCTCCCGGGCAGGAATGCACACCGCCCCTCGCCACAACCTCTTTCTTCTGAAGTGCCCTGAGCTGAGTCACTTCCGCTTCTTCCTTTTCTCCTCTTCTGTCTGAGAGGGTGAGAGATTTGGCGTTGCTCGTCACGTTGTCCTTCTCTCCCGTTTCAGTCGGTGCGCGTGGCCAGAGAGGGGATTGATGTTTCTCCTCTGAGCATTGTATCCGAATTAGCGAGAGGAGGGAGATTGGAGAGAGAGGCGGAATGTGGGAGCACAGGCGATGACTCAATCCTTGACGAGGCAGACGGAGGAGCGAGGTCAGCGAGTGATGTGGCTGCCACAGGGTCTGGTTTCTCTTGATCACCCAGAAGAGCATCATCCGAAATTCTCGGGAGGGAGGGGGGAATATCCAGCGGTTCCTCTAGCCTCGCTCCTTCCTCGTAATCGGTCTGATTGGCCTCGGGGATGAGCTTCGCCGTGGTTCCCCACGTGATCGGGATGTCGGGTGGCTCCTTTGATGTATAGAGCTGTTGATGGCAGTATCCATGTTCGGGTGGTTTCTGGTCCCTCGGAATGAGACACTTGACCCCTGAGTTCAGTCCCCTCTGTTCTTCTGTTCCTTCTTCTTTACTCTCCTCACTAGATGGGGGAGATGGTATTTCTCTCTCTTGGTGTAATGGCTGATGAATAGCGAGAGTGGGAGAAAGGACGGGGGAAGAGACAGAGAGGAATGGACCCTCAGATGAGGCGGGAGAGACGGGCACATCAAGTGATGCCGACACAACCAAAATCTCTCGCCTAGAGGCGTCGGTCTTTGATCTTTCATTCGCCGCATTCAGAGTAGCATTGATCGAGAGTGAGTTTGTAGTACTCTATCCATCAGGCGATTGAGTGAAATCCAATCCTGGATTGGGGCCGTGGATATCGGGGCGCAAAGATGGACCATATGTAGTGAATGCCGGTTGACTCATTCTGTCCGTGGGTGGAAGGATGATTGATAATGGCGAGCTGGCCACAGTGGGAAGTGGTAGATCAAAAGCGGTACTACGGTAGTGGCGGAGTGAACTGGTTGAGGGACACTTGGAGATGATTGTACTGGGAGCTCTCCTGTCTCATTACCGAGACTCTCGTTGGTTTGAGGAGGAGGTAGCAGTCCGTGGATGCGCAGTTGACTGGCGCAGTGATTCAGGTCGTCGATCATCTCTTCATCCGCGGTCCATTGGCTGAGGATTTCTCGGCAGAGTTGGTGGTAGAAGGATGACTCAATCTCGGATTGATTGGTAGGGAGATCACCGATAGCAGATAGCCACTCAGTGGAAAGCTCAGTGATCTTCCTGATGTCCTCTTCCAATGGAATGACGTCGTCGTTCAGCTCCTGGCGGCGTTGGGGCGAAAGCAGGACGGGGCCCATTGATCTCTGCTTCTCGATCTCGATCACTTGCTTAGCTGATCGAATTGTGAGATAAGCTAAGCGAGAGATATCCCGGCGCCACAGGGCTGAGAAGCGGGCGCTGTGATATCCTCGAACTTCACATTCGGCCTCAGGCATGGGCGAGTGGCGGAAATCGTGGTTGTCGGAGGGCATCGTAGCATGAATCGATCGTCGAGAGAGATGGGCAGGGATCGTGTCAGTTTGTCAGATCTTGTCAGAACCTGTCACTTGTCAATGTCACTGTCACTGTCACTGTCAGAAGTCTTCTGAATTCTTCGGATATTCTTCGGATGCCACGCGGGTCGATGGAGTGCTGGGCGCGTAGGGCGATTGCACCATGTGTTGAACTCTCCTCAAGTTCCCTTGAGATGTGATTGGACGAGGGAGTTCATCTACTAATTGCCTTTATCGCAATGTGGGAAGTATCCCAAACACAGAATGTGGTGTGCCTCGATCCCGCCTCTTGCCTCGACACGCAACTGTGCTATCCTGGACTGATCGAGTTGATGCAGTCAGGGGCACAGACGAGTGTGGAGAAGGCAAGAAACGGTTGGTGGTTCGAGAGCAGATCATATAGAATGAATCTAGAGTGGCTCCGGGGCTAGTGGGGCGGAGCCTAATCGAGAGAGAGAGATAAAGGAAACTAAGGAGGGTGTTTAGACTGCCCGATACAGGGCCGGAATAGTATGGGGAAAGTGGAGAGAAGAGACAAACGGCCAATGGGGAATAGAGAGAACTTAGAGAATGAATAATAATAGAGGCTGAATCATGCAGTCAGGAGGGGGAATTGAGAGATGAATCGAGATAAACAAAGATTGATAAGAAGATAAGAACATAGATGAGAATGAAACTCTAGAACAGGATCAAAGAACAATACGTAGTAGGGCGAACGTATTGCGGGCGTTGACGCTCAACCCTTCTCTTGGTCGAATCCACGACAATTTAACAAAAACTGGTCGACTACTTCTTCTCCATTAATTCCTCGAATAAAGGAACAAAGTCGCCATGCTCAAAGCAGGTCGGGCAGTCTAGCCATTTGTAGCTGCAGCGTTCAGCTGCGCGTTTCTCCGCGCACTCGCGGCAGATCACGTGACCGCATCGCGTAAGGATGACGCGACGACGCGGATTGTCGGCGTTGCACACGTGGCAGACGCGAGCGAAACGGTGCCCACGAGCGGCACTGCAAAGCGTATTATTAGAAAGTTAGCGATTTGGAAGAAAAGCTTCATAGCACTCTGTCAATGAGCCTACTCGGCAATGACGAGAGTTTACTCAGAAACGATTCAGTCATTGCACTCTAGAATACCGTTGTAAACATTAAAATCATGATTTCTGTTTTCTGCACTCTATTTATAAAAAAACTATCTCGTTTCTCTGAAAAGCGAAATAGTGTGCAGAATGAAGAAAGCCAAAACCTGAAATACACCCATATCACCAACCTCTCGTCGTTCTCAGCTCTCATCGCATCGATGATCTGCTCTTGTCGGACACGTACGGCAACCAGCTCGGCCTTTGCCTTCGCAAGGGCTGCATCTGCAGTCCGTGCAGCCCTTTCAGCATATTGCAGCTCGCAGCCTACTCGTTCCTTTGCTGCAGCTGCTACATCGCGGGCGGTTCGGGCAGCTCGCGCGTCTCTTGCAGCCTCCACAGCAACTGCATTCGTTCTGTGCTCTTCTATACGACTTTGCGAGGCTGTGTTGAACACGAACGACGCCGACATTCCGAAACCTCGTAAGGCCTCCTCAGCCTCGGCACTTGCTCGAATTCGTGCAGCTCGTGCTGCTTCCAACTCGTTTTCAGCGTCCTCAACTGCGCTTGTGGCAGCTAAAAACGCATGTTGCATTTCTCGATAGACGTAGCCAAGCGTCGCTGCCTCTGCCATAGCCGCGGCTAGCTCGCCTGCAGCAGCCTTCCTCAGCTCTTCCTCTGGCCTACAATAAATCTGACTAGAAAAATCGAAAACAGAGCATCACTTACCCCTCTGCCATCATCAGAGGCCTTCCTCCTTCGTGAGTCAGCTCATTCAGCTCCACAAGATTACCAGTCGTCCGGCAGAAAGGGCAGTCGACATCATGCTGTTCATGAGCCGCGTCGACTATCAGCCGCTTAGCGCAGGCCGCGCAGAGCGCGTGACCGCACGCGGGGAACGCCGCTCGACGGTGCGGATTCTCTGCGCAGCAAAGGTGGCAAGTGCGCGAGAAGCGGAGCAGCCATGAGGAGCAACTGAGTGTGAGAATTATGATGGAAAATAATGCGGCAATTCAACGCATACTTTTCCTCTTGCTCGTTCTCCTCCACCTGCGCCAGATGAGCAGTGGTCACTCCGAGCGACTGAGCCATCATCTGGAAGAGGGACGAGTGCTGCTCATTTACGAGCTGGATACTGAGAGCGAAGATTAGGGAGTTGATGGCTCGCTGAAAATGCAGATACTTTCTAGATTTCGAATCCTCTTTAGTTTCCTATTTCGGCATCATCCGGCGAATGCAGTTAATCGAATCATTTTTAAGAGACCGGCTCGGTTATTTTGGACCACCCCCCGGAACCGTTGCGCTAGCAATGAGAACCAGAGGCTCATGCTTGAGTGTCGAGAGGGTCTTACTTACTGCCTCTGCGAGAGGAGAAATGATATTTTCCATGAAAAAGGGTCGAAAATCAGATTTTCTCAACCAATCGAAATCGATCCAATTTTACTTTTGCGTTAACTTAGGGGTGCCCTGAGGCACTAGAATAACTGATCTGATCGATTATTGCTCAGAACAAAAATCACCTTTTCGAGTGGGGGTATATTTTCATTTTTTCGAAATTTGCGGCCTACTTTTGGCGAAACTATTGGACTACACCATATGAGTTAGGGTCAACAAGTGGTTGGAACCTGACCGAACACCTGGAGACAGCGAGGGGGGAATGAGTGGGCGCTCGAACGAGTTCGGCGCACGAACCAGTTCGGATTGGGATATGCTTCAGAAACAGATCAAGTTCTGAAGCATCACTCTGGGGTGGTAGACGAGGCTTATGGATGGCCCTGACCGAACGCCTGGAGAGAGCGAGGGGGGAATGAGTGGGCGCTCAAACGAGTTCGGCGCACGAACCAGTTCGGATTGGGAGTTCGAAGTCGGGAAGGATTTCCAAAGATTCAGAATCGGAAGATGTTATTGTAGTTGCAATACAATCCTGTCCTCTGTACGACTTGGTTTCCATTTCGAAATTTCCTGAAATATTTCATACATGGAAAAAAGGGTCAGCCAAGTAAGAGCTTGAGCGAAAAAAGATAAAAGAAAGCCCGTACAGGGTAAAAGTAGTGTTTTGAGGCGACCATGTTTTCAAGCATAGTCCGAGGTGCTCATTAACATGGGCCACATCTCTTGTTATGCAAATGCATTTTTACTTAGTTCTATGGGTTCAAAGATCAAGCAATTTTTCCTTTTTGACCTTACCAAGAAAACCACTGATGGGATTTGAAAACTCCAAACAGAAACTGGGGTTTATTTTACATAATAAAATGCATAGCGGTTTTGAATTATTCAAATTTCGAAATTCCACCGAATTGGGTATTGTATCTTTGCTGAAAACGATTTGCAGGAGCCGCCATTTGTACGGCGTGTGGGCAAGATGCTTATTGAGCCACCTGCACCGCTGATTCGCACAACTAGGCCCGCAAAGCAAGTTATGATTTAAATACTGAAGAGAAAACGGGCAAATATCGACCTCCCTTGATCCCATTCTCCCTTTTCTCACCTCACGGGCGCTGTGAGAGGGGATGGAATGAATCTCTCCTCTCCTCTGAGGGTCGAATTTGCCCGTTTTCTCTTCAGTATTTAAATCATAACTTGCTTTGCGGGCCTAATTGTGCGAGTTAGCGGTTCAGGGCTCAATAAGCATCTTGCCCACACGCCGTACAAATGGCGGCTCCTTCAAATCGTTTTCAGCAAAGATACAATACCCAATTCGGTGGAATTTCGAAATTTTAATAATTCAAAACCGCTATGCATTTTATTATGTAAAATAAACCCCAATTTCTGTTTGGAGTTTTCAAATCCCATCAGTGGTTTTCTCGGTAAGGTCAAAAAGGTGAAAAATTGCTTAATCTTTTAACCCATAGAACAAAGTAAAAATGAATTTGCATAACAAGAGATGTGGCCCATGTTAATGAGCACCTCGAACTATGCTAGAATACATGGTCGCCTCAAAACACTACTTTTACCCTGTACGGACAGCTGTTGGTCGTTGTTCGAGTCTTACGCAAACAGCCTCATAACATATGCTCAAAAAAAAAAAAGTTGACCCTTGGGGTAATTTTCGATTCTGAATCGACTGATGGAGTCCGTTTTTCGATCTGAGCTTTCTGAATTCCGCTACGCCACGACGTCAATTTTGTCAAAATCTTTTCTACGATAAAAAACTGATCCGAAAACGGTGAAATTGGCCGAATTTCCGCGTACCTTACCAGAATTTAATTCTCTACAAAATGAAAAAAAAGAATGATGCTCTATCATTTATCGTTTTCTTGATAAAGTCGATTTTTTGACAGAAAAGTTTGGGGTGAAAAATATTCTCAGAACAGAAAAAGCATTCATTTCTGATCATTTTGGTACATGGGATGAAGGTTTAAAATTGTCGGAAAGTGATTTTCTATCGTTTTATGTGCCGCCAAGTCGGTTTTTTTTGCAGTTTTTCGACCAGAACTTGTTTCTTTCGTTGTTACATGAGCTGGCATAGAGAAATTCGGTTTCTACGTGCGAAAATATGCCAGAAAATCATTTAAATCATGTATATTTGAAAAAAAAATTTCGACTCTAACTCGATTTTCCGAGGTCCAATTTTGGGTCAAAAAAATCATATTTTCAAATATACCTTACTATAGGATTTTCTGGAGTATTTTTTCACGTAGAAACCGAATTTCGCTATGCCAGCTCATGAAACAACAAAAAAAAAAGTTGTCGTCGAAAAAACTGCAAAAAACGCGACTTGACGGCACATAAAACGATAGAAAATCACTTTCCGACACTTTTAAACCTTCATCCCATGTACCAAAATGATCAGATATGTATGCTTTTTCTGTTCTGAGAATATTTTTCACCCCCAACTTCTCTGTCAAAAATCGACTTTATCAAGAAAACGATAAATGATAGAGCATCATTCTTTTTTTCCATTTTGTAGAGAATTAAATTCTGGTCGGGTACGCGGAAATTCGGCCAATTTCACCGTTTTCGGATCAGTTTTTATCGTAGAAAACGATTTTTACAAAATTGACGTCGTGGCATAGCGGGATTCAGAAGGCTCAGATCGAAAAACGGACTCCATCAGTCGATTCAGAATCGAAAACTACCCCTAGGGCCAACTTTTGAGCATATCTGTTCCACGTCCCTGTTGGGGCCTTGTTGATCCTAACGCAAACGGCCTCATATATATATGGTGTAGTGCAATAATTTCGCCAAAAATATACGTTTTTCATATACGTATTGTAGCCCTTCCAATTCTAGGTTTTGGGTATCGTCTTAGCTCTTATTCGATGCCCATTTTGACAATGAATACTCAGGAGAAATGCCAAAAATTTAAGAAAATTCAATAAATATACTGCTATTTATTTGTTCCGAGTTTGTAACGATAGTACACTAAACACCGTATTAACACTGCTGAGCATTCGAATCTTACGATAAGTGATGGTTTATCAAAAACGGGACCAAGAGACTCTTGACACTCAACGTGAGCCCCTGGTTCTCGTTGCTAACGCAACGGTTCCGGCGAGGGGCCTTCTACCGCATCCTTACCGTACTCACCCTGATATTTGCAGCGATCGCAATCGCAAGAGCGGATGCGACGGCTACTAGTGGCTGCGAGAGCGGCCAGCGATGGATGGGCCGGGTGATTGTACAGCCAGTGAGAGAGAGGAAATCAATCTCTAAATACAGAACACTGTTTCCATCGCACAATGACATTATCTGACAAGGCGAAGTCTATAGTGATGATAAAACGGAAAATACTCCGGTTAGAGAAACAAGAGAGTGCGCGAATTGAGGATAGTCAAGTCCTATTTACCAACACTAGTCTACAGTAACACTATGATTTTTTTCTTGCCTACTGTAGTCCGTCTCTCCAATCTACCGTACGCTGTCTCAATCGCAGAAAAGTCTCCTCTAATGGGTGCAGCATGATGAAGTTGTCGTCCGTGTTGGCGGGACCAACCTCCTGAAATTTTGACGAGTCAGTATTAGGCAACTGCTATCTGAGATGTGTAGCCAGTCAGCGAGAACGAAAAAATATGTGACATCGGTAGCATGACGGTCGCTTGGAGCAAAGATCAAAGATCACTCACCACCACTCTATCGATAGCATTAACTGCCGCCTCGCTGCCTGCCAGCAGAGGCATCGATTGGATGAATCGTTCGAGTCGCGCCAGGGCTTCCTGAAGAGAAGAATACAGTCCTTTCAGGTTTCCCTGTGAACACGCGCGCCGGGGCGACACGGGCGTTCCCATCCAATCCCATGGCCTGTGTGGCTAGGATGCATGAAGAATATGGGGGCATTGAGTGAAAACCTTCGCATGTGTGCTATCTGCATCGATGTACGTAAGAAAGGTGGATGTTGCTAAACAATCTAATCTCTGAGAACGATTCTTAGCAAATTGAGACAAAAAATCGACAGTGACAAGCCTGGCAACTGGATTCGTTCTTGTTTTCTCGGGCTCTAATATCAAAATCCAGCTGTTTTCGCGTCATGTCCAGGGTCGAAAAAGATTTTCTGACGTATTTCAATGCGTAGAAACCTTATTTTAATATTAGAGCTCGAGAAGACATGAACGAAACCAGTTGCGGGAATATTACAGTTTTAAAACCATACGACCCTTTTTCAAGCCGAGATCGCTATTTCCGCGCATTTTTTGTGGTTTTCTATTCTCCGGCTCTGCCACTTTCTGGGTTTTAGTTCATTTATTTATTTTTATTAATTTTTTCCATAATTAGCTTCCAGTGGAGGTTTCACGCTCACGGAACATAAAAAAAATAATTTAAAATAAATTTGGGCGTGTGATCTGTAATTTGTTATCACCGGAATGATTTATTCCCCAGGGACGGCATTTTGTAAATTTATAATACCTGGCCACGCCGCCGGCGAGTGCCGTGTTTTCACGGTGATGGGCATAACATTTGCCCGGCATGGTGAAAATCTTGATCCATCACCCGGGGGTCATGGTCCAAAAGGGATTTTAGTCATGAAGACAGAGAGTTGCGGGGAAGATTGTGGGTCTCAGAAAAGTGGCGGTCTATCTGGGAAGCATCATTACTATCAATGGGAAAGAGGAGAGGGAGATTGGCCGGCGAATTTCAGGCAGCGTATGGGACTTCCACAAGCATAGATCATTCCTAGTGAATAGATCTGTCCCAATGGTTCATAAGCGCCGTCTTTTCAATGGTTATATCATTCCCGCCTTCCTATACGCATGTGAAACATGGGCCTTGACCAAAGCCCAAATTGAAAGATTATCGGTGGCCCAAAGACGCATGGAGCGTTGGATGGTCGGTTGCACTGTCTTGGATCATGTCTCCAACGAAAGGCTGCGTGGACTCACTCAGGTCAGAGACGTGGTTCGTACCGCCTTGAAAAGAAAGTGGCTCTGGGTGCATAAAGTTGCTAATGATCATGACTTGAAGTGGAGCAGAACTGTGATCGATTGGACACCACGAGGGCCTAAGCGAGGACGCGGAAGACCGCCCACAAGATGGAACGATCTCTTCATGCGAACTATCGGACCTACGTTCCTGAGACAAGTAAGAAATCATGAATGGCGCGCCATGCACATCAGAGCCTACTCTTGATAAATGTTTTAAAATCCAAAAATCCAATGCCAAAGTGGACTACAGTAACTCCGCATTCTACCGTTACCATAATTACCGTAATCCGGCTAATGTGGCTATCGTGAACTGGCTTTTCTTCAAAATGCGTTTTCAGGAGTCAATCTGAGAGCAATTAAAAAAACATTTGTAAGGCAAAATGATGGCCGAGTGGCTAACGCGCTTGACTTGGAAACCGAATGTTGGGGGTTCGATGCCGGACAAAAGGATTACGGTAGCACATTTCGCGATCCACAAATCTTGGTAAAGAAGTTTTATGGGGTCCGGCATTGAACCCCCAAATTTCGGTTTCCAAGGCAAGCCGCTAGCCACTCGGCCTTGATTTTACCTAATAAAAATTTTTTTTTAAATTGCTCTTAGATTAACTCCTGGTGGAACCAAGAAGTGAATTTTAAAAAGCATTTTGGAAAAGAAGACAGTTCACGATAGCCACATTAGCCGGATTACGGTTATTTTGGTTACGGTAGAATGCGGAGTTGACTAAAATCCCTTTTGGACCATGACCCCCGGGTCATGGATCAAGATTTGCACAGTATCGGCCGCAATTACCGTGCAAATGTTGTGCCCATCACCGTGCAAACACGGCACTCGCCTGCGGCGTGGACAGGTATGTTTGCCACTCACTCCCCTCGAGGAAGGAGAGCGCTGAACTGAACTGGAGGAGGGGAGAATCTCGCCTTTTATAGACAGAGAGAGCGCGTGAAGTTAGAGGGAAATGAAGAAGGCGATCTATTCGAATAATCCCGTTAGGCTATCGAATAACGAGAAAAATATTCCATGAAAACCACGCGCGCGCGTTCAAGGAAAAGGAGAGAGAAATGAGGAGAGAGAGAAAAGGGGCGGAGCCTCTCTCGCGTGTGTCTCTCTCCCTCCTCCCGCTCTCTCGCACCGCTCCTCCCGCGCTCGGCCGGCAATTCGGAGAAAAATATTAAAATTTCAAAAAAATCTTAAAATTCCTCTAAAATACAAATGAAGTAAAGGGCAGGTGCGCAGCTGGGTACGATCACTAGAAACCTTTCAAATCGATACTCTGGACCATAAATCGTTAATTTTGACCTACTTAAAGTTGACCGATCAAGCTGCGCATCACGTCATTTGTGCAGGATCCTTGGACCTACATAAAAACGCTTTTGATCGTTTGATTTGATTGCGAACCCGATTTGCCGGACCTCTCGCCATGTTTAGGGCAACTCTCTATTCCCTCCAAGTGGGCGGAGCTTGTGGTCTCTTGCAATACTGCTGACTACTTACTTATCATAATTGAAGTGGAGTAATAGCATCTTCGATAGTTTCTGAGCAGTCAAGTTGGTTCGTTTTCTGTTATTCAAATGAAGACCGAGTTTGGAAAAAAACTCTTTCACTCTCAATAGTGCTAGGCTGGATAATGATACAGACCTTAGCTATTCGCCACAACAGAGGATATTTCATTTTTCACATTCGCCCAAAAACTGCAAAAAAAAGCCTAACAAAGCAATTGACCTTGACTTGGCATGTTTTACATTCATAGGAATGCGTTTTTTGATCTGCCAGAAAAAAAACTCATCCCTAATTGGAGCGCGCCCTCGGCCCATTTCGGGGAAGAGGAGGATGAGAAACCGCTCGGGGACGCGCGCGGGGGAGATAATTCGCATCGAATAACAAGGCGAGGTGGAAAAACAACTATCGAATAACAAAGGATAGGCCATTCGAATAACAATTTCAATATTCGTTTGGCCATTCGATAGGAGGTCTCTAGATAGGAGTGATGAGAAATGAGAAAAGAAAGATTGAATGGAAATTAATGAGGTGGAAGGTGGGCCAAATAACAGAGAAGTGCCGGAATCTTACGGTGAAATCTTCAACTGTTGGGACTCCAAGTTGGAATCAAGTAAGTCCCCAAGTTGCCCTTGAGCATGATCGCGAGTTGGGAGGCCTTGATTCCAAGTTGGGGACGCACAACAGGGTAATCTTGATGATATCGTACCTCGAAAAATATATGAAGCCGTTGACGTTAGGATCAACAAGTGTCGGGAACAGGTAAATCATGACATAGGCTCAAAAGTTGTCCCTAGTGGTAACTTTCGATTCTGAAACGATTGGTAGAGCCCGATTTTCGATCTGAATCCCGGAACGGCACGACGCCAATTTGGCCAAAATCCGTGAAGGGTTAAATTGGCCGAAATCTCGCATACCCGACCAGAATTTAATTCTCTACAAAATTAAACTTTGGGCGAGGCTCTATCTTTTTTCTTTATCGAGAAAAAGTAGATTTTTGACAGAAGAAGTTACACTTGGACACCAACTGATACAAGAAAGAGCAAGTTCTCCTGATCATTTTGGTATATGGGTGAAGGATTTCATCTCTGCCATAGACCAAAAGGTGACGGAAAGAGGGAGTTTATCGTCCTCTATTTCTCTATCTCCGCCATGTTCGGGTGGTCTGAAATATTAATTTCCTGTTGATTTTTTTTGATTCCGTATTTGAGATGTTGACTCATATGAGGCTGTTTGTGGTAGAATCAACAATCTACCATCTTGCAAAACATGGTCGATCGTGGGGCTCGAACCGGTGATATAGCGGACCTCAGTCAAACGCTCGTCACTCGCGAGCGGTCCCTCTCTCGAAAGCCGGCCGCTCGCGAGCGATAAACGAAGAATCGCTCTATAATCTATAATCGCTATCTATAATCTATCTATAATCGCTCGCGAGCTATTTTCGAGGCTGCGAGGCTCGCACATAAAAATTCGGTTTGTACGTGCAAAAATACATTAGAAACTCATATAGTCCGGTTGGGTCTCACCGTGAACATGCGTCACCCGGAGAAGCCCCGGGTAACTCCGAGTGACCCATCGTGACCCATGGATCTACCTCTAGAATATATTTATTCACGACGAGATTATGATATTCTTGTTCAGCACGTCGTCCTCTATCGATCCACATACTTAACTAATTGAAAATCGACTATTAAAAGGCTACTTTTTTTTCTTGATGTATCGATTAGTGTCACTCATTCTGGACATATTCAGACGTCATTATACAATAAGACAGATGATTACTCATTCTCAGTCATCAGATATCCACATTTTGAATCTAATATTCCTATCAGTATGGGTCTCAATACAATGCATGGAGAGATCGTTAGAATCTTTCGCAATTGCTCGTCCTTCAACCATTTCCTAGAAAGAGTTCGACAGATTGCACGATACTTTATTTCAATAAAATATCCAAAAGAAATCGTATTTTCCAGATTATATTCAACTCTAAATAGAAACCCCAACATCACACTAAAATACGGACTTCCCAATAGCGAAATCTGCCTCTAAGTCACTAATAAGCTTTTAAACTCTAAATAATAAGTCGGGGAGTAATTAGATACCATCCTTTCATTTCTGGAATCTTTTCCACTTCAACTTTTCCTTGACAGGAGGTGTTTGGTTTCTTGATCTCTTGATCTCTTGATCATCTTCCCTCCCCTTCGCCTTCCCTCCCTCCCTCTCCTCACTCTCTGACCTTGTGACATCTAGTGATCTACCCTCTTCCCGCCGTTCCCTCTTCACCCTCCATTCTCTCATTCTCACTAGGTCTCTCCCCTTATCACACTGTTTTGTTTACACAAATTACGATATTGTTGGTAGTTCGTTTTTATTGTCGCGTCGCGAATATCTACTCATTTCCCCATCTTTTGTTTCCTCACTCACGTTGGGCATCGTACTGATGAGGTTCACCCTTCGTGAGGCGGTCGGGTGTCTACGACCTAACGAACCGAAACATCCGACCGTGTTATATAGGAAGTGTGTGTCAATTCCCTCTGTTTCCTCTAGGCAGTCTCCCAATCTTTCCCTCCTCTGAACCTTGTTCCATTACAATTTTAATTAAATTTTGGAGAGATAATTATCGCGCTCCGCGTGGAATACCGTAGTTAAGAGGCTCACAAATTTTGCTGGCTATCGAGAACTGATTTTATAAAAACAAATTTCGGGTTTTTTTTGTTTTTTGATTGATGTTGTCCGAGGCTCTCTCGGAGGCTGGCTGGAGAGCGACGACGAGACGTTTCGATATTTCGATGCAATATAGTCACTTTTTCACCATATGTCCATCCCATTTAACGTTATCAAGCATATGTGTTGATGTTATGGGGTTGTGATATCGATAAAATACTAAAAACGTAAAATGTAGAAACATCACTTTTTCAAAATCTCAAAATTTCAAAAATTCATAAGTCATGTATCTGGGCTCCAAATGATGAATTCTCAACGGAAAATCACTTGAGTAAGTTACTGCAACAGTTTTTTTTAATTGTGATTTTTGGATGGCATTTTTGGATGAAATGATCGAGAATTTTTCGACCAAAACTTTTTCTTTGGAAACCGGCCCAAAAGCTCAGATATTGTTCATAACATATATTTAAGTGATTTGCCGTTGAGAATACACCATTTGGAGCTCAGATACATGACTTATGAATTTTTGAATTTTTGAGATTTTGAAAAAGTGATTTTTCGACATTCACGTTTTCGTATTTTATCGATATCACAACCCGATAAAATCAACACATATGCTTGAGAACGTTAAATGGGTTGGAAATATGCTGAAAAAGTGACTATATTGCATCGGAATATCGAAACGTCTTCTCCCGCCAGCCTCTGAGAGAGCCTCGGACGGGAAGCTGTAGAATTCGAGCGTACAGATGAAAAAGCGTGACATTTTCACATAAAGAGTAGTTTCGCACGTAGAATCCGAATCTGCAGTAAAATTTTTCCAACGGCTAAAATATTTTTTCAGGGTGACGGAAAAAGATCAAATTTTGATTTTTCGACAGTTTATTGTTGCCCTATCGCTTCAAAACTATGTTTTTCGTTGTTTTCATGACAGAATACGTCCGAAACACTTATAAGAACGTACTTTTTCAGAAGATTAATTTTTCGACAATTTTTGGGCCCTTGGCATTTTTCGGAAAGTGCACCCCAACCTTTCATAGTTGGCCAGCTATCAGCTCTATCGCTCACTTGGAAAAACAAGTAACAAATGTTGATAAAAATAAAATTTGAAATTTGAAAAAAAAAAAAGATTTTAGTCTCGCTCTGTATCACCATTTCTGAATACAGACGTATATACTGAATACGTTAACAAAAAATTTATAGAAAACTTACGGAACTCGCCTAGAACAGGCATGCCAGTCAGACACCATGCCCATTCTCTTGCAAAACATCACCTGCGGGCGGGAGTCGAACCTGCCTGCGTCGGCATGCCAGTCAGACACCATGCCCATTCATGCCGGAACCTGCCTATACGACCCGGTGTACAACGGGAGTCGAGCCTGCCTGCGTCGGCATGCCAGTCAGACACCATGCCCATTAGACACCATAATGGGCATGGTGTCTGACTGGCATGCCGACGCAGGCAGGTTCGACACCCGCCCGCAGGTGATGTTTTGCAAGAGGTAGAGAAAGGCGCGCGTCCCAACCACTAGTCTCCGTCAAGCGTTCCCTGCGGATACTTTCGATATGGTAGGATGTTTTGCAAGAGGTAGAGAAAGGCCTAATGGGCATGGTGTCCGACCGGCATGCCGACGCAGGCAGGTTCGACACCCGCCCGCAGGTGATGTTTTGCAAGAGGTAGAGAAAGGCCTAATGGGCATGGTGTCTGACTGGCATGCCGACGCAGGCTGGCTCGACTCCCGCCCGCAGGTGATGTTTTGCAAGAAGTAGAGAAAGGCGCGCGCCCCAACCACTAGTCTCCGTCAACTCCGTAATTGCAAGGAAAGAGCAGGATCAATGAATTTCGCAATAAAATCAAGTCCGCCTTTTCAGTGATACAAGCCTAGTAAACTCTAAATACTTGAGGAATATAATAACAGACTTTAATGGGCATGGTGTCTGACTGGCATGCCGACGCAGGCAGGTTCGACTCCCGCCCGCAGGTGATGTTTTGCAAGAGGTAGAGACAGGCGCGCGCCCCAAACACTAGTCTCCGTCGGGAGTCGAGCCTGCCTGCGTCGGCATGCCAGCATGCCAGTAAAATATGTTGATAAAAATAAAATTTGAAATTTGAAAAAAAAAAAAAAGATTTTAGTCTCGCTCTGTATCACCATTTCTGAATACAGACGTATATACTGAATACGTTAACAAAAAATTTATAGAAAACTTACGGAACTCGCCTAGAACAGGCATGCCAGTCAGACACCATGCCCATTCTCTTGCAAAACATCACCTGCGGGCGGGAGTCGAACCTGCCTGCGTCGGCATGCCAGTCAGACACCATGCCCATTGGTGTCTGGGCATGGTGTCTGACTGGCATGCCGGCGCAGGCAGGTTCGACTCCCGCCCGCAGGTGATGTTTTGCAAGAGGCAGAGAAAGGCGCGCGCCCCAACCACCATACGACTTGTAGAGCAGATTTTGCTCTTTCGCATAAAATTATGAATGACTTCACGCTGAACTTATTGGCATGGGTTGCAAAAAAGTGATCCGTGGGGTATGTGCAAAATTCAATGGAGCGGCTCTTAAAAGTAGCGTTGTAAAAGTCGATTTTTAATTAATAAAGTATATGGATCGATAGAGGATGACGCGCTGAACAAGAATATCATAATCTCGTCGTGATTAAATATATTCTAGAGGTAGTAAAATCCATGGGTCGCGATGGGATACCCGGAGTTACCCGGGGCTACTCCGGGTGACACATGTTCACGTTGAGACCCAACAGGACTGTATATTCATGTATTTTCGAAAAAAAAATGCCCCGTAAATCGACCTCGACGACGACGTCAGGGGTCAATTTTTTAATTAAAATTTTGGTCAAATTTTGGTCAAAATGTTTTGCCAAGAAACAAATTTTGGTCAAATTGACGTCGACTCGTAGCGCCGGCGTTATTTGGGTTTACACTTATTTTTATCTTTCCATTTTTTTGGCTCTGAAGGGGGTAATAAAAAAATCGATCATCTACAGTACCCCTCACTCCCAAAAAATCATCTACAGTACTCACTTTCACCCATCGTACCTCTCTCGTCTTCAAATACGTGCCCTCCGGGAACGCTTGTGTATAGGCACGGTCACACTGGTCGATTACTGATCGCGTATCATCGTTGTCCCACTGCCAAGAAATGTACATTACTGATAACAAATCCGCATCCTACTCCACTCTAATCGAGTGCTTTCTCGCCTCTCAAACCAATGATAAATAACGCGAAATGAGGAGAGTCGATGCCGATTTGCCGTGACAAATTCTCACCCGCTGAAGTCGTTGCCGCTCTCTCCTCTCATCATCTCTGATTAATTGATTAACTGAATTGATGTCTTCACGCGCCGCTTCCTACAATAAATGATTGAATTAGCATTGTTATTCGATTCGAATTATTCTCTCCCATTCACGCGTTCGCGAACGGTTTCTACTCATCTTCTTCCCCGAAATGGGCCGAAACGTTATTCGATTGCCCAAACGAATAATCTATCGAAATAATCTTGTTATTCGATAGAAATTTTATTCGAATAACATTTCTATCGAATAACACGTCATTCCTTGTCATTCGAATAACGAATATGAGGCCGTTTGCGTTAGGATCAACAAGGGTTCAACGGGGGTCTGGAACATTTAAAAAATCGGATATGTCCAAAAGTTGGCCCCTGGTGTAACTTTTGATTCTGAATCGATTGTCGTTTTCCGTTATTCGATCTGAGCTTTCTGAATCCCGGTACGACCCGACGTCAATTTGGCCAAAATCTTGTTCTGCGAAAAAAAACTGGTCTGGAAAGGGTCAAAACGTCCACAAATCTCACGAACCCGACCAGAATTTAATTCTCTACAAAATGAAAAAAAAACAATTGAGGTGCTATCTTTTTTCGTTTTTGAGAAAAAGTAGATTTTTGACCTATTGATATGTGCGCGAGCAGTTGATATAATTTGAAAGAGAATCTTTTTCTGAGCATTTTGATTCTAAGGATGAAGCATTTAACTTGTATTGTGCAAGATTACATCACTATATGTGCCGCCAACTCGCGTTTTTTGAAGTTTTTCAATCACAACTTTTTTCTTTCAACGTTTCACGATCTCTAACATCGAAATTCAGATTCTACGTGAAAAAATACGTCAGAAAAAACTAAAGCCAGGTATTTTTGAGAATATGACTTTTTCGACCCTGACGTCGTCGTCGAGATTCAGATTTGGGCCAAAAAAAAGTCATATTCTCAAAAATAGCTGACTTTAGGTTTTTCTGACGTATGTTTTCGCGCAGAATCTGAATTTCGATGTTAGAGATCGTGAAAAGTTGAAAGAAAAAAATTGTGATCGAAAAATTTAAAAAAACACGAGTTGGCGGCACATATAGTGATGTAATCCTGCACAATACAAGTCAAATGCTTCGTCCTTAGTACCAAAATGCTCAGAAAAATATTCTCTTTCAAATTATATCAACCACTCGCGCACATATCAATAGGTCAAAAATTGACTTTTTATCAATAACGAAAAAAGATAGCGCCTCAATTTTTTTTCATTTTGTAGAGAATTAAATTCTGGTCGGGAACGTGAGATTTGTGGACGTTTTGACCCTTTCCGGACCAGTTTTTATCTCAAAATAAAGATTTTGGCCAAATTGACGTCGGGTCGTACCGGGATTCGGAAGGCTCAGATCGAAAAACGGGAAACGCCAGTCGATTCAGAATCAAAAGTTACCACTAGGACCAAATATTGAGCATGTCGAACTTTTTCGATGTTCCAGCCTCTTGTTGATCCTAACGCGAACGGCCTCATATATTCGATAGGCGGTCTCTAATAAATAATGAGGGTTGCAGGCATTTCCGAGCCGTGCAACTCGAAAATGTCGAGTCGAAATGATAACAAAATGTCATGAAAATCATATTCCAGCGTCATTTTTGTGCGCTGAACACGCGTGTGTAATTAATTTTTGCCATATCTGAAAATTTTCATATCCATGCAAAGTTCAATCGAAGTTTTTTCGAAAACGAAGCCGAACACCTCCCTGAATATAATGCAGCCCTCGACTAGGGCTATTCATCGCACCCGGCCTCGACCTCTAACGAGGGAACCTAGGGTACTAAAACCATGAAAAACTTAAAAAATTTCATTTACAGAGTGACCCTCTCATTTCCCCTCATTCCGCGCCATTCACCAGCCCGTGCTGTGTGAAATGGCTGCGCGGCAGTGAAACTCGTTTATATTTTCTCATTTTATTTATATTTCTCCCTTCCGCCTCATTAGCGCACGTGCTAATATGACATCTGACTAATCCCCTGTCTGTTCTCTCGATCTTTCGTCTCATTTTTTTCATTTAAATTATGCCTTTGACTACCGATCGCCGGTTGATCCCCAAAAAAATCAATACCGCATCAAAGCGTCAGAAAAGTGAAAAGTCGTAGCATTAAGCTCTCAAACATGCTTGGAAAATGAGAAGCAAGATTATTTGACGCAAAAGTGTCCAAACTTGTAGTATAATCTACGAAATTCGCTTTCCGTAATAACAGTTTCACTATCGATTCAGAGTGTAAGTGGAAGACAGCTTATCATTCGAAACAAAACGCGGCCAACCGATCAGTCGACAATCGATTACTTCCGCATGTATTACGGTGACCAATGGAAAAATCAATTATCTACCGTACCTCGGTCATCCCTGAGTCCAAGCACTTGTTCAGGAGACAGGACTTGCAGAGCATCATTGGATCCTTCAACGAAACGTACTGTAACATTAATGAGCTGTCGGTCCAACTCCAGGTTAGATTACGAGCTATGTTGTCGGATAGAATAGTAGCGCTCTCTCTACCTACTAGTTTATAACAAACAACAGACTACAGCAATTGAACAACCGTACCGTATCACGTATCACGCACATTCCCGCATGGTTGCACGTATATTGCACGTTCCAACAGGCGGACATTAAGAAGAAATTCTGTATTACGGAAGGTTAGAAATACAGATACGGTAGGATACAGTATGATAGAAAATCAGTACTCGATTAAGACGAACGCTCCGATATTTTTTTAAACCATTTGACCCGCTTCCCCGGACGCCTTCATATCTCTGAGATCCAGGGTCCTCGGTTACGGTAGTTTTAGCTATCGATAACTGACTTATATCTACAGGATTTATATTCTCAGGCTCCAAATAAATATGTGGCGGTTCGTACGTTCTAAGCATGATCAGGAGAGTATTCGGAGCCGGATTTCGTGTTTTATTAATTTTTTGAAGATATAAGTCAGTTATCGATAGCTAAAACTACCGTAACCGAGGACCCTGGATCTCAGAGATGAAAAGAGATAGAAACATGAAATTTTCAGAATATGACATTCAGATAGCTGGTTTATCACTGTCATAGTTTCAGACCTCTATCTTCACTTTCACGGTTGTTATTACGATCTTCCGCTTAATTCCGCGATAATTGCGGAAAATCCTAGGAATCGTTCTAGGAAAAAAAAAATTAGCTCACCAAAATGCGAGAGAAAAAATATATTTCCAAAAAAACGAAAATATGTAGTTTTTTCCATCATAACTTTTTTCTTTCGCATTCTTTTGAGCTTTAGTATCGAAAATCGTCTTATACAGGTAAAAATACGTCGGAAAGACCTATACTCAGATATTTATGAGATTTCGACTTTCTGACTAAAAAATGACCATGATGTCAGACCAAAATGTCATGAAAATGTTGGAAAAAAATGCATCCCAGAACTATATGACTATAGGTGTATCTAGCGTATTTTTGCGCGTAGAATCCGAATTTAAGTATAAGAACTCATAATATCTTGAGCAAAAAAGTTATGTTCGAAAATGTCCGAAATTGGCCACTTTACCAGTTTCTCAATATTTATCGGTACGTGAAAAACGGGATGATATCTGGTATAGAAGGGATAGATGGGGCATTAGGTAGACTAAATTATGAAACAGTTTAAATTGGCCGCTAAGCCATCTAGAGTACTGAGAACTGTGAAAATCCGAAATTTGAATTGAAAAAGTCGATTTCATATTTGCCCGGAAATCGTTCCCAATAGTGTTACTGTGCACCTTAGACATGTCAAACATAATGCAAAAGGAATTTCGAGTCTACCTTGTTCGGCTGAGAAAATATGAAAATTTGATGTTTTTCACTTTGACCGCACCTGGCCCGCCGCATTGCGAGGCCAGGCCAGTTTAAATACCATTATTGTAATCAAGGTCCAAGGCACCCTAGTCCCTATGATTATAGAGGCCGGAATCGAAAATCCTGGAGGGATGTCCGGGACGTGGTCAGAAATAACCGAGCGGTCGTCTTAACGAACTACCGTAGTGAAAAAATAGGAAAAACCACTAATCGATAAACTGAGCTACCATACCTTGCAGCGCTCGCAGCTCATCACTCCGTAGTGGACGCCAGAGGCGCGGTCCCTGCACACTTCGCACACATCCTTCTTCTCCCTAAAGATCAGGGATCAAAAAACAAACTGCAAAGATCAATCTCACTTCAACTCTTGCCCGGGATCGTGCAAAGGAGATCTGATCGAGTTGTTGAACGACACGAACGGCACGAGAGCCATCTGCTAATGATGCCTAGCTGAGGTGCCTGCTGATGGCAAATGTTGATAATTAGTCGCCAGGACAATAGTGATATCACACGGCATTTCAACCGGGCATTGTGTGGTTTCATGTCCGAAACATCGTCGTTGTGGGAACTATGATTTTTTTTTCAAACGTTTCCGCACTTTTTTGGCCGGCACGTCGTAAAATACCGTACTTTCAGCTTGATTTTCAGGCATATCCAGAGACCGACCAAATATTAAAATTTCCTTCAAAAGCAAATTCCGTAATTTTCTATTGATGTTCAGGCGGATCCTTGTGAATTTACAAAGATGGTTGAGCATTTGCCGGCTCTGGTTGCACAATTCAAGAAATCATCTTTTCATTTCACACACTCTCTCGTAGCTATGACCGGCGATAACGTGTGCAGAAAAAAGAGCCAAACCCGAGACATCTAGTGGTATCAATATCTAGTGGTATCAGAGGCAATGGAAACACAGTGTGCAGAACGCAACACAGTCGAGTAAGATTTAAGGAGCGGCGGGGTCAAATGTTCGAGACCGAACACTGGGTCAAGGCTCGATTGAACGTGTGATCGATGCATGTGGAGTGCACGAGTGAGGGGGAGGGGCGTGTCTAACTCTGGAGGTAGTGCACAAGTTGTAAACAAGTCGGCTTTTGAACAACTATAGAAACAGTCTGGGCAACATCGAGGATTTCTCTCGCCCGCCTTTCCCTACGCTAAATACGGCTTAAAAGTCGTGAGCAACTAAAACATGCTCAACAGTTGCAAACAATTGAACATATTTCACTTGTTTACTACTTGTGCACCACCTCCAAAGAAGGAGTGGAGGGGGGGGGGGGGGGGTGACAAGAAGAGAGTACTAGACGAGCGGACAGAAGCATCACCATTCAATTGTCCCGGTGGCGGGGATCCACTAGAGCAGTTAGCGTTCGTCTCTTCATTCGGCACACTCTCTCTCTAGAATAAATAGACGAACTAAGCGTAAGTGCCCGCTGGATAGATGCGAATCGATCTGAACGCTCTCACAGACTTGTCAACAAGAACTGTATTAAGTTGTCGGATAAATGTACAGGGTGCGCCAAAATTACCCGGACAACCTAAATTCGGAATTTATCCTTCGTTTTCGCTCACTGTCATTTAAAGTAAAACACTTTGAGAAAACACTAGAGCATTTCAATAATGATCGCGAATTAGGGCTCGCTCGTTTGCCCCATTAGTGGCAGAGACCCGAAGTGAACACATCGGCATTCCAAATTCCCGCGCCTCAATTCCACTTTCAATCGCCGATACTAATCAAGTTGATATTAAAATAAAAACCAAATTAGGGACCCCCACGACGGGAATTTCAATATCAGAGCCGGCAAAGGTCGTGTCATGGCGTGGGAAACGTCGAAACAGCGGGAATTCAAATCCACACTGCAATTTTATTTTAATTGAATTTATCGATAAGTAGCGAATGCGCCTCTCAGTTTATTAGCTTAGTGAGAAGCCCTCGCCACACATAATATCATGTAATTTTATTTCGAAATTCTGTGGATGAGAACATGATCAATATTGCCGATGAGTTTTAGTACATTTTCGTTTTTATCAGCTTGCAAGCGACTCTCTTGATGCGCCCACGAAATTTTTGCATAAAATAGTTTCGCATACTGTTATTTAACTCAATGCAAAATTATAGCGAAATCCCTGGATGAGAAGTTTGTTTATTTTAGAAACGAATATTGCGCAAACGTCAGGCTACAAGAGCTCTTGGTTGATAGTTTCTGTTATTTTCTCTTCATTACAGATTTATTTTAGGATTTTCCAAAGCCATCTGCGCACTTTAGCATATATTTCATGAAGCTGATTCATCAAATCGACCGCTTTTTGAAAACACATTTGAGGATACCGTATACCTTGCGCACGTTTGTCCTGGCTGATTCTTTCAAACAGAAAAAAATGGATAATATATTGCTCAATTATCAATCCGAAGGCGCCATTTTATTTAATGCTGACAAGAAAAATAAAATTTAAAATGTTTGAAATTCGTCAATGGTGACCTACTTACCACGCCATGACCCACTGAACCGATTTCGTGCGTGACTGCACCACAAGGGGCGGGGCTTAGACGGGTAGGTCAAAACTCGCTGATTGAATTTTTTCATCAAAATCTGAGTAACTTTAATGAATTCTGCACTCCCGATTACCCAAATGCACATAAAAAGGCAATTTTAGAGTAACTTTGAAATTTTACTTGGTGGTCCCTAATACCAAATATTAAAATTCCCTCCAAAAGCAAATACCGTAATTTTCTATTGATGTTCAGGCGGATCGTTGTGAATTTACAAAAATGGTTGAGTATTTGCCGGCTCTGGTTGTGAAACGGTTAAGGTAACGGCTCCGGCTTCAAACTTACTCTGTTTAGCTAGTGCCGGCTTTGCGTAGTCTCGAAATTCCGTGTATAAGATAGAGTGCACAATTCAAGAAATCATCTTTTCATTTCACACACTCTCTCGTAGCTATGACCGGCGATAAAGTGTGCAGAAAAAAAAGCCAAACCCGAGACGACATCTAGTGGTATCAGAGGCAATGGAAACACAGTGTGCAGAACGCAACACAGTCGAGTAAGATTTAATGAGCTGCGGGGTCAAATGTTCGAGACCGAACACTGGGTAAAGGCTCGATTGAGCGTGTGATCGATGCATGTGGAGTGCACGAGTGAGGGGGAGGGGCGTGTCTAACTCTGGAGGTAGTGCACAAGTTGTAAACAAGTCGGCTTTTGAACAACTATAGAAACAGTCTGGGCAACATCGAGGATTTCTCTCGCCCGCCTTTCCCTACGCTAAATACGGCTTAAAAGTCGTGAGCAACTAAAACATGCTCAACAGTTGCTAACAATTGAACATATTTCACTTGTTTACTACTTGTGCACCACCTCCAAAGAAGGAGTGGAGGGGGAGGGGGGTGACGAGAAGAGAGTACTAGACGAGCGGACAGAAGCATCACCATTCAATTGTCCCAGTGGCGGGGATCCACTAGAGCAGTTAGCGTTCGTCTCTTCATTCGGCACACTCTCTCTCTACAATAAATAGACGAACTAAGCGTAAGTGCCCGCTGGCTGTAATGATCGCGAATTAGGGCTCGCTCGTTTGCCTCATTAGTGGTAGAGACCCGAAGTGAACACATCGGCATTGCAAATTCCCGCGCCTCAATTCCACTTTCAATCGCCGATACTAATCAACTAGTGTTGGCAGTTTGATTCTGAACCGACCGATCCTTCACGCGCATTCAAGAATGGAATGATTTTCAAAAACAACTCCTCTCTATTTCGCTCAGAATTGAATGATTCTCAGTGAATTCGATTTGGGAATCCAGGATTCCCAAATTTTCTAGTGCGATTTAGACGAGGAAAATTTCATAAATTGCACTAATTATGTATCGCATGTTGTTAGTAAGTTCATAAATTACTTCTTGGCTCTCTGGCTCTTGTTAGGGGCTTGTGTCTAATTCTTGCAATCAGACTTTGACTTTGATCTTTTAGCAGTAGTGATTTATTCTTTCATAATTCGTTTCTCCTTAGTATTCTAGACCTTCCTCTTCCTCTGCGATCTTAGTTAACAATGCAGAAGGAGCATCCGCGTCAATAAACGTTTGTTTATAAACAATGGTGATGCCGGCATGAACCCTAATCGATGCGGACAAGCCGATTCCGTTTTTTCGTTACTTATTTTCACTTCTCCATCTTCAATTATGTGAATAATCTGTCAGAAATCTGCGAGAAAAGTTCCGGAACTTTCTATCATCTAATGGAAAACTTCCGGAACTTTTTCACGAGACCTGCGGGAAAATCCTGCAGTTTTTGCGGGAATTCAAATTATATTGTTCTCAACCGAAAGAGTTCAGTGTAAAATAAATATCTCAAATCTCTTTACTCATGTTTCTCCATCGAAAAACAAAACTGGAATAATTTATCGAATCCCATCATCATCAAGCAACAATCAGGTGTAATACAAAAATATTAATTGATCCATAAACTGTTGAAATATGATGTGTAACGAGAGAGATATACTGGTTATATACGATATTGCTATAAGAGGTGATAGAAAATAAATACAAGACACACATACCTTACCGAGCAATGCTGTCCGAGCAATGCTATCTCATAAATAACGAGGTAAATAATAAGCAAAATAAATACAAAGAGGAAGGAGCAATCGGATTTATAGACTTATTATTTGAGGTTTATACAGTAACCAACGATAAACAGTTTAAAAAAACAATCGACAAACTGATCAGGAAAGATCGCCAACCATCGAGAATGGCCCTCTCTGTTCTGTAGTAGATGTGACAATCACGGGCAGAAGTGTTCGTCTGAAATATCGAGTAGATATTTTTTGTTCTATGAGGAATTCGAAAAACACAGCGTTTAAAAACAGGACTGAATAAGGAGTGGAAGAAGATGAACCGATGCACGTGGATCATCGCGCTACCCATGCACAGTTGGGTGCTGCAGTTTAAACAATATAAAGTAAAATGATAAAGTAAGGGAGCTATTTTTCGAATATGAAGCGACCAAATATCTATTATTATTGAATTAGCGGGAATCAGCACCGATACGTAGAGCGAGGGAAAATAAGAATAATAAACGAATAAAACAGGGGAACAATACGATAAGCAGAAAAGGTGCGATAAAACAGTGAAGTAAACAAATTTTTCTCGCAAGTGCGAGAAAATCCCGCAGCTGCCAGAGAAGAACGAGAGAACAGGCGAAAGGGAGAGAGCGCAGAAATACTAGCCCACCACCTAAAACACCTCTCCTCAAACACACGCTCTCTCGCCATTCTCTAACTTTTCCAGCAGCTCAGCTCCGAAATTTTCTCCGAGAAAAGTTCCGGAATTTTTCCGCGAGGTGGTTAGAGACATGCAAGAGAGCACGCTTAAACGAGAGAATCAGAGAAAAAGATGCGAGAACAGTTCCGCAACTTTTTCCGCAACTTTTCTCGCAGATTTCTGACAGATTATACGGGTCGATAGAGTATTCATATGGAACCTCAGCCGTAGTTTATTTCATTCTCCTATTCTTAGAGACCACAGGCTCCGCCCACTTGGGAAAGATCGAGAATTGCCAAAAATCAGCAAGAGCTACTACACATCGAGTTCTCAATAAATTGAGTCGATCAAAAAAGTTTTATGTAGCGGTAGTCTTAACAAATGACGAGTGGAGCAGCCTGATCGGTCATATTAAAAATCAACAGAACTAAATTTTAAAATTAATTAATTAAATAAATAAACTAACTCAAACTGTATCGCTGCCACATTCTTCATCTGTGCGTGGTGCAGCGTGAGCTGCGGTTGTTGCGCGTCCGCGCCTGTAGAGACATAAAATAGGATACTGTGAGACTACCGTAATCCTATTTTCGAAAATATTATCACTAACAGTTTACTCCTTACTTATTACAACAATTCAGATCCAGAGAAAAATCACTCAAATTGCCTCTCGCTACTACAACTCCAAATATTCTATTTCATAAAAGGAACACGTATCATTGATTATCATCACCACATGATTCCATCCACGATCAGAACAATCGCGCATTCCAATTGTTTGGGCGCGCGCCTTTCTCTATCTCTTGCAAAACATCACCGGGAGTCGAACCTGCCTGCGTCGGCATGCCAGTCAGACACCATGCCCATTATATAAGGGCAACGTCAACTCACCATGTCGAAATTCACGTTTCGGGCGTCAATTAAAAATATTCACGAGTCACAGATACCGTATCCCCTGATCTCCCTAATTAACAACGTGCACGACTCACCGATACCGTATATCCGGATGTAGTCGGTGGATTGGCACACGTCCACTCGTCCTCCCTCCCCGTCCACTGCCACGCATCGCAGCAACGCCTGACTCATGGAAACATTTTTATTCCTGCTTGCAGTATTCATGCTACAAGATTATCTTGTAATTGATGGCCAGCAACGATAATAATCAACGGTTGCAGAGCTTAGATCCTCAAATTAACAGAATCGAAATTTTTATTTTAGCCTGCGGAGTCACTTGTGAGATTCAAGTTCCCGATATTTTAAATCTAATCACATCAGGTAGAGCTCTTTCGATTCGGCGACGAAAGACATTGCGTAAATAGGGAAAAAAACAATCCTCACTATCGGTTATGCTTTGCCACTCTCCTTCTGCACACTCTCGCCTGATCAACCGGCGATATAGTGTGAGGAATGGAAAGAGTCAAGCCCAAAAGTCAATCCCAAAAGCCCTACCTGGGCACGGCCTTGTTCCATCCTCCGCCCGCATTCTCGTCGATTTCTCTAAGAACAAATATTCTTCAAAATCAATTAAATCACAGGCAATGAGACCCACCAACTTCAATAATGAGCGAATGAGAACACAAATATTTTGTGATTCGAGGAATGCCTAATATATCAAATACCAAAGTCAACCAGGTCAAGTTGTAGATATCGCGAAACTCAGACCAACGTGGTGAACGAGCAACTTGTCTTTCTCTGATACAAAAATCTCCTTCGATACAGAATCGTGGTTACCGTAGTAAGGCCGGATTATTGTACTACCGATTCGCTAACTCTAAATACGGATCAATGGTTGTCCAATTGGCAAACTGAATAGTACAGACTGAAAAGAGCTGTGATTCGGGTTACTGTACTATCTCATGGATGCGCTCACCGGTGGACGTTGGCGGTGGATCGTCTGAACATGAATGTGTCCTTGACGTCGTCCCTCGACAGACTGTGCTGCAGCTTCGACAGCGACGTCCGATCCAGACGAGGATAGTCAATCAGCTGCGAATGATTTTATTTTATTTATATTCGTCAAGAAAAGGACAGGAAAATCCGAGTAAGGGCATACTTTCTAGAGGAATGGTGGCTTGTGCTCTTTCTCAACTAATGTTCAGACAAAAAAGGAGAAATAAATAGAAAGATAATACAGAAACCTCCTGCTGGGAATACACTAAATCATCTATTTTATACTATAAATTTATAGATATTTTGAAATTTGGTAGAGAAAAAATAGAGATACTCACAAACTTGCTGTTCTGGAGTGTCTCGAACTTCTTGCAAGTCCCTGCGACGATCTGTCCGTTGAACGGAAGGTGGGAAGTTCAGCAAACGACATGTCGAACACTGGACTGAAAGAGGAATAAGCCACGGTACCAATAAGAGTCGACCCCCCCCCCTAGAATTCCTCGTGTAGGATTTCAGTCCACCGTGCCTAAAGTAGATAGGTACCGATTGATACCGAAGTGGTGTAGTGGTCTAAGGCGCCCATCCTCCCGGGTTCGAATCCCGGCCGTGACACCGCCTCCGCCTCACCAAGGCGCCCACCCATTGGGGACGGGAAATTGGTAGTGACAAGATCACGCGGTAAAGTAGGTCCGAAGAACAGGATCGGGAGCTGCGGACTGAATCCTCCCATTACAAATACACTGGCCTAGCAGTGTGACCCGCAGGTCGAATGTGCCTAGAGAAACGGGTGTCCTTTACCTTTACCTTTACCCCCTAGAAATAGCATGGAATCTTCACTTCGATCTTCCGGAATCGAAGTGTGGTAATTGGTACCGCGGCAAATGATTGAGAAAGAGATACGCGAACGAAAAAAAAAGAAATATGAATAAAGGTGAGCTCATAGGGCCACACGATAGAAAGAAAAGCTGCATCATTCTTGAGATCGAAAAAAAAAACGAGGGAGAAAGAAATTGATCGGGCAGTAATTCGATGAGGACAACTGGAGGTTTCACGTCTCAAATACTATTCAAGAATAGTTCAAGGTTGCGCTATACAATTTTACAATGTTACATGCATAATTATTTTTCATCTCCATCATTCTCGATCGACAATCGGAACAGATGCTCATTCGAATTTTTGGACTATACGCGAAACAACAACTCACTGTGTTGAAATTCACGTTTAGGGCATTAAGCAAAAATATTCACGACTAACCGATACCGTATATACTGATACCTAATTGACTGTATTCATACAATTTTATCATGTGATACTGCCAAATAAAATAAAAAATCAAATCAAAACTTTTGATTCAAAAGTGCTTCATCCTTGATCTAACTCGACTCGCTTCGTTATATTTTTTGTTAAATTTCATACTATTCAAATACCATTCAATATCAGTGTGGCTGAGCAATGCAATCAATTGATTTCAAATATCTGTACACGGCAAATCACACCAATTCTTTCACGCAATCCTCTCTCGAGATCTCAATTCTTCATTCTTACAAAAATCATCATTTGTGATTACAACAAAATACGTGCATGAAACATTGTAACCTGTTATACAACCAGCATCAATCAATACTCTTGGCATCGTGCCAACTCCTCCCATCGACTGCCGTACTCCTCATATCTCCTGTCCCACCATGCTTCTCTCCTTGAGCATCTCCGTGAAGCAAATGGGACTGTCTCGTCCATCTGAAGAGATAGGGTAATTCGCAGACTACTGTATCTCTGAGTATGTCATATAGTACAGTAAGCTACCGTAATTCATTTACATATCTGACACTCTTTCTCGCCGGTCAGACAGACGAGGGAGTGTGCAAAACGGAGAGAGCTAGTATTCCAACCGGAAACGGCACCACACACTATTGATGTGCTATATAATAGCGCTCTCTTCATTCTACACACTGTATCGTCACTCTCATTGGCAAGACAGTGTGCAGAATGTAGAGAGGTACTATACAACCCGGTCACACTTTACCTCAATATCTAGGCGCACTTATCTCACCACAGTTTGGTAAGGAATAAATCGAGTCAATTCGGCATATTCACCTCCTCACCAACATCTCAATTCTACAGACTCGCAATTCGCAACCATCACCCCCTCACCACTGACCAGTAAGGTGTGTACACTCGTCGACTCGACGAGGGGATGCACCGAGAGGGCTGCAGCCGCCGCGCTCTTGCAGTAGATGAGAGGAACGTACTGAACACTGCCAGATGACCACGACTGCAATTGGGAATAGTCACTCGGAGTACGGTAGCCAGAGGCAATTGGGAATAGCCACCACGGAATAACACCCTGATTTGAGAAATATCGATTAATATTATATTTTTTTACTTGCAGGCGCGGCGATGCAGTGTGCGATGCTAGCGCCGGCGATGGATGTGTGCGACTATTCTGTCAAGGACACACTGCCCTACGCTATTAAACTGAAATGGCGAGGTTCCGGCATGACCAGGTACGGTAGCGAGAACCAGTTGGCGATTGGATCCCTATTGCTCCGAGCATTTATCAATCTCGCGGGTCCCTCATCCTCTCTTCCCCTCTTTCCACTGACTTGTTAAGTGTCTCCTCGCTCCTCTCCATCTCTGTCGACCACTGCTTGGCAGACACGCGCGACTGAAAGGAAAAATTCACTGTGTTTCCGTTTTTTTAGATTGAAGTTGGAACATGAACAAGAAAAGATGCACATGATTATTTTGAAATAAGTGTGAAGCTCCGAAAAATTAGGGCTTTCGTTTTTTAGTGAACAAAGTGAAATTAGCTATTTATAGAATATTGTTGTGAACATCGTCTGCGCAACATTGACCGATCCGTTTCTATTACAACTACTCAAACCTATAAAACGCAAACACGCCAAGACCGAGGAAAAGCCAATTTCTTCATTTACATTAGAATATTAATCGATATTTCAAATACTTTTAAAATTGCTAGATTTACCTCTCTCCCCTCTTGCAAACTCCTCACCTGTAGCACTCTGATGAGCAGTATGGTCGATGAATAGGTGAGCAATTCGGCGGCCGGAGAGTCGAGAAGATCAGCCGCATCCGACTCTGAAAATAGAGGAATTATGGAGGATAATGACGATCATAATGTTTAACGACTTTTAAAGGCATGATAAAAATAGAGAAGCTACTAGAATCAATATCAGCTTTTATCTGATTAAATTGAGCAATAGCGATATCAGTTCAGTTTTTGCGCTCTCCATTTTGCACACTCTCTCGCTAGTTAGTCAGGCAGACGAGAGAGTGTGCACAATGTAGATAGTTGAAAATTGAAACGAAATCATTAATGAGCAATACATGACAAGATTCCTTGTAAATATTCAGAGCCAAATTACCACAAAAAGACCCCTAAATAACAGCCGTCGCTTATTTTTTCTTCTTTCTCTATTCAGCACACTTTCTCTCCTGTTTGACCGACGCGACAGTGTACGGAATGGAGAGACAACATCGGAAGGGTTACTGTATTACATATAAATCAAGTGACGGTTACCGTAATCCAATACCGTACCTGTACGAGGACGCTCTTCACCTTCTAGAGGTAGTAGGAGTGTGAGGGATGGAGGCAATAGGCGCAGAGCGACGTCTTCTCATTATTGGATTGATCTCCATCTACAGGGTGCGCCATAATTATAGCTACTTTTTTTCCCATCGATTGCGAAATCCTAGTCAATCGATATCACGAGACGCCGATTGCATCATTCTGACGAGTGGGTATTGCCATTCAAGGTTTCAAGTCTATTGATCTAGTAGTCTAGGTGCTATGAGGCCTAGTAGTCTTCGATCGGCTATCATCAAGTTGTACAAGGAGGGAGTGCCGCCTGCCCGTATCATCGATCGGCTCGGTACCTACAAAACCATTGTCTACCGTACCATCGCAAGAAACCAGGAGTTGGGTACGGAGGAGGACCGCACTGGAAGGGGAAGACCGATTTCGGTTTCCACTTCCAGAATTCGGGAGATCATTAGGAAGAGGATTCAGCGCAAGCGCACGAGGAGCATGAGATGGTTGGCTAAGAGTATCCATATCTCAGCAACCACGGTTCGAAGAATTGTCAAACTTCGCCTCCATCTCTATCCCTACAAGTACCGTAGACTGCATGGATTGGATGAGAGACAGAGGAATCTCCTCAGAGAGGGATGCCCGAAACTGTACCAGAGATGCCTGAGAGACGAACACCTGAGTACGGTATTCACCGATGAGAAGATTTTCACCCTGGAAGGAAAGATGAACTCTCAAAACGATAGAGTCATCGCAGCCAATGCTGAGGAAGCTATCAAGAGTGGAGGACTTACCGGTCACACCAGCCATCCGAAGTACATCATGGTTTGGGCTGGACTTTGCACAACCGGCAATGCTCCCCTTGTTTTCGTCACTCCTGGAGTTAAGGTGAACAAGCAGTACTACATCAGACACATCCTGAGGAACGTCCTTCTCCCCTGGAGTAGGCAACACTTCGGACAGGACCATTGGACCTTTCAACAAGATTCCGCCCCCAGTCACAAGGCGAAGACAACCCAACAGTGGCTACAGACCCATGTCCCTGACTTCATCTCCGTTTCGGATTGGCCCCCTAATTCACCCGACTTGAATCCCCTGGATTTCAGTGTATTTCAGTGTCTTGCAGTCCAAGATCTCCTCTACCCTCTACAAGAATCTGGACGACCTCAAGTCCGCCCTTCTCAGAGCATGGGATGATCTCGATGATGACTACCTCCGGTCCTTGGCCGTCTCATACAAGAAGAGACTCAGGACTTGCATTCGAAGGAGAGGCGACCACATCGAGATCCGTTAAGTTGTTCCTATTGCTATGACTGTTGATAAACTATGATATGAGTCGAACCGCCCAATTCGCATTCTAAGGGGAAACATGGCGAAATGAATAAGTAGCTATAATTATGGCGCACTCTGTAGAGAGAAAGGATTCATGAATATGGGATGAACCAGATTCGGGGTATCATCGAAAAAAGTTGCCCATAGTAAATACGTAAAATATTCATCGTGATTTCCAACTCAAAAAACAGGAGAAGTACAAAAGGGGTAAATTATCTACCCTTTTATCTAGACGAGGAGAGTTGCGCTGTCATACACATATTGAGCAGTAAAGAAAAAATAATTTTATCGAAAAAAAGAACAAAAAGAATCAAGAGATAACTAAACATGGTCCGCTCTAGCGATATAAATATCTCTAAATTCATAAAGAACAAATCCATCGATATTCGATCCTACAACACGATAACAACTAACAAACAACAAAGAATATGAGAGAAAAAGGGAAATAATGATGTATTTTAGTATTAAACAGATTCAGAAAGAGGTGTAATACCGAGAGTCGGGGAAAGGATTTCACTTGTAAAAGAGCGAATCACAAGTTTTCTGTTAGGTTAGAACATTATTAGAACAACACGGGAAAAATATGAGACCAATTATGCGCTAACAAAACGGGAACAATCGATATCAATATGAGCATAAATCTTCAACAAAACTGGGTACTGTATTAGCTTGATAGAGGGAATGGGGACTTCCGTAATCTCTTGGGGGGATTGGCTACCGTACTCCTTATGACTTGAGACAGGCCTGGAGTTCGTCGATGGCCGAAATATGGGAGCGAGCGATGAGCACATCCACCTCCTTCTTCTCCGATAGAAGCAGTGCCGCCCATTCCTGAGACAATCGAAGTTTTCACAGCCAGTTACAATCGTGTTCCAGCTTCTGCTCATAAGCAGCGCGCTTTCACAGGCGATGATGCATTTCTCTCAGTCTATATGCTCAAAAATAAAATAACAATTAATTAATCCAAGATCTTTCTTTGTTTTTCAATACTGATTGAAGCTCGAGCTACAAACTATTGTACAAACTATATTCATCACTGACCACATTCCAGAATGGCTCGTCGATGGCGGGGAAGCAGTCGTCCAGGTTGTTCTCCAGCTGCAAATCACAGAAATGATTTTGTTATAAAATTGTACCGGTTGAATTGAGTTTCAGCCACAACTAAAGATTAACTGTATTTTAAAATCTTGGATGATTTCAAGCTTCTTATTCACAAATTTTTTTAAACCTTCGAGTGGCTTCGAGATTTGTACATCCGCAATAGTTCATTGCGCGCCGATTATTTTAGTTTTTTTTAAAGCAAACATCAGTTTCGGTCACATATCTCCCTCCTCGTACATCCGAATATCAAAAGACATGGGGACCAGTCGCACATGTGCTTCTGCCTGTGGTTGTATGCGCCATGCAAGAGCACGCGATATTACAAGTAAGACATCACAGTGTTAAAATAATCAATCTTGTGAGTAGTAACTCTCGTGTTTCAGCCTCTCCTCATAAATGGCCAAGATGGACATTTACAATAATTCGGCTGTTTTGCGTTAAAAAAGGCACTTTTCTAGTTCCGCGAGCGGTCCCCTGTCATAGAGAGGGCGCGCTCTTGACGCGACGGGGTGAAAACGCTAGGGAGAGCGGGAGAGTGGGGTAAGAGAGCGAGGCGGAGGAGGGGAGAGGGTGAGGCGAGAGATTTTTGTCTAACCGTCTCGCTTCTTTTCCCAGGCGTCCCGTCATTATATAGCTATTTCACCAGCATTTCATCCGAAATTTTAAATATTGCCTAAGCTGCGTGCACCTAAGCCTAAGCCTAAGCCCTTGAGTAGGTTTCATTAATTCATTAAAAGTTATTGGCCCGAGACAGTACGGGAAGGGCTGGGGTCGGAGAGGGCGAGTCTAGAGAGAAGGGGTGGGGGAGCGGGTGGGGACAGAAAGGAGGGGCGGGGCCTAGTGCGGAACTAGAAAAGTGCCAAAAAATCCCAACCTAAGTCCAAAACAATTGCCACTCCATATTATCTCCTTTCACCCCCGTCATAGCCATATTTAGGAAGTATAAGGACCCCCCCCCCCCTCACCTTACACCCAGTAACTGCCCCCCACACCTGACTACGGTATCCTTATCTATCCCCTCCCCTCACCTTATCCTTGGCTCTTTCCATCTGCTCTCCCAATTCGTCCGTCGCTCGTTTCGTCGCGTCCATCAGAGAGGAAAGAACGTCCTTCACTGACTGAAAAAAGAGGAGGGAAAGATCAAAGATCAAAGATTAATGAGGGAACTAAGTTATCAACTTGATTTATTTTTTTAAAGAACTGATGGAAAGTCGATCATTGGTGGAGATGGCCACAGACCATATCCAGCCATAACCACTCTAGACCACCGTGTCTGACTCAATGCATCATTCCCCAATTCCCCAACCGTTTCAATCACCCCTGATGCATCTACCGTACTCATCATCTGAATTTCTCTCATCACAGTATGTTTTCATTCCGCACACTTTCGCGCCGGCCAGAAAACAAGAAAGTGTGCAGAATGGAGAGATCAAAATGCCATCTCTAATTCACCGTACCTTCTTGCTGGCAGTCTTCTCTCCAACCAGTCGCAGTCCCATAATACGCAGTAACTGGCGACAGAAGGCAATCGACTGAGCCGCCCGGGAAGCCAATCTGATGCATGGAATTATTATTAAAAAATTATACAAATACAGCACCCTCGGCTCTCGCGTTTCATGATCTCCACATGAAGCAAGTATACAGTTGTAGAGTTCGATCTGTCGGTCGAATCTATTTCTTTCACATTTCCCTCAAATATTAGGTTTCACAATGTCTATAAGAAACTAGTATAAAGCAGAAATCGATTTTGCACAGATTTTCGTCTTTACAAATATAATCAACTTATCACCGCACATACTACCTATTCAACTATTCAAACAGTGTTTCACCAATGTTACAACATATATGGGATAAGATTAACCGATAATAAGCGTTTGATGTTCAGTGGCAAAACTCTAACAATTTACAATATATACACTACGGTACCTCCTTCTACCGTACTCACCTCATGAGGGTCGACATATGGAGTACGGTATACTTGGTGGGAGGAGTATCGATGGCGGATTTCACTCTGTCCACTAGAGAAGAGAAAAGAGAGGACAGCTCACTCTGCAAGGAATTCATTTTCTTCAGTGAATTCCATTTTCTTTTTCAACAACAAAAAAATGGGGAAAATTGCGATATCGACCCAGAAATTCCTTTTTTTTTTCTTTTGTTTTTTCACCATAACTATTTCAGTATGAGAAAATTTAATGCAGTAATGCCATTGATGGGACTAGTTAATACAATCTATTACAGGCTCATATTCAGATTACCAAATAAGTTTGAACTCGCCCCATCAATTCAGTGATTCTTCACTACTATACCACCAGGACTAAACCTGATGAATCAAACCTCCCAGATTTTCTTGAAAAAAAAATACAGAGTACGTCACATCGTAATCGTTGCATCATCATATCCCCACCCCCTTCAACTGACCTCACTGACGAGTCTCTCAGCCTCCTTCTTCTCTTCTCCCTCAGCCTCGATGGCGTCGAGTGAAGATGAGAGAAGACGGAGAATCGGAGTGAGGAATGGACCTGATCAGGGAAGGATCAGGGTAACTGTAGTTGATCAGGGAGAGATGGGTACAGTAGTTGAATATGTGTGATGAAATATACTATTTTCTAGAGTATGTGTTAGGGTATTTTTTCAGGGTGAATCGCCGTCGAACTACAAAACAAACACTGCCGGTGAATTAGAACAGTCGTTGAAACTGAGTTTCACCCGTATCTCAAAATAAAGCAAGAACAGTAAAAAGTAATTTCTTCTACTATCGTGATGGGAACAAAATCACCAACCATGCACCCACTCTCCGAGATACGAGGGCGGCGTGTTCACGAGGCACGGAGGCTGCAAATAACGGTCCATATTGTAACAATATCATCTCCCTCTCTGATTACCGTAATCCCGGTAAAATCAATTAATCGGCAGATACAGTAACCCTTCCTCTCCAATGTACCGTATCCCTCACCGGTGCTTGCTCCTCTGTGTACGTCTTTCTGCAGTGATCGAGTTGCTCGTTGAGATTAGCGAAGAGACCACTGGAAATAATCGATTGATATTCGGGTCATTACGGAAATTGAAAAATCGATAATTAATGTAAATAACATTGAGTATGCTGTTTTCAGTTCTCTCCAATCTGCACAACCTGGTCTTTCAGGCCAACACGCGTGCAGAATTGAGAGAGCAAAAAAGGGACTACCGTAATCTCTCCAATCCACAGTAACCCACCGTCCCGCCTCGATTCCGCCTCTGGCCACATTCGCTGATACTCGCATGATGAGATGGCGCGTGCGAGAGAGATCGATCTGCAATCATACCGTATGCTCACTCCCCAATCTACCGTATCCAATTAGTCACCGATCGATTCCCCCTACATCTATCGTATCTACACTCTCCGGTGATATATTTCATGCATTGATGGAGATTCCGAGTTCTAGAACTAGAACTAGATAGTACCAATGGTGAAACTAAGTTTCATGCGTGTCATAAATCAAACGAGAACAGTGACAGCTATTCATATGCTCACTTGTAGGGTAAAAAATAATCATCCACTATCAAATCGCTTCAATTCTCGATTGACCCCTATGCATCTACCGTACCCGCAACCTACCATCTCCTCTCTCGCCCATTGACCGTACTCCTTGATTTCATCGGCCATCTGTTGATCGGCAGGGGGGAAGATCGTGTAGTCGCGATTATCAGAGAGAGATTCCCATTCTGCAAAATTACAGTCTCCTCTATATATTAATACCAGACTGCATTAAATATTTATTTATTTATCACGACTTCTATTCTAATGAATCACAGTCTACAAGTGGTGTTAATCAATTGATTTGTGTTTTGACTGAAGCAACGGTGCTTTGATTTAAGGGTGAAACATCAATCGTTTTCCACGGAATTTAAAATTCAGTCACTTCTCGATTGCTTCCTCCTCCCTCTTACCGTATCCCCCTCCCCTCATCCTCTCCTTCTCACCAGCAGGGTCTTCGTCTCCCTTCATAATCGTGACGACGTGATCGATAACCTTGAGGGAGAAAGCGGATGAGATCCAACGATTGGCAACGTCGGCTGCTGTGGCCTGAGCGAAGAATGAGGGATTAGAGACATTTGGCTCCAGAGCTGAGATGAGAGGATTATTGATTCCTACACAAGATTAACAACGCGAATATGTTTTCGATGTAGATTCCTCGCAAAGATTAAAATAGCAAGATTTTGAAACATTCATGCAGCACCGATGTGCCTTTCCCGTCTCATTGCTTCCCCCCTTTACACTCCCGATATATTCCCAATTTCCATAAAGATTACTTGGGACCGAAATTACTGAACTTGACGGGCCTTTGCCAGTGGCCTACCCTACCGTAACCCCTCCAATTTATCTTCCCTTCTCACCATGATACTCTTCCTCATTTTCCTCCTCATTCCCACGACTCCCTCAATCTGCGTGAACGATCCCTTCTGATACGCCGTCACGATGCATTCGCTGATCTCAAAATAATGGCAAATTAAGATAAGCCACTTGTTCAGTTACTATCTAGATGATTCCTCCTTCGAATTAAAAAAAAAAGGAGTAGTGAAGTCTGATGCAACAGTGCGACTCATGCTTCAATCCCTCTTCAAGGCAATGCTGCATCACAATAGAATTGATATCGCCCTTTTAGCTTCCTTGAAAACAAAAAAATGATTAATAAAAAATGACCTCTCTATCCGCCAGATCGTAGAACTCGCCGAGGCTCGTGTAGTGGATTGAGCCCTTCAATTTATTTTTAATTAATTTAAAAGCACACAAAATTTTCCGAATCATCCAATAACTTCTCCGTTTCACTCCTACATCATACCAGCCTCGTAGAGCTAGGAAGCAATGAGCCTTGCTGATCTTGCATTCAAAACACCCAATAAAGCTCATGCGTCTACGATTAAATATCTAAAGATCAAAGATCAAACGGACAAAGTGGATGTGTCCACCGAACTCAGCAGCATGGAATCCGAGATGTCCGAGGGAATCTCGCTGCACCATCTTAATATCCAGCTGCTCCGACAACTCTCGCATACGAGTCGGAACACCTGAGAAAAGGGATAAATCAAGAGGATGACCTTTCGAACTACACAATGAAGAGTACGGTATCCGTATCACAAGACATCATGGCTACATTAAACTATAGGAAGTCATGTGCCTAATGATGTATTTCAAATTACGGTGCAACTTCTAAATTGTTCTTACAGTATCTCAGATTACGGTAATCAATCAATCGATAATCTCATCTCACCGAGCAATGAGTAGAAGTGCATGAGTACGAGTCTCGTTAGATGATCCTCCTGCCAATTCCTGGCAGCCGTCTCAAGTAGGAGAAGAGCCTCGTAGAGGGAACGAGGGTCGCCTGAGAGGAAGGGAGGGGATTACGGTGGAATGTTTTCGGTAGCCAGAGAAACAGGAATACTATCACAAGAAAGGAAACAGTGTTGTACTTGATGAGTAGGTGGTACGCTAGAAATATTTTTCAGTATGATAAGAAGTTCGAATTGTAAACTTGAAATGAGCCTCTTTTTGGCGAACGAGAGAATCCTCAATCCGCCAAGTAGAAAAACTCAAAATGAATTTCGACTGTATCTCATTAAATATGAATGGAGGTAATTGAAAACAGCAGCACGGGTGACGATTGAGATGTGTGAAAATCACATAGAACAGAAGACGAGGGAAACACGAATCACGGTGGAGACAATGCGCTTGGTGGCAATTTGTCAGATTTGTTTTCAAGTAAAAGATCGGAGCCAGCATAATTATAAATGTTCATCGCAATTAAATTATGTTTTTCTTGCACATTATTCAATTTAAGTGATTTTCTCTCTCATGATGCCCGACACGCACTGCCACTGTATCCATCCACCGACTCAAATCCCCCTCGTTCCCCCCTACTCACCGTCCCTCCGATAATTGAGATAGAGTCCCTCTGCTGCAAGATGAGCCAGGGCTGCAGCAGGCTGCTGAACCGCTGCTGTGTGCAGCTCACCCCGCGCCAGTCGCAGCACGCGCGTCCTGAAACGAACGGAGGAACGGGTTACGATAGATACCGTAACTTTTCCTACGCCTGCAATCTACCACAAATCCACTCGATTTACAAATGATGTGATATGGTCTCGGGTTTCTCTCTAGCCGGCACACTAGTTCGTTTTGACTGATCGGCTAGTGAGCGTGCAAAATGGAGAGCTTCAAAGCCAAAAAGACACAACTACTGGCAGCCGTATCCATTCGAATGCTTACCATCGTACCCTCCCCATCCAATCGATACCTCCACTCTGACTACCATATCCCCTCACTCACCTCCTCTCGGCGGGTCCCGCCGCGATCTCCCTTCCGTACCAGCGACGCACTCGCTCCTGCAGCACGATCGACCAGCACTCGGCCAGATTCGACGTGGGCAGATCGGTGTCGTCGTCCTGATCAGGAGAGAAAGGCGGATTACGGTAGTTATCGGAGTGGTACTGTAGTATTGATTGATTAACTCGGATTACGGTAGTCCCATGTGGGATACTTTAGCTATATTTTTATTTGTATCTGACCAGCATCTCTAACAGCATCGGGCAAAGATATCCATATCCTACATCAACAGCATGAGACATCAAACAACTAGGTTTATAATTCCACATTTCAGATTTCGAAACTCCAATGAAAAGTTGAATATTGAAATGGAAGATGTTTAACATAAGCGAACAAATTCAACAAAGAGCTATCGATTTCATCAAGAATCAGGCTACAGTATCCTACAGTACTCACTCCCTTCTGCCTTGTCTCAAGGGCCTTCTTCATCACTTCATCCACGAGGGCAGCGATTCCCGACTCCACCTGAGAAGGAACAGGTTATCGTAATCCATACCCTTGCTGCGACCCCACACCATCCAGACCTCAGTTTTAAAAAAAATTATATCAGTAATTTTTGTTGTAAACATACCCCTAACCGGATAAATAATGAATGAATGACCTACTGAACTAGTTTCTAGTAGAGACCTCAATATAATTGCTCAAACCAATATTGAAATGTGTATTCGAATGCCCCAATCGAATATCCTTTGTTATTCGATTCGCCCTTCCGTCCCCTCTCACTCGTCATTCGATTCACTCATTGCACCGGTCGCACCGCGCAGAGGAGAGGAGAGGGGTGAGAGGACGAGGAATGAGAATATCGATTTGCTCAATCGAATAGAATATTCGAATGGCCATTCGAATAGTCTCGTCATTCCAATAGCCGACCATTCGAATAGCCGACCATTCGAATGACTGGTCAATCGAATGGCGATAATTTTTCGCCATTCGTGTATCATATATCGGTTATGCGGTCTCTATTTTCTACGGATCGAATGATGCGCTCTCCATTCAGCACTCTCTTGTCTATCCGACCGGTGAAAAGAATGTGCAGAATGGATAGTACTATTCTCTAAAGCATCAATACCGTACCCTTCCACGAAATAAAGTCATCTTCGATGGCCCCTCCCCGTGTGCCTACCGTACCTCAGCCTGTCGATCGTCCGCAATATGCAGCCACTTCACGAAGTCGACGAAGCACGTGGGACGGGAATGGAAGCGACGGGCGTACGAGAGGAGGAGAGAGACCGAGTCGCCTAAAGGGAATAAGGGATAAGCATGTAGTGGAGGTGAAACAAGAATGCAAACCCTGTTCAAGCTCACTCACAATTAGGTTGTCTTGTAGAGGCATCATTATTTTTTTCTCTTACAAATACTTGTTCGAAATAGTAATGATGACTAGACCAATTCGTGAGCGGTTTCATTCCATAATATCGCTCATCAGCTTAATAAATTTAAAAGCCAGAGCCACCAAGTTATCGCCTCACAGCGCCTGCATTGCATACGTGCACGAGCTGTTGCCTCAATCCACCAAGCATTTACCAAAGTCTTGCGAGAAGTTTCCACCAAAACCTTTTCGATCGACAACTACCTCACCCGATCTTCGGTATCTATACAGGCCCGAGACATCAATCCATCAGGACGAAACTATAATTCTAGAACACATGCAAAACACTTTTAGACGATAATTCAATCAATATTCGATCCTCCCTACTCCAGTTACCGTACTCCTCCTCACTTACCGTACTTATCCGCCTTGTAGACGCCCGCTCGCATGGCGCGCGCCACAAACTCAAAGTGCGCCATGTAGGGGCCACGGTAGGTGGGAGCCGCCTGCGAATAAGTCGGATTAGTGATGTCTTCTTCGGTTTTTAACTCTCTCCATTCTGCACACTGCCTCGTTGATTTGATCATTACTGTATCCTACATTGATCTGGCTACAGTATCATCTATTGTGATGATCCAGGAACTACCGTAACCCACTGCCAATCGCACCCGGACCCCGCACTCACCTCGCAGGCCTTCACCACAGCGGAAAAGGCGCGGTCGATGAACCTGCAGATATCACAGTGTTACGGTAACCTTGGCACTGAGCCAAGCCCCATCTTCACATCACCAGGGTTGCCGGATCAAATAGTGTCTCTCTCCATCTTGCACACTCTCTCGTGTCTCGAACCGGAGAGATAGAATGGAGAGAGTACTATTCGATCTTACCATATTTCTTTCAACTCACTTCATCTTGTCCTCCTTCGGCTCCTTGCTCTCCTCCGCCAGTCCGAATGCCGCATCCAGGAGATACGTCCACAGCAGCCATTGATCCACTGATTCCACCCTGATAAAGAAGGGAAATTAAGATAAACAATAATAGGATAAATGATTAATAGGTTCACTGATCCCACCAAAGAAAAAAACGTGAAAATAATGAATGCATCAGAAAAATAATAGAATTGTAAATTGTGCAGAGTGAAGTACCCGGTGATTCGAAGTCGTGCACAATGTATAATATCGCTAATAATTTCTTGGAAATGATAGGATTCCGCCATTTAGACACAAAACATTAAATCCGTAGTGGAAGGGAAAGGTACAAATGTTCCCAATAAATAAGAAATGTGTTAGGGTATTAACAAGGATATTTTGATAGCACCCGTTGTGTTGCGAGAGCATGTGAGATGGACTATTCCGCCGAAATGGATTATGAGAAATGTCTGTCGAGGATGTTTCCAAAAATACTGCCAGAAAATTACAAAAATAAGTTTTAAATGCGATATTCTTGACGCTCACCTGTTGTCGCATACTATATTTCCCCAACAATAAACAAATCAAACAGAGTGCGACTGGTTTCGCTGATGAAAAAAAGGACATCCAGGTGTATCGGAGATGCGCACTTGTCATAAATTAACACACATCGCATGACGAGTAATTTGATCATTTCCTCTGGTTTCAATAACGAATAATATATTTTCCGTACATCAGCAAATGTCTCATATGATCTTTGATCTCCCTTCACCTCTATCCACTCACTTGTTGAGTGCCTCCTCGCTCCTCTCCATCACCGTCGCCCACTGCTTGGCAGCCACACGCAACTGAAAGACGGGAATCATTAAATACCTAATACGATCTAATTATTGTTTTTAGAATAGCAAACCAAAGCAGCATCGAGAAATACTTCACATGATCATTTTGAAATGCGCGTGAAACATTAATAAATAGTGCACTTTTATTTGTGTATTGTTTTGGCTGTGGGAACGAAGGCAAAATTAACGAGACAATTCCTACTGCTGCGTCAATGCACGGTGAAACTAAAACACTCCCGTTAATTCCACTTTCTCACACAAGTGATAATACTTGCAAATCAACAGCAGATCCACCTCCTCCCTCCTCCACTCACCTGGAGCACTCTGATGAGCAACATGGTCGACGAGTGGGTGAGCAATTCGGCGGCCGGAGAGTCGAGAAGATCAGCCGCGTCAGAGGGACGACCCTGATATGACATTATCGATAGAGGAATCATGAAGCTCATGAAGCTGATAGGATTATTACTGGGATAACGTTGTAATGTCTCGAAAGTTAATGGACCCCTCATGGAGAAAATGAGTTTCACGAGTGGATCATAGCGTTGGAATCATGGGAAATAGTGGTGGCACTTCCGAACCAAGTGGAGAATAGAATAATAGGAACCGGAGCCAGACTATCGTTGCCCAACCATGGTACGGTACTCCTCGATACCATATACCAGCTTCTACCGTACCTGCTTCTCGAGCACGAGCACCGTCAGCTCGACCTCCTGCGCGTTCTTCCACTGCTTGCCGTTCTCGTCGTGAACCTGTGCGAAGGGATTACGGTAGACAACTTGATATCGATTGAAATCGGTGAATCGGGGCTGCATGATAACAATAAATAATAATGTGGCGATTTCTAAAGGGTAATTCCAGTTGCTCCTTCAACCACATTTTTAAAAAAATCATAAACATGATATTTATTTGGAAAACACCCTGGTGCATCCGAGTTGCGCCAAGCTATAGATTCGCAAATATTCTCAATAGCTAATTGTCATGGGGAACATAACTCCAAAAAATGTCATTTCATGTAGGAAGCTTCATTTTCGACGGGAACTCCTCCAATTCAAATCCTACCGTATACCTTGGTGAGCATCTTCTGCGCGAGCGGCAGCAGCATCTTCGCTCCCATCACCGGGTTCTCCGTGGCCTGTGGGAGGATTACAGTATGTCAGGTATCGATCGATTGGCGGCTACCGTAATCCGCGAATATCGATTATCTACCGTAACCTCCTCCCACCGTACCTGCATGAGGACGCTCATGACCGCCCAGAGGTAGTAGGGCTGAGAGGGCTGCAGGCGGTAGAGGGCGAGCGCCGTCTTCTGCTGGTCCTGTACGGAAAAGCGGGGTTACTGTAGTAGTACGGTAATTTATTGATTATCTATTTGACTCCTCACATACGCCCCATCCATCTGGTCGATTCCTAGCAATTATATGTTCGTTACTACCCTCATCCATTATTCCGGTGAAAAGACATACTATCAAATTGATAGTATCAATGTAGCTGGTGTGGCGTGAGATTGCCTAGATAGTGTTGACAAATCGGAATCTGACTCTCCTCAATGCGCGCTTTCTCTCGTTTCTCTGACTCGCGAGAGTGTGCAAATTGATGAGAGCCGTTTCCGTTTTGGCATCACTAGTGAGCGCTATCACTACTGCAAGATAGGGGCACTCCCTCAGGTCGATAGGCGCCTAGCAACGCAACCTATACAAACACACACGTGCATATCCATTTACTTCTCAACAACAAGCTGGTTTAGGGATATACATCCACTTCAAACCACCTGACCACACAACCATTCAATAAAGTGCACGCGGAAATTTATAAACAGATCAAGAATCGTTCATTCACGCAGATTTATCTCTATCCAACAACTACTCAACAACTAGGCGATTTCAAGTTGCAGCTAATATTTAGAGCACCAGATCGTCACAAAATTCGATTGCTTGAGCGATTCTTCTCCCCAACTCAATACCACTGAACATCGCTGACCTTGAAGTTGCAGACTCGGGCATAGGACATGAACAGATGGGAGTAGAGGTTCTCGTCGGGCTTCGCTGCCGCCGCCTTCTCGTAGATCGTACAGATACGCTCCGGCTGATTCAGCTCCTGATCAGGGGGAGACGATTATCGATTGATGGATTCTAGGACTCTGAATCTTGGGGATTGCAAGTTGCGCACCCCCCTTCAACACACCATCTCGCAGCAAAACTATAAGACTGTCTAGTGCGAAAGAAACCAAGTACTTCGGAATTGGGTTCAGTGGTGGGCGCCGTCTGTTAAAATTTGAGGGCATCCGAATATCTCATGGGGGCATCTGTGCAGGCCAAAAGGCATCCGATTTTTAAGATGTCCATCTACTGAGCATCTCTGAGTCCAAATACTGGGAAATTTGAACAACTTTTGAAAAATTGTTCACAGATGCCTGCCCACGTATGATTGGGTTGGAAACGAAAAGGGAAAAAAATTAAAAGATGATGCCTCCAAACGCATAAAATGGTAAGAAAAGTAAGCACTACTTCTCCAGGAATGAATCATATCATGAAAAACTAGTGCTAGACATATATAAACTGGAACTGTTATTCACCTTGAAGCAGTGGACGAAGGCCTGGAGGGTGGACTCGTCGTAGTCTTCGAGGCCGGCCTGCACATCCTCCAGAATCTGCACGGCCTCGACAAGCCGCTCCAGACGGATGAGCGCGAGGGCACGCAACACCTAGATAGGTTGGATCAGCTATAGAAGATTCGCACCAGGGCTGGGCAATATTGCGAAATCCGTCAAATTGTATTTTCTTTACCGCTCGAATGGATGAAATAATTACAACACACAGTATATCATTCGAATCGTATTGTGAGTACCATTAAGAGTTTATCTTGGGGTTATTTGCTCCTCTGTTTCCCTGCTCTAGACTGAGACACAGGATAGTGTTTGCATAAATCCGCCTTTGGAGCTCACTATCAAACTTTTTTTCAAGTATCTATTGCCGAGTGTGTTTACTTGTTTACACAGCCAACTCGCTCCAGCGGCACCACTCACCTTGGCAGTCTGCATGTTCGGGTGCTTCTTCAGCACTTTGTCTGACTCCTGCAGCGCCTTCTTATGGTTGTAGTTGTCCAGAGCATCTGCAGCAACAAGATTGGGGTGGTTAGAAGGAAAAGGCTGAAATATAGGCAGGGGGGGGGGGGGACGAACCGTAAACGAGTCGGAGACGACGTTCCTCGACTGCCTTAGCGCTCATGACGAGGCTCCTGCGAGAAATGTGATGATTTACGGCCAGAAACAGAAAGATAACGATCTTAGAAACGGACGAAACAGGGTAAATTCGATGAAATCGCGTGAGAAATGAGCAAAACCTGCGCAGCTTGTCTATAGGCATGCTTTCGCATCCATAGACAATCTATGACTTAAGGGAATCGATGAATATTGGCAATAAAACAAAAATAAATTTAAAAATATCAGAGCCGCAAGCGAGATTGGAGAAAAAGTACGGCTCTACCGAAAGCGGAAGCAACACTTGGCATGTCGATCGAGAAGTGATTTTTTTTAGATTTCTGCGGAATTTCATCTGCCGATTTCTTCGCCAATTAACCGATTCTCTTTGTCAGTCATCTTTCACAATAACACTATCTGGTATGAGCAACCATTGCTGGGAGAATAATTATTTTCGATGAGAAATACTTTATCATGCTTCATTAGAAAAAATCACACAATAATTACAATTACCGAATAAAATCACATAGGCAGTAGCTGTACAGACCATTCACAACCTTTCGATCGATAAATACAGGTACAATAATCCGGGTTTGGTCCTACTCCGATACAGTAACCTCCTCCTCCTCCTCCTCTTCTTTCTCCTCAACAGCTGCTCCCTCCTCGTCTCTCGCATCGAACGGCTCTCCATCCTGAATAAATAAATAATAATATTATTATTATTTGTCATTATACATAGCATTTCGATTTTCAGCTCTCTCCATTTTGCACACTCGTTGTTTTGTCTGTCCTGACCGTCAAGAAAATGTGCAGAATGGAGAGAGGCAACGCGGACTAACACTCCGCACTAAACCCTCCTCATTTCACACGCTATCTGATTTCTCTGACCGACGAGAGATCACGCAAATCGAGGAGACTCTTCTCTTCTCTTCTCTACTCACCTCCATTTTCCTCAGTGCGCGCGGCAGGAAATCACGATCGGGCCAGAAACGAGCGAAGAGAGTCTTTGTCTGAGAAAATCGAACAATGTACCGTGTCCATCTTACCTACCGTGACCCTACCGTAATCCTACAGTAACCTCAAATTACTGTAACTCCTCCATCTACCGTAACCCTACCGTATCCCTCAAACTACCCTACCCTCTATATACCGTAATCCTACCGTATCCCTTAAACTACCGTACCTCCTCCATCACACTTCTGTAGTCGGCGGTTGCGTCCGGCAGTCGCAGCAAGCCCACATTCTCAGGTACATTCGAGCCAGTGGCGTACTGTAATCAATAAATATCAGGATGATACAGTACCTGTAGTCTTAATACTAATTGTCGTTATAGATACAATCAATTTTCAGATCTCTCCATTGTGCACACTCTTCGATTTGTCCGACCTTCTAGAAAGTGTGCAAAATGGAGAGCGGTAAAGATAGCTACCGTATCCGACTGGATACCGTACTTCCTTCTGCTGCCACTCGATTCTCCTCAGGAGCAGTGGCTTGCTCTTCTTACTCTCGTCATCTTCGACTTCTGAATCCTCCGATCGACTTCTCTTTCTGTACATCTTCGAGGTGACGTCATCGACGATACTTCCCGTCTCTCCGTCCGCTGTGATATGAGCCAGGTCTGGAATTGGGTGGGGTTACTGTTGCTCTCGTAATAAAGTCAGTGGACGATGCGTGGTGCACTTACAGTATCTCTTGGGCGCGGCGATACCCTCAAATCCTACTTCTAGCAGACGCGCCCCCGCCGCTGGCGCCAATCCGGACAGATTGAGAAGAGAGATCTGAAATTGAAAGGAGATGAAGAGAAGTACCCGGTGGAACGGTGCCACATCAATAGTAGATACTCTCGTGCGAAATCAAGCAGTGATTCCTCTTTGGGCACTTGAGACAAATATAAAATTATTCGAACCAGGGAAAATGATATAACATTATTATATTTTGGTTCAACGCAAAACCATGTAGTATAATAATTATTGGCACTAAAATCAATCTATTCGCATCAGGTAAAATTATGGTACGAAATTCAAATATATTATGGTTCCAGTCAGATCTACGATATTCGATCAGCAGTAATAAAATCGAATACTGCCGTAATCACATTTTAGTCGACTCACACTCTCTTTCTCCTCCTCCTTCACACTTCCGTTAGCGATGAGCACCGCGCGGGATACGGTAGTCAATGAGTCCTGGAAGGAAAATTAATCTGACACGTTATGACGGTTTGAAAGAAGTTCATTGTTATTTTTGCTGTCAGTCAAATAACTATTGGAAATTCCACCTCTAGCAGGGTTTAGAACACACCCTGAAGCGCAAAAACATGCAGGTTCTCTAGTTTGTTTGTGAACATTGAATAAACAGATTATTTTTTTCAGAACTGGAAGGTGGACAAACAAAGCATCAACATTATTCGAAACCAACACCAACTAGTCCCGAGATGGCACTTCACGCGCCACTTCATTGAAATGAATCGATTGTTGGAATTTTCTCAAAACGCGAGACTCATAATCAGATAATCACACGTTCGTTAGGTTTTGTAAACAACTTGAAACACCAATGAACCTGTGCCGTTTGCGTGTTTCTCTCGCGTGCCTTCATTACCATATGAAAGAAAAAAAACAAGTAAGTAAAGATCAATTCTCTCTGCGACTCCTATTAATCCCTTGCCCATATGGGATTATGTTTTGTTTTTCAGCTTTCTCCATTCTGCACACTTTCTCGTCTGTCTGATCGGTGAGACAGTGTGCAGAATGGAGAGAGCCAGTCCCCACCTCGTTCATCCACTGCTTGGGGGCAAAGGCTGACGTCATCAGCAGATGGGTGCACTCCACTCTCTGTCCCCCCACCACAACTGCACGAATCCTGAACGAAAATGAGAGAATTAGAGAATTAGAGAAAGACTCTCCTCCATTCACACACTATCTCGTCCTCTTACAAGCGAAGATTTTGACCATTTCTGCACCATATAACGTCAAAGATGTAGAGATACAATTAGTATTGACTAACCAGACGACTCATGCTACCGTACCCTATTTCTCATCTATCAACTTGCTCCCTTTTTAGACTACCGTATCCCTCCTCCTTCTCCTCCATCCTACCGTACCTGCCCTCACTCTCGACGATTCCCTCTACGGGTCGAGCCAGACAGTAGATGCCACCGAAGACCGCGGAGAGACGAGAAAAACACTGGAAGAATAGAATTTTTAGCAAAAAAAAAAGAATTGAAAAATTGCTGCGACTTTTCTGCTTCATGTACAAGTCTAGTTCACAATTATTTTGATAATAACAATGACTTGATGGACGACTTCAATGCAAACGAGTTTTAAAATCGTAGAGATGTCGAAATCAAACTCGCAACCTTTGGGCTTCTTGCACCGTTCAAGTTCGCTACGCCTTTAACTATGTCGTTGAAATCTCGGAATATTTGTCCAAACGCTTTTTAAAATTTATTAATCCATTTCATAACTCGCACCTGAGGCAGTTCTCCGGATCCGTAGAGTGGCACGAGGAAGGGAGACGAGCCGAACTGACCCACCTGCAATACATTGGATTCAGTAATTATTTTCACAATAATTATTTTTGTTTATCAGAGTAACGATAACTTCACTATTGACTATCCGAATCTATGTTCAAATGAAGAGTTTGAAACCTCAGAGCGCAAGGCTACTAAATTTACCTGTTCCCGATTTTGATCATTTTTTTTAAAATGGCATTATCCAGCGAAACAATATTTCGTTCATACGTACATTGAACTCAATAGTTGTATTTTATTAATACTCAGGGCGCCGAATTACTAATGACTATCGGAATAGATATTGAAATGACGATATCTGAACCCCGATGCACCTAGCTGCTCAATTTCACTTGTTCTCCACTATATCATAGAAACACCGTAATCCGGTTCCCCTCCTTTCGTCTTCCTTTTCCCCTCCTCTCCTCTTCTTTTTCCCCTCCTCTCCCTTTTCCCCTCCTCTCCTCTTCCTTTTCCCCTCCTCTCCTCTTCCTTTTCCCCTCCCTCTCCTCTCACCGAGTCCATGAATCTGCACAGTCCTTCAATGGCCTCTCCCGTTTTGGGAGATTCACCCGCCGGCGAGAGGAAAGACAGCGATCGAGTCAGCTGCAATTAATATAATTAATAAAGGTACTGCAACGAATAATTCGAAATATTAAAAGATTCTATGTAAAAGCCATCGGAACGTATGGCAACCATTCTTACTCTGATCTACTTGAACAACTCCCGCACCACAAAACTCACAAGTGCATCGTTCCCATCTCGTCTCACATTTTTCTAATCAAAAAGAATTTGAAGCGAATTTCAAAACATGCTGACTTTCTGCAACACAAATCCAATCTTCTTCTTTATACAATGTCTTGGACTCGTTATTTTAAAATAAAACTTAATTACACCAATTGAGCTGTTCCTGATCTTATCCCTTGAACAAGTGATGCCGTATCGAATAGTTGCTCTCTCCATTCTGCACACTCTCCCGCTGATCAGAGAAACGAGAGAGAGAGTGTGCAAAATGGAGAGAGCACCTCGAACCTCCCTCTCTTACCAGATTTGCCAGTGCTCCCTGGATGTTCTGAGAGGCGAGAAAGTCGATGAAGGGAGTGTTGACGGCTTCTGAAATAGAAGGGATACTGTAGCTTCAAGGTACTGTAATCAGTAGAAATGCCCCTTTGGGCGTTCGGCTCTCTCCATTTTGCACACTCTAGGGTTTGTTTAGCAACCGGGAGAGTGTGCTGAATGGAGAGAGCAACGACTGACTCTGACTCTCTTTTTGCTGACTCTGAATATGAAATGAGAATAACAAACGAGGCCACGTCAACACGATCACAGACTTACCAAATCAATCGATCAGATCAACTTTTGATTCAATCAAACCCAGATTATCGATCTCTTCAGGGATCAGTTGTTCTCGTCCCATTTGACTATAGAGGGATCAATCAATCGATTCCCTCTCCCTCTCCTCTCCCCCTCCCCTCATTCGTTCATATTCCTCTCACGCCAGGCGGTGACCCACTCCTCCCCGCCTCCGCACCTTCACCATGGCCAAGGTACGGTACACCCTCCCCTGGATCGATATCGTAACCCATCGCCCCCCCCGACCAATACTGTATCCCTTCCCTCCCCTCGATCGATACCGTATCCCCTACCGTACTCTTCTCAGCTGATCATCGGTACGCGCCCCGGTGAACGCCCTTGCAAGCTGAAGATCGAGCCGGGCGACCGCGTGCACCTACCCTGGACCAACAAGGTATACCGTAACCCCCCGGCAACCGTAATCCTGACCTGCCTACCGTAACCCAACGGCTTCCATAATCCTCCCCTCATCAGGACACAACCTTCTCCACCACCGTCACCATGACGAACCCGACGGCCGAGATACAAGTGCGTACTGTATCCTCACAACTTTCCGGATCTGACCAATCTCCGGATCCGGTTCTCGCCTCCTATTAACCGGCTTTCACTTGCAGCTCTACAAAATCAAGTGCACCGACAACGCGGTCTTCCGCGTGCAGCCGCCGTTCGGAATCCTGGACGCTAAGGCCTCCGAGGTCGGTAATTCCCGGCTCCAACTTTCGTCCCAATTCCCGGCTCCGGCCCTCGTCCCAATTCCCGGTTTTTCAGCCCATCAAGGTGTACTTGACCGCGAAGAAGCGACCCGAGGAGAATAAACACTTCCTCATGATCCTCCATCACGCTATCTCCCTCGCCGAAATGAACTCCAAGAAGAATGTGAGTTTGTGTGAGCCCCTGAATCCCGGCTCCGGATCCAGGAATCCCGGTCCCGGCTGTGGTACCGTATCCGTCACCCAATCTCCGGCTCTGGCTCTAATTCCCGGCTCTCGCTCTTCAGCCGGCCAAGATGTGGAAGGGCGACCCGGCGGCCGACGGTATCACGAGACTCCAGGCGCAGTTCGATGAGCCCAAGAAGCAGACGGCGGTCAGTGTAAGAGTGAGTTGGAAGGAGCGGACCTAGGGGAATGATTGGTACCAGGGGGATTACGGTACCCAGGGAGATTACAGTAACACGCACTGATACTGTACCCCTCCCTCAGGCGAAGAAATGCGACAAAACAAGCGCCGACAAAACTTCGGCCTCGGTGGAGGAGAAGAAATCGCCCCGTCGCAAGAGCCAGAAGAGCACCATCGTGCCCGTGACAGTGCAGGCGCCCAGCAAGGTATGGAACCAGGAACAAGGAACCCAGTATGGAACCAGCTTGAAACCAACTTGGCACGGTGCCAGTATCACTCTAGTCCATCCAAATTTCCCTAAGTCCATTCCAAATCAATCCCAAATCCACTCCAACTCAGATGGACGACAAGAAAAAGGACGCGACTGGCGGCGGCGCAGCGACCAAGAAGAAGTCGGCCGTGAGAAAGAAGGGCTCAAGCAACAGCAAAGTGAGTTGGAAGGGAAAGCTACAGTATACCCTGTGATCTACCCGATGTCTACAGTACTCCTGGTCTTGCCGTATACTTGTACTGAAGAGTAGCTATCTCCATTCTGCACACTCTTTCGCCATTTTGAGAAAGTGTGCCGATTGGAGAGAGCTGAATGGCGATACTGGATACAATACCCTACCGTACTCTACCGTAACCGTACACTACCGTATACAAAATTTCAGGACAAGACATCGAACACAGCAGAGGAGAAGACCACTTTCTAAGCGAGAGCGGGGCGAATGGAATCGAGAGACAAAAGAAAAGCCCGCTTATATGAATAAAGAACTCTTTCTGCGTGTGCCCTTCGTTGTTCCATCCCATCTCAACACACAATGCAATCGATATCCTTACTACCGTAATCCCCCTCCGCTCCAACGCATTCAACATACAGCCGATCAATCGATACCCCTAATCCAAAATAACCTTCCAATAAGTGAGTGCAAATAGACCGATCAATGAATGAGACCTGCCATAGGCCCTTGTAAGATACCGTATAGCTCGGACGGAACATTACCAATCGATACCCCTTCCTACAGTATCCCTCCACTCCCCTCCCTACCGTATACCTCGGATGACGTCACATTGATCGGGTGCCGCATGCCACTGCATGCACAGCTGCAGCAGCTTCATGAGTCGACGCTTCTCGAGCATACTGTAACCGGTGGCCGATCGATTATTGATTTTATTCCAAGCTACCGTAACCTCATGGCCTCGCTGTCGAAGATGTCGCCCTTACTGCACGGGATACGGTGGATATCGATCGGCGCTCCGTCTCCCTCGGGCATCGTCACTCCCAGCAGACGATCGATCAGCTGCAGAGATCAAAGGTCAAACTACAAAATCGAGATATCAAAGATCGAACCACCAACCTTGAACTCGGCGTAGGCCGACACTTCCGAGTCGCACAGCGTGGTCACGAGGTCCCCGCGACACAGTAGGACCTGCGATCGATGATATGAGCATACTGTAGACTAGTGATCGATAAGATGAGCATACTGTAGACTAGTGACGCCGGATCGAATAGTACTCGCTCTCTCTCTCGATTGTGCACTCTCTAGTTTCTCTAACCGACGATGTTGTGCTATTCAATCCATCAACACTACTAATGCTGCATGAATCTGTAGTTATGTTTTGGAAAGGAATTAACATATTATTGCGCCCATCCCCGACCGAACCAATTTGATCACTTCGTGAAGCACGAAATGACAAGCGCAACTTTCGCAAGAACTAGGCGAAATAGCTATCCAAGCTAGACCTATACTAGACTAATAATGAATAAAGCGTAACCATACACTTAGTTGAGAAAATAATAGGTTGGATGCCATTACCGTACCTTGGGCGAGATATCGATGCTGAAGCGACGCCACTCCTTCTCCACGGCCTCTCGCCAGGTGGGCGGAGGGGCGGAGTCTGCCGCATCCTCGCTATCTGCAGCAGGTGCTGCAGCTGCAGTCGAGGGGGAGGAGCTGTAAAGGAATACTGTAACTCGGATACGTCTCTCTCTATTCTGCACACTCCTCTGGTATTGCTCAGCTAATAGCACAGCTAATTCGCGCCCGAATAGGGAGTTAATTAGTAGGTTATTCGGGGAGCAATTAGCTCTGCTATTAGGGGATTTCCGCAATTAGCTGTACTATTAGTAGAACGAGGAGAGGAGGGGGTGCTTTTGAATTAGCTCTACTATTAGTAGAACGGTCTCTGTACTGTAAGAAAAATAGTCTTGTGTTGTTCTTGTTCACTTTGCATATTCGAGATCCGTTTATTATCTACCAGGTAACTAGACAAGCTGGAAAAACTATAACGAGTACTACTTCTAACTCGTTAGAAAACAAACAAAATAAACATTATACAACCTTACAACGGAATTTACAAAATAAATCGATGAAACGAAATATCGGTCATCGATATTTGTTTACATTTCTCCTGATCTTCCGCTCTTCTTTCGAATTCTCCAAATCTTTTCTGGAAACAATATTCCTCCAATACAACGAGAGTAATAGTAATACCTGATTGTATGAATTTAGAAATAGCCATTCTTTGTAACACATTAGTCGCATCGAATCTCCACTCTGGAAATAAAAGTGTAGAAGACCTTGTTGAAAAAGTTAGAATGGAACCAAATCAGGCAATAAACGTCAAGTCAATTCACCCTGCAAATCTTCAGACAATTATTATGGTCAAATATATTAACGGAAAAATATGCAAAAACTATTAATCAAAAGCAAGAACGAAACTAAGCTGTCAGATTTTAGAGTCTCATATACCATAGATACAGATGAATTCATAGCGGGTGTGACCTCGCAGCATTGAGCCAGACATACAGGCAATCGATTACGCAAGAAATAACAATACGCAACAACTTAGAAGAACGGCAAATCAATAAAGTTCGAATTTTGAAAATAACGGTGCGCACTCTCGGTGCCAGCTCATCCACCTCGGGCCAGTATCTTACTGCTGGCGCGTTCGGTGAATTAGGCCCCCTATTCGGGAGACGAATTAGCTCTGCTATTAGCTGAGCGGAGCTTCTCATTCCTCGGTTTTCAATTAGCTGTGCTATTAGTTTTCCGTTCCAAGTCCCTCTGAATTAGCTGTGCTATTAGCTGAGCAATACCAGAGTCTCTCGCAGGTCAGAACGATACGAGAGTGAGCTAAATGGAGCATGATTAGCGGCTAGGAAATATTCAGTCTGGCTAGGCGGCTTTGCGTTACGAGTGTAGCGCTAGTGGAATTGGAACACGGAGGGTTTGATGGTCGAGACCTATTCCCCGAAAAATATTTCTAAAAATCTCCTACTATCCGCACATTCTCTCACCGGCAAAGGCGATAGAGTGTGCTAAATGGAGAGAGATGATATCCTATCTAGAATCTATAATGAAAGGATGCTGTAGCTCAATTATTGATCAGATTGTGGTTACCGTACCTGGCCTCGGTCCATTCATCCTTGAGTTTCCGGATGGTGGGTCGACGACGGATCTTGATCAGCGTCTCTCCCTCCTTGACCAGTGCCGGGTTGGGATCGGACTGGACCTGAGGGCAGAGAAAATCGATATCTGGGCCGTCGATGCGACAGAGAGTAAACATAAACGTCTTTCTCGTGCTTTACACTCGCTTTTTAAATTTAATTTTGAAAAACCATCATGCGAATAAATTATATTTTCACAATAATGTCAGCAAAATATTTGTTTTTCAAAATAAATTCGCAGCGTGATTCAAAATAAATATGACAAACATATACAATACTTTTTTAGCCTCAAACCGCATATCGAATAAGCGCATAACAACCCGAACCACCTTGAGCACACCGTGAAGTTCATAGATAACTGACATGAGCCACTGTCGCTCAAATTTCCTTTACCTTGATTAACTTTTTTTTACAAACCCTCTCTCGAACCCTCTCGAACCGACTTGACCACTCCTTGCAGCACGAAACTCACAAGCGCTTTTCCACAATCTGCCACCATATTAATTCTAATTGTAACAATTCTAAGCCCCTTGTCTCACCTCCTCCTCTCCTCGCTCCCTCTTTCTCTCTTTTTCCGTCCACTCGTCGATCGATCGGAGGTTGAAGCTCGCCCACTCACCACCGTAGTACGCACACCTGAGATGGGATCGATTCCATATGACTACAATACCCTTCTATTACCGTATTCACATAGTAAGGCAGTTATCTCGGGTTTGGATCTCTCCATTCTGCACACTTTCTCGCCGTCGTCACAGATGAGAACGTATTCAGATTGGAGAGAGCAACACCACCAATCCTAGGATTCGATCTCTAGCGACCGTACACCTACAGTACCCCTCCAGCTACCGTACACCTACAGTATCCCTCCCGCTACCGTACACCTCCCTCTACCGTCGACTCACTCGTCAAGATGCAGCACACTGCAGCCACTCCTTGCTGCAGCTGCTGCAAGCATCGCCTCGCCCAGGCCAGTGCCCACAACAATGAGATCGAATGAGGAGGGAAGGGAATCGTCCATCTGAGAATATTATTGTGATCTTTAGGAAATAAGAAAGTGAATCATGCGCACAAATCAAAAATGCAAGAATTCATGAGAAAATGAGTGGGAGAGGAAATAAAAGAACAGGGCTCAATGTGTGATGCCGGGCAGAATAGCGCGCTCCCCATTTCGCACACTAACTCGCCGATTAAACAGACGATAGTGTGCAAAATGGAGAGAGCTAGTATTCGACTCGGCAACAGGGAAGAAACAACTGCAAGGAAAGAGTCGCTATTCGATTGACCGAGACAAGCATCAGTCATGCAAATGCCACGTTTTCGAGTCAAGAGAACACAAAGGATAACTTAGATTTGCGTTAATTTGAGCGCATTAGCGTAGATCCGACAGATCTCTTTGACGTGTACAAATTGGGTGAAATTTCGATAGGATGATGCAATAGAAGGATGAATGGAAAGGGATGAACCATCGTGGTCCACACTGTTCACATAACCTATCGTTGATTAGACTCAGCCTCCTGAGGTCCCACGTCAAAGAAGCCACGTCCCCCTCGATAGTTCCTCTTTCAACATTTTCTTCGTCATCCCACCCTTATATCTATCCATTTTACTTTAGATCAATGACTCACTTTAGGCTACCCTTCCCTCTCAACATTGGAGAGATCTCGGTCTCATTGTTAGGCAACAGAGACGGGGGAAATAGTGTGAGATGGGAGAGAAAAAAGAGTGAGGGCAATCTAAAGTGAGGCATGGAGGTAAGATAAGACGAATAGATAAGAAAGGGGATGATATGGGGAAATGTCAAGAAACTGTTAAATGGGGAAATATCGAATGGGATCAATTGCTGGCTTTTTTTACGTGGCTAGTAGGGATGTAATTTCGGTTCTGGCTCTCCATTCATTCTGCACACTATCTCGCCGATCATAGAAACGAGAGTATGTGCAGTGAAGAGCCAAAAATCGATACATCACTAGTGGCTAGTCCACGGCAGAAATACACTCAAGTATCAGAAGGATTGTGAAACCTCTTGTTCTGAACGAAACATCGACGAAAAATGAAGAGATTTATCAATCTCTGAAAATCTTCTTACTTCTGACAAGTCGGAATATGTTAGCATTCGAATCGCGTTCAATACATGTATTTACACAATTTGATACTCTTCGAAGATCGATAAAAAAAATCACTGAGCTAAAAGCTTACTATGTGTATCACTCCGTTTAATTACAGAAAGCTATGAGCATTATTAAACCACGAACAAACAACATGAGAAAGGCTGAACGAGATCGATAAGCAACAACAGGAAATCTGGGCGAAGTTCAATCGTATACAGTAATCCTATCGACAATTGAGTTAAAAAAATCCGATCGATAACTGAGGTGTAGATCACTGGCGTGGGACCCGCATCCGCTCGTAGTAGAGCATGTACGCCTGGGCGCCTGCCACCTTCAAATACGGTACCCGCGTGACCTGCAATAATCAATAATCTTCACGATCATCAATCTGCCCCACCGATCTCCGCTACCGTACCGGATAACATTTTACAATAATCATAAGTATATCTCTTCGTGAAATCAACAGAATCAATTTGACAAAAAAATGCCCGATTCAGTTCCGCACTTTAATGTTTCACTCTCACCTCAAGACCTGTACGAAGCTGGTTCGCGCAATCTGCTCAGCTCTAACATTCAAATACAATTACCATAAAAATTTACCGTAAAACGAATGTTACCATACCACTCAATCATCAATCTGGCCCACCAAACCCTCGCTACCGTACCTGGCTGTCGTTCGTGAGGTACCACACGTGGCTGTTCGCACCCAGCCCCCGGCGGTACGTCAGGTAGTGGCCCGACTCGGCGAGTCCTGCGAATCATGAATCTGATCCAGCGAACCGACTACCGTAATCCCCATCGATGGGGGCATGACAGAAGCGCCAACGACAAAAGCGCCAAATGCCGAAAACGACAAAAGCGCCAAATGCTATAACTTAGTTCGGAATGATGCTAGAGAGTTCTGGTTGGGTTCATCTGATAGCTGGTGATAAGGGTTATTACCTGATAAGTCTTATAACCTATCACCAAATCACTGATAAGGGTCTTATCAGTGATTTAAAAAAAAAACATAGCCCTTATCACCAGCTATCCGATGAACCCAACCAGAACTCTCTAGCATCATTCCGGACTGAGTTATAGCATTTGGCGCTTCTGTCATGCCCCCTCACCCCATCGATCGATTGGCTACCGTACCTTTGTGCTCGCTGACCGCCCTCAGCTGGTACCGATACCTGGCTGCGGCCACGTTCTCCGCGATGAACGAACCTCCGCTGCAACGAGAGAATCGATAATTCAGATAAAAATGAATAATTCTGAAATTCCCATCTTGGCTTCAATAATTATAATGAGAGAACGCCTTTTTGCTGGAATAATTTGTTAAAATAATGAATTCATCGATGCATTGAGATGACCGCAGGAACAAAGACTGTTAAGTAATCGCGAAACGCGCTTTCCCCTTGTGCCAAATTTTCTCGATCGTCGTTTCCCCCGCGCGAATTCAGCGTCAGCGAAACATCGCGTTTTCACGAATATCCGAAATAACACTGAGTCGCTCCCAGTCTCTATCCATTTTTACAATTTAAATGGTTTCTGTTTGAACCACGTCGCTCGCATTGAGATGACCACACCAACAGGGACTTTCATTAGCGTGGGAAACTCCGTCCCTCTGTGGAACTCCGTGGAATCAGTTTACCGCTAAAATATAAAATAGTCATTCATGGCAACTATGGCCTAGTATCACCTCAATGAAGTAGTCGAATGCATTAACATTAGCCGTAATTATGGTCAGTCACTCTCATTCGATCCCCAGTTCCGTTCCTACCACCATGTCCGGGTATTCCACTCCAGTAAACCAGATGAGCGAACGGCAAACTGGTAGAACGTGGGGATCTGATTTCACCGCTGGTCATCTTTCCCATCCTAGACACTGCGCAAATCGAGGAGAGGGAGGAAGGTACCCAGGTAGTGATGTCGTTTCGCTCTCTCCATTGTGCACACTCTCTCGTTGCTCCGGCCGGCTTGAGAGTGTGCAGAATGGAGAGAGTCAGAATCGAAAAGGCATCTCTAGTACTCGGGTAGCCTCCTTCCCGGTAGGCTGACAGACACGGCATAAACAAACACGCGCCAACTGAAAACACACACACACAAAACCCGGCCCGCCGAGTACAATAGAACCTCACGAACAAGTAAGGATGGGAAGGGGAGGGAAGGTAAGAGGAGGAGAAATACCCGGACATGCCGTCCCTCGACCACTCCTTGCCATCGGATACAGAGACCAAATAGCGACCAGGAAAATCCGTGCTTTGCCTGTTCCAGACAATGGATGAGATCTGACTCACCACAATGGTCGAGCGTCTAAATAATAACACTGACAAAAGTATTCAATCATTATTATATCTGCCTTCCTCGGCACCATCGAAGTCATGGACCCCAAATACGACCAGTAAAATTAGTGATTTAAGAGTCTATACAACAATTCAAATCTACTTATTCAATAGTAGAAGCTGTTCTCTGCTGAAAATAATCGCTCCCATCTATATCCAAGCTTTAATTCCTCTAAATCCGCAGTCTTTGCCTTATTGTTAGGACACAGAAGGAAGAAATACAGTACGGCACCTGAAATTAGACTGCCGACAATATTCGACTGACGAACTCCTGATTCAATCAATCAACAATCACCTTTCGTACCGTATCAAACCAATAACTCTCCTACCATCGCGACAACATATGCCGTTAAATGCTAAGTATGCGAACACACCGAGAAAAGACACCAGCGCATGTTCCGCGCATTGAAAAAAACATGCTGAAGACGGTACTACCTTTATCTTTACCTATCTTGACCACTCATTCCGTTCTGTTTACAGAGACCAACCAGCGACCAGGAAATTCAGTGCTTCACTTGATCTACATAACAATTTACAACTACTCACTAACAGTTTCATTGCGTGCGCCGCTTCTAAATAAATAATCACATTAAATATCGCCAACAATCAATAATTCCACATCCTCCCTCCCCCTACAGAACCCCTAACGTACTCACTCGATGGTCGCGTGGGTCCTGAATGGAAGGGCGCCTGCGAGTGATGGGGCCGCGGGTCCGTCTCCGAATGCCGCGCGCGCCGCGTTCCCTGCGGCTCCGCCCACGATGCGTGACGTCCGCTCGGGCGTCCTGCAGTGAGAGATACCGTGACCTCGAGCTACCGTAATCCGCCTGGCATCAAGTTACCCTGATTTTGGCTAACATTTGAAACCATGAGTGATCATGACTGAAGTTTATTTCGAAATACTATTCCTACTCTCAAAAATTACCATGACCACTTACCATCTGGATCCAAAAAAACGAAATTGCTACTTTGGCCAATAAGTGCTAAATCTACCGTAATCTCGAGCTACCGTAACCCCCTCTCCTACCATACCTCGACTCGGCGGCCGACTTCTCGTAATCCGCCTGCTTCGAGCGGTAGAAGCAGAAGTCGCGCACGTCCAGCGTCTCCGCAAAGTCCACGTGGTCATCGATCTGCAATTCCCGGTTCCGGCTCCGTCCAATTCCAGGCTCCGCCTAATCTCCGGTTCCCGCCGCACTTCCCGGCTCTCACCTTGTAGCAGGCTCCGGAGGGCAGCCAGCCGAGCCGCTCGATGCGAATGATGAGGGCGGGCGGGAGCTGCAACCGACCGATAAAATCATGGCTACCGTACCCCTCGTGGAACTTCCGCCCGAGACCACTCGCTGACCACGTGTGCTTGTTTTGACAGATCACTAGGAGCCTATTCATGGTGAGATTCCGGATGGCGGCGCGTACTAGTTCTGTCTCTCTCCATTTTGCACACTCCCTCGTCTGTCTGACCGACGAGAGAGTGTGCAAAATGGAGAGTGCAGAGAACCCAAATAACGCCACTAGTTCTTACTGCCTCCTCCTCACGGAGGTAATCGCTCGCGGGTAGATCAGACAGGAGCCATTCTTGGCATCTAGTTCCGCCCCCAGGCACTCCATATAAGAGCCGGGCCGACGTCAGTTCACGTCCCTCTTTCTGACCTACCCCTCGCCCCATTCTCACTCCTACCGTATACCTACAGTACCCACCCGCCGATGAAACTCCCCCTACTCATACTCGCCATCGTCGTTGGTAAGCGTTTTTGCCCATTTGAATCTCGCGCGCTATCGTAACCCTGCCCTCCTTCCAGGCGAGACCCTGGCGCAGTCAAATCCGATCAATATGCTGATCCGCAGTCGCCGCCAGTGCAACAACAACAACAACAACAACAATAACAACTGCGCACCGCAATGCAACTGCAATCAGGGAGTGAGTTACCGTATCCAATAGGGAAACTATTTCTGTCGCAATCGCACTCTCCATTCTGCACACTCCCTTGTCTTGTTACTTCGACCATCGATAAAGTGTGCAGAATGGAGAGACTTAATGACCGAATCAATATTAACCAAATATCGATCAATCCATTTCAACTACCGTATCCCATCTCAGTCCTCCTCCTGCCTCTGCATCTCCCCTGCGGGATGCAACAACAACAACAACAATAACAACAATTGCAACGGCAATATCAACAACAACTGTAATAATAACAATAACAACTGCGGAGGAGGCGGATCATCCAATTGCATGTCCTCTTGCGATACTCAGGTACGATTTATTTAGTCATTTATCGATCGATTTCTTATCTCCTACCGTATTCCCTCTTGAATAAAAAGTTCTCGGTAGCCCAATTCGCGCATCTACCGTATTCCAGTGTTCGGCCGCGTGCACAGCCGTGGCGCTAACATCCAACCTGCTCGCCCAGTGCATCGCCGGATGCCGGCCGAAATGCCAGCAGAGTTGCGGTGGCGGTGTCCAGAGGTACGCTACCGTAACCTGTGACTATCCTACCCCTGCCTCGCTTGCAGTAACTCCCGCAACTCCTGCAACTCCGCCTGCCAGGGCGTGTGCCTGAGCTTCTGTGGACAGGTATCGTTTGGGAGTTCAGAGATCTAAGATCAATGATCAATCCGCAGACGGGCAATCGCAACTGCAACAACGCGTGCAGCGGACAGTGCAACTCGGCCTGCGACGCCACCGAGAAGAGCCTGCAGGTGAGGCTTGCTTGCGTCATCACTACGGAATAGTGGTCGAACAGAATCCCTCTCCACTCGGCACACTCTCTCAAAGCTCTCGGCTAGTGTGCAGAATGGAGAGAGCTTCATTCAATCAGGCCGAAATTCTACGCAGTACCTACTAAATGACGTAATCTCTACGATTACGGTATCTCACCTTGTGATGTACCTAATACCGTATACCCTGATCTACCGTAACCCCCTTCATCCAGATCACGGTTCCACTCGCCTGTCTCTCCGGCTGCTCGCAGCAATGCAACCAGGCCTGCTCGGGTCGCGGCTCGTCGTGTCAGAACTCCTGCCAGGTATACGGTAGCTACCGTAACCTACAGTACCCCCAACAACCAACCGATGTGCTCAGAACACGTGCAACCAGGGCTGCTACTCGGGCAACAACAATAACAACGGCTGGAACCGACAGTGCAGGTACGGTATCTTGATTATTGATCGATCGGTCATCTACCGTATTCGTACCTGATCGATCGATCGGCTACCGTACTCTTCCCTGATCGTTCAGGGACGACAACAGCAACTGCGACGACGACAACAACGGCGGGCGCACGATTCAGATCGTGATGGGCGGAGGCACCGATGAGGGATCGTGCAGGTAATCGATACGGCGTGGTAATCGATATTCGATAGAGCGCGAATACCGTAACCGCCGTGTACCGTACTCCGTGATGGGTAATCGTACTCGTGCAGGTAGTAGGAATCTCTTGTCTCTCTGCATTCTGTACACCCTGTGCAGTACGGTCAGCTCTAGCGCAAGTCGAACCGACGAGAAAGCGTGTAAATTTAGAAGAGATGAGAGACGAAACTACAATAGTTAGAAGTTGTTGATTGGGTGGCGAAAAAGGGGGAATTGATCAAAGCAACTTCCACCGTTAGATGTATACTAGCACATTGAAACCGCAGTCCTCCCGGGATTCGATTAGAGCTGGAATGACCAGAAAATGGAGAAAAAAAAACTACTAGATTTGGCATTTTTGAATCTCCCCATTTTGCACACTCTATCGACAGTCGAACAGTCGGGACGTGTAAATTAAAGAAAATTGAGAGCCGAACATATAGTAGTTACTAGTTATAGAGTTTCGCAATTGATGTGCAATCGATCAAACCGACTTCCATCGTTGGAAGTATACTAGCACGCTGTAATCACAATCGTCCTGGGACTCGATTAGCGCTTGAGTGACCAGAGAGTGCAAAATGAAAAGAAAGGTCTAATTTACCATTACTAATCGATACACTCTTAGCGGATACCGTACCCCTCATCCACCCTAATCTCTCTCAGGTCGCAATGCGAGGATTCGTGCGGGTCGCAGTGCCGGAACACCGGGCTGAGCAGCAATCGGTGCGGGTCCATCTGCCAGAATTCGTGCCAAGATGCATGCCGGTGAGTGTACGGTAGGGGTACTGTAGTCCCCTTAAATTTCTCCGCCTTGATACCTCTATCAAGGTCTTGCGCACTGGGAGACCGGAAAGTCGTTTCCGTTTTCATGACTCTCACCCCTTTGCACACAAGAAAGTGTTCAGAAAAGAGAAACCCCGAAACGGCATCTCTGGCGCTGATACTGGGAGATTCCAGGAAGCCTAGAAGCATGCAATGCTCTCTTCACTCTGCACACTTTCTCGCCTGTCAGAGAAACGAGAGAGTGTGCAGAATGGAGAGAGCGCTCTTTCCTAGTGAAGACGCAACCCTCGCCTTCCAGCTCCCTGCCCATCGTCATGGCCTGCGGTTCCTCGTCCTCCGGCGGCTCCGGCTGCGTGTGCCAGCCGCGCTACGACCAGTGCAGCAGCGGCTGCTGCTTGAAGCGATGAGGGCTGCGGCGGCGTCCGCGCGACCTCATCCGCATCCGCGCCCCCTCCCTTAACTTATTCCGTCCCTCGGCACCACCCACTCAGCACTCGCACATTCCTCCCATAGACGTCTTTCACTGCTGTATTTCCCCTTCGCTGGAGAGATAAACGCGTTTCTTGGCAGAGGAAATTCTGAACAGCAGCTAGCAGGACTGTGGTTACAGCCTGCATTTGTATTTGCAAACCGAAACTTGAAGTGATATGTACTGGTTTCTCTTATGCACATAAAATTACCATAATCCCGCAGTCCTATTTCATTTTTTATCGCACTTGGTGGATCACGGATGCAGTGCGCAAGTATATTTCCTAAGCGCGATGGAAGTTGATCGAGAATGCGAAACCCCAAAAAAGTATTACCGAAACTGCTCTTCCTCTATCGTATTCCTCGGTGATCAATATCTATCGTATTAACTACCGTACCACCACCCCTACCGTATACCTTGGCGAATCCGGCCTGCTTGAGGAGGCCCGAGTCGGTGCGGCCGCAGCGCGCCTTGCAGTCGTCGCAGGTGGCTCCGCTGAGAAGACGATCGATAAACTACCGTTATCCATACTATCATCTACCGTAAGCAAACAAACCACCCTGCAGTATTCCATCGAACATTCGAGAAAAATAGAACGGTGAGACTATTTTCTTGAAATGCAAAGTCCCGATATGCTACAGTAACCGGTCAAACAATCTATGGAAAATCTATAAGCTACCGTAATCTACCGTACCGTATGACTTCCATGCGGAAGTGGTCCCTGAGCAGGGTCTCGACTCTCAGCTGCCTCATGCCCTGCATCGTCTTCGTGATCTTGACGGGGATCACTGAGCACGCCTCGTGCTTGATCCGCTGCAATCGATAAATAATTAATCAATAAATAAATCGATAAATCGATAAATAATTAATCAATAAATAAATAAATAAAAATTAAGTCTGAATGATAGTGAAACCCAGAATAAATAATCTTGATTGACCACTAATTGTAAAATGGATGAAGATATTATTTACGGCCATAAACAAGGAAATAATGGAAAAGGGAAAAGATCGAGAGGTATAATATCAGGGTGGAACACGATTTTATCTGAATGAATCTAAATCATTTCAACAACAACTTCCAAGAGCTTTAGTTATTTTTAAAACAAACATCAGATTTAATATAGTAGCAATGAATATTCTAGGTTTCATTATCATGATTTTCCTCGGATCCATTATTGCTAACATGCTACTTGGATGTATAAAGTAAGCATGCAGCGCGAATGTGGCATGCGCTTTTTCAAACTGCAGTAGGACATCGTTTCTTCACTCTTTTCTGCACAATAATTTCATAGCACCCATCTCTCGTATGTGGGAAAAAAGAGGACGCTACCTTATCAAGCGAAAGCAAGAAAATCAATAACTTTACCACTACAGTACCTCTCTAATCTACACACTCTCGGAGAAACGATAGAAAGGGTGTAGAATGGAGAGAGCAGAAAATCAATAACTCCTCTCCATTACCTTACCTTGTAGGTACAGCAGCCGAAAAAAGCGTGAAAATCAATAAATGGAACACTACCGTACCTTGTAGGTGCACTCGGGCACGGCGCACTTGATCCTCTCGGCGAGGATCCCCTGGATGGGCGCACGCAGCCCCGACTGCAGTCGCACGGCCGCGCTGCAGCTGCAACAGAGATACCGTAATCCTTCGACGCTAAAATCTATTAATATACAGTAGTTGATGAGGCTACCGTAATCCTTCAATGCTCTGATCTCTTCAAAAATCTGACACCAGGAGGACAACGGCAACAATGTCTACTTATACGTTTACAGGGGGAATAGATTTTGTCCCAGGATTGAGCATTTCCAACAAAAAAGTAATCCGTCTATGCTCGCTGTCAAATATTCTGGAACCATGCACTAGGAGGATGGCGGCTACGATGTGCATCTTAATATTCAAATGAACAGCTCAAATAATTTTACAATTCCTTCCCAACACCTACAACCATCACTCTCCTGCCGACACTTCCGGTATCACGCACTAGGAGGAAAGCGGTTAAAATGCGCGCTGATGAATGTTCAAGCGAAGGTAGAGCTGATACCGTGTTGGAATGTGTTCCCTATCAATAAACAAAAAACCGTAACTCGCCAAAGTTCGCAGCTGACTATTCCAGATTTTTTTGCACTAGGAGGATTACGGTCGCAGACGGCATCTATAGTAATGAGAATTGATTCGGCGATGATAGAAAACTCACTTCCTAATCAACCCAAGACAACTGAAATATTTCCGTGGTGATTACTCATTCGTTCGATGGCTGGCACTCGGTGGGTCGCGATTACAGAGAATATATTGCAAAAGCGAAAAAATTGATAATTATCGACTATGAATCTATTGATTTCAAATAAACTACTTTTTCTGTATTTTAGCACTAGCCGGATTGCGGTCACAATGTGCAGTGATATTTCTCTGCGAGACTTTGAGTTGCTTCTTCGAGGATACTGTGTAACCAAACAATCAATAGATACCGATACCTATCCACGCTCACGTGCAGTATCTTCTGGTATCCAGCACTAGGAGGAACACTGTTACAGCGCGCACCTAATTTCAAAAGAAATACGGTGGTTTTAGTCTTGATAGATTCGGAACGAGGCGCTGCATCCAAATATATTTTTTAATTCGAAGAAAAGTGTCTGGAAACCGTCGAGAACGACTGAAGAATGTGCATCTAGATGGGAGTTTTATCCCTTGTTTACTCTCTTCCTTGAGCGGCGGGGGCACCAGAGAAGCGAGACACAGGCGGGAGAGGCAGGGGAGGGAAGGGGTGAGAGAGCGTTCAGGGTCAGAGACGCAGAGAGAGATCGGCGAGATGCTTCGCACCCCAACTTCCCATTGCCATTCTCGACGGTTTTTAGACACTTTTCTTCGAATTAAAAAAATATATTTGGATTCAGCGCCTCGTTCCGAATCTATGAAGACTAAAAACACCGGGTACTTTTGCCTCTATAATTTAATAAATTTTCTTATACAATTATTTGTGAAAATAATGAAAAATTAATTAGACAGGCGTGATCGCCATCAAATCCTGGCCCTGGAGTAATTTTCGCTTAAAAGTGCATTGTCAAATGACCGAGAAGTGAAATAAAATGCTATTTTTATCCAACGGGGCTACTTGGAGCAAAATGAGTATGCCCATGATCATCAGCACCCTCAAAAACCCCGAAACAAAGTTTCAGAGAATCGACTTTTTTGGCTGTGCCAAACATTGTCCGACTATAAGGCAAACGGCCTCATATTTCAAAAGTACAATGATGGATACAAAGGGCGAGATTCACGTGCACCCTCTCGATCTCTATTCCCTCTATTACATAAACAAAACGTTCCGGGCATAATACTGTACTGTGACGAGCGCCGCGCGGCAGTGAAAAATACGCGACGGCGCGCAAAATTGCATTTCACTCTTCGCACATTGTTTTATTCAATAATCCTGATGATTCTATGCCAAGTTATCAACTTTAAAATAATAAATAAATAATATTAACTAGTAGAAAACTCATTGAAAGTGCATGTGCGCGCTCGCGGAGCACTCACCTCTGTCGCGGAACGGAACGTTTTATTCCTAGTGTAGGACATGCAGCCTTGCGTTTATAATACACGTTCTCTGCAAATTCTGAAATATAGCTCTAGGCGGATTGCGGTCACAATGTGCAGTGATATTTCTCAGCGGGACTTTGAGTTGCTATTATGGAGATAATCCCAGCAATACATCAATACCTACTGTTACCTATCCACGTCCACTGCTTCTATTCTGCTATCCACTAAATAGCAGAAAAGTATCCCGCACTAGGAGGAACACAGTTACAACACGAATAATATTTTCAAAGATAAACGGAAGTTGATAAGACGAAGGCTCTCCCCAACAGACTACTACCGTAACCCCACTGCTCACCGTTCCATCGCCAGGACCTCCCTGCTACGCGTCTGCTCGCTCATCTCACGCACGTCCAGCAGGCCTGGACAATATTATTGTTTACCATCTTAAAATTTATTTTATAAAATGTTTTCGTATCAGTCACTTCCATGTTTCACTGCGGCATTATAGCCGTTACTCGTTCGATGAAAACTAGTACTCCTCGAAGTCCGATTCCTAAAATAAAGAAAATTTTCTCAGAGAACCCATTCCTGATGATTGAAATCATCCCTTACTAGATATTTTTGGAAAAAAAAATATAACATTAATATTTAAGTAAATACGCTCCCCTCCCCCTCACCGGTGCTCATTCTCCTCTCGATCGTCCATCCCAGCTCCTCCTCCCACGTCGTCGAGAAGACGTTGAACAGCTCGTGCAGATCCTGGACGAATCGATCATTGCCAGATACTGATCACGGTAATCCTTCCACAATAAAAAAAAACTAATTTAAATGCGTTGAACGTGCTTCGGCCCAAGGGCATAACGAATCAAGGGTGGCGACAGTCAATGGTTCAAAGTTTTTCAGTGAATGCAAATATCTAACTAAACTAACGTGCTCGGCATCTCCACCCCACCCCGATTATCTCTACCAGGCACACCTGCGCTTCATTTCACTTACATAACCAATCAGTGCTGGTGGTAATCAATGATGCCTTCCTTTTTCGGAACATTTGAATCATTAAGAAAATAATTGCATTGGGTTATTACTATTCGGCTAGAAATGATCACAAAAAGGGGCAACACAATCCCCGCCCCTTCCTCAATTCTACATTTTTCGATGTTAGACACAACATCTATGTCAGCGCTTCATCTCCTCTACAGACCTAATAACTTCCTCTGAAATCAATAGTCACTTCATTTCAGGACATAGAAATCTCTATGATTGTATGGATACTAGCCAAATTATGCCCCGCATAATCACCGTCCCCTCATCCCAATTCTATTTTGTTGTAAATGTTCGACGCACCTGGCAGATCAGCGTTTCATCCCACTGGGATAAACACTCACAATCAGTGTCTGATGGAGAACAATAATGCCTGCGTTACTGACATATGAAAAATCTCAAAAATCTATGTTTTCTCAAACGCTAACCATGTGTGCAAACAAAATCAACGCTCAACCGGTCACTCTATTTTTCGCAATTTCATCACACCAGTCGCATAAGTGCTTCATTCTACAGGGATAAGCACGCACCTCCTAGGGGAGAACATTAATATGGATCATAATAGGGTCATAAAAAATCTCTAAAATTGATATATTTACCAGATTAGTGATTACAATTCGGAATTGATTCTTCCAATTTCGCAATCTCTCGGCGGTCCGTGAACTTAGGAGAACCGTAGGGTTGGCAATTCGGCCTATTTGGCGCCGCTACGAGAGGAAGGCACGCAGCGCCGTCGCCCATTCGCTCTCCCTCCCGCTATAGATCACTTTCACATTAAGAGAGAGCGCGCTTAATGTCCACAAAAGTTCCTTTACTCCACTATTGTAATTCCTAGTCGCTACTTGTCACACCAGGCACATCCGAGCTTCGGCTCACATAGATACCCAACTGTTGTCGAAAAAAAAAATTAATTGCAATTGTTTGTCTCGAATAAAGCTCTAACAAAATAATTGCATGGATACTAGCCTGCTCTACTATTTAGCACGATTTCACATAGGCAATATTATCACCGTTACACCCCCCCCCCCTTATAATATTTTCCATGCTCGATACACCAGCAATATCTGCGCCTTATCGTACTGAGAAAACGATTGCCTTGATCAGCTTTGCGGAGAACAATGATCCTTGCGCCTGTAGATACATAGTAATCTCGAACAAAATAATTGTCTGGATACTAGACTGTTAGACTAGATAACCACTAGTGATGACGAATCGGCAACGATTCTCTTCAATTCACACGCTCTCTCGCGGTCAGAGAAACGAGAGAGCACGCGGAATGAGGAGAGTCGGATGCCGATTTACCGTCACTCATGGCACTTTTGGCAACATCATCACCGCCCCCCATCCTCTCCCAATTCTAATGTTTTGATGTTGGATACACCTGGCAGATAACCGCTTTATCTAATTTACATAACCAATCACTGCGGGTGGAAAACAATGGTATGCCCTTTTCGTATCAAAAACAAACAAAAATCTCAAACGAAATAATAGCATGGACAACATCATGCCCGATCCAATAACATCATAATCACCGTTGCACCAATTCTAAATTTTTCAACGGTAGAATCACCAGACAGATAAGTGCTTCATCCCACTGAGATCAGCATTCACTGCCTGGTGGAGAACAATATTACCGCTATTCTCTCATAATCCATTTCATCTTTCCCGGCTGCTAACATGGTCTACACCATGGCTTGAACCCACTTTAGACACGCCTGGCACATACGCGCTTCGGCTCACTGAGATAAGCGCTTACTGTCCGTGAACAAACAGTGCGATGGAGCTTTCTATGGAAACAAATTGAAAATCATCAAAATGTCTTCTATGCTAACCTGTAGTGATGTAATTTCAGTTCGCTCTCTCCATTCTGCACACTATGTCGCCGGTCAGAGAAATGAGAGGGTGTGCAGAATGGAGTCTAAACCCGGAACGACACCCCTGATGCTAACCTGCTCGACGCCGTGGCCGATGTTCCATCCGTGCGATCGCAGCGCCTCGGAGACGTCGTGCGCGGAGAGAGTCTCGTCGTTGACGGCGTCCAGATTTGCAAGGGGGGGGGGGGATTAGTGATGGCAATTCAATCCAAATTGAACCCAGGTGACTATTCTGAGAGGAATTGAGAATTGGTTTGACATTCCTAAAGGAGATCGTCTTTACGCGCCGAATAAGAATAATTCGGTATATCTGGGCTTCTGCACAAAAGCCCATAGATCAGATTATGAGAGTGATAAGCACAAAACAAATCCAATAAGCATTTTGAAAATCACATGCTACATCAGCGTTTCGTCAAGATATATTAGCTATCTGAGCCTCAATATTTCATTGCGAAGAAGGTAGGCAGTAGTGAAATAAAAAGAATAAGATACCGTGTTAATGTTCACATGAAACACAGTTCAATCAGTCAGCAGTGCAAAAGCTAACAGTGATTCAACAGATCAAGGGAAGCACACTAAAAATTTCGCGGATTCGACGAGATTTATTGAGGAGTTTAGTTCAAGTACTAGCTTCAGAAGACAATGTCAATAACATTGAGAGAATTCAAATATTATGGCTCAGAATTCGTGTGTGGGAAAGGAAAGCCAGCAAGAATGCCGGGCTCACTTGCGAAATAGTGAGTCATTTCCCTTCCCGTTTACACCTTTAGCACGAACTAGGGATATCGTTTCGGATTCAAACTTTCTCGATTCTGCACACTTTCATTTTCTGTCTGATCAAAGATAAAGTGCGCAAAATGAAGAGATCCAAAACGACTATGACATCCCTAGAAGGTTGGTAAAGCGATTGGTAATGCGATATCACATATGCGAAATTGCCGGGAGTATGGCATTTCCGCAACGGGGCATAGCTTAGTTTGCGTCCTAGCATAATGGGAAGTGTGTTCTGGGTGTATACGATATTAGGAGCGATGCTAATCACACCGATCCCGCGATACAACGACTCCTAAAAAATATGTTCCATCCCGTTGCGGAAATTGCATACCCCGAATGGCCAACACTAATTCCTAGCAGCAACGAATACAAGAAAGTGAGAATCTCACCCAGCACGAGCTTCTTGAGTTCCTTCAGGAATCGCGTCTCGTCGCCGTCGCAGTGCAGTCGACGCAGCCAGTTCACGAGGGAGGGAATGCTGCAAAATAAAAAGATATTTAAATAATTACAAAATAATGATTATCTAATACCCCCACAAATTGTGCAGATTTGCATTCTCTAGACTGATAAGGCATAATATAAAGATACTGAAGCAGTATCGAAGAAGATGAGTGCTAAAAGTATGGGACGGTATGTACCCATCACCTTTACTTCCACGCGAATCGCCCAAAACTGGCCAGAAAGACTACAAGTCCAGGATAAATTGTCTTACCTGGAGAGTCCCTGGATGAGGGCGTTCGCGTAGCACGTGTTCCCGAGGTTGTACAGGCCGCTGAGGCCTCGCGTGACGTGACGAGCTGCAGAACATGGTATTCCTTGATCACTAGGGATGTCAAGCCAATACCATTATATTGCCTTTCTCGACACCAATACCGACCCAATATTTGTTGGTATAAGGACTAAGGTATTGGGAATTTATTTGACATCATTATTGATCACTAACAGGGGTCTCTGATCGGAAAACGGCAAAAAAATGTCATCAAGAAGCCATTTTTCCAACCACTTGTGGAAGCTCGTCACAGGCCCATTATGCCATATTGTAGAAAAAGTAAAATAACAACGGAACCCTTTCAGCATTTAATGAGGAAGCTAGATCGAGTGGGGCTCTCTCCATTTAGCACACTCAAGCGCTAGAAAGTGGCGACGCATTGTGTAGGACACAGCTATTCGATACGGGCACTCTAACACTGGCCAATGTTAAATCTCACCTGAGCTCGGCTTGGAAGTCAGGAAGAAGTAGAGGAAACCCGCGGATGCCGCAGCGCCCAGCACACCGAGGGCGACAGTGCTTGAGTTAGGCATGACGTGGACGTCGAAGAGTCACGATCACATCGATCAGAGGCTCCCAAGCTTCTGAGGAAGGTATTTTTAAATATTTTGGCATAAAACAAGCGCGAGTAGGTTAAATTGTGCATAAGATTTTAAAAAATAAAAGATGAAGAGACGTGATCACGAACGTGACTCAGCACCACAACAAGCTACGGTAGCCACGAACTAAAAACTGATTTATTTTAATTATTTTAGTTTTATTGGCGAGCTCCTCAGCTATTTCAGCTGTATTCCGTTAGTATTGACCTGTTTATGGATAATGTTGGAGATAAACTCACTCTTGAACGGAAAAAATAGTTGGGTTTATTTTTATTATTGTTCTACCGTAATCCGCCGCGTCAGTTCAATTGTTTGCGGTGACTCGGCGGCCGTTCCGAGGCTTGTATTTTTCAAATGATTTCGTTTCCAGTTGAAATTGCAGTCTCGCGGGTGTCTCATTCTCTCCGAATTTTGTGCTATTTTATGTTTGTATTGTTTATCGTATTAATATTGTTATTCTCGCAGTAATCATGAGCAAGAAGAGCAGCAAGCAGCAGCAGAACCAGAGCGACGACGACAATGGCGAGGAGTACACCGTGGAGAAGATCCTCGACAAGCGGGTGAACAAGGACGGCAAGGTGGAGTACCTCATCAAGGTACGAGCTGCTTTCACTAAGGGAGTCACGTAAATGCGGTCTGAACAACGATTTCGAATCGATTGAGTAATCCTCTTTTTTTGCAGTGGGAGGGTTTCTCGCTCAACGAGTCCACGTGGGAGAATGAGAACAACGCGTCGTGTCCCGAGCTCATCATGGAGTTTGAACGCAAGAGAAAGGAGAGTGCTCAGAAAAAGAAGGAGGTACGAATTCTCATCTAAAATTTCGAATTATGAAATGATTACGCAATATTTTTGAAAATAATATTGCTTATTAGAGCCGCAAGTCGATGGAGGCGTCCACGAGCAAGGAAGACAAGGACGAGGACCTGAAACTGCAGGAGATCCTCGGAATGACGACCGGAAAGGGAGGAGAGAAGGTTCGTGCCAATGATTTTAAGAGAGGTCTGCCATTATGGAAATTGGAATAATGAGTGATTCCGAAAGGAGATTGCAAAAAATTATATATTTATTTTCTAATATATATTACTATTGCAGTTTTTCGTGCTCAAGATGAACGACGCCAGCTCGACGATTCTGCCCCTCAAGGAGGTCCACAGTCTCTACCCTCAGGAGGTATGATGGCAATTCCAGTCAATAAGATTGAGCTTGCCAATCTTACCGTCTTCAACTAGAGCAGCTCAGATAACTGTCTAGTCTGGGATACTCTAGCAATTAAAACAAATGCCACAGGAACGCAAATCCTGACCTCACAACAGTAGGGTTTGTCGGAGGAATGCCGCTGGTAATCAGATAAATAAAATGCTAATAAACGTCTCCTCAGGTGCTCAAGTACTACGAGAAGAACATGCGCGTGCCCAACTAAGGCCGCCCGACTTCCCACCATCACCGATCTCTCTCCGGCATACGGTATTCCACTCTCGCATCTGTTACATAATCGTGTTACCCTGTATTAACCATGTTCCGTTACACGCTCGTTACATACGTTTTTAATCACCCAGTGTATGCCTGAATTAATTACCGTTGTATAAATAATTTGAAGTTTTTCACGACTATTATCGCACTCACAATAACAATACAAATATACAAATGCGGGAGAGGGAAAACACTGCGAGGCGGGGAGACTGATCGGAGATCGGTGGATGATGGGGAAGGAGATAATAACAACATGGTTGGGGGGAGATCAGATGGGTGACAACCGATGGGGATCGATAATCGTGGGTGGGGGAGGTCGATCGATAATCGGGGTAGATCAATCGTAATCGTCGGGGGCGGGTCGCTTGAGCATGTTACTGACGTGCTCCGGTCGCACCATCTGCTGCGGCTGCTGCATCGAATGGCCGACCATCGACGAGAAGTTCGTCGGCTGCTGCCAATTCATTTTTATTAATTAAATAAGTAAGTATTTAATTAATTAATTGCTGGAGTGTGCTCACGGCGGAGTGTGCTCACGGCGGCTATCACTAGCGAGAGACTCCCCCTCCCCCATCACAATGGAAATAAAGATCGATTACTAGACCCAGGAGGGAATGTGTTTCACCGCTAGCTCAACTCAGCTCTCTGGCCTTGAATTTAGTGCGCGCGAGGATGTTCGTTGTAGAAAAAACCATTCGATTAGAGTTCGAGATACAGGACATTAGCTCTCTATTTCACACACTTTCAACCAATTGAGATGCGACCTTGTTTCGAACTCTTCAATCGACCACTACCATAATCCCACCGCAACCTTGCCTTCTGCCTACCGTAATACCCAACCTACAGTAACCCCTTCCTTACCGTACCCCCTCTCCCTACCGTACCTGCATCCTTCCTCCTCCTCCTCCTCCTCCCGATCCCCCTGGTCTCTCCTCGTCCTCGGGTCGCTTCTCCGCCCGCCACTCCACGTTCGGCTGCAGCAGGCAGAAGCGGTCGTTCGGCAGCTTCAGTCCGAAGTTGTGTCTGCAGAGGAGAGTGATCAAACTACAGACCACAAAGGTGAGGGATCAGACTACAGGCTACAAAAAGAAGGGTTCATACGAGTTTTGCGATCGAAAAATAACTTTCTCCATTCTGCACACTATTTTCGCCGTTCTGCACCAGAACTTCTGATCGAGGAGAGTGAGCAGAATAGAGAGAGAGAGAGAGAGAGAGAGAGTGAGCACTATTCGTTCCAGCATGTATATATGGAACTCTAGAAGGAGGCGATTTTTTCATTTTTTTCATATATCGTCGAGGTCACTAAATCAGAGACTTGAGAGCTGAGTTCAAAGAGCGGTGAAACCTATTATCACACATAAGAGTATTTGTCATACTAGAGTCTAGAAATCAAGATTCTAGGGGGCGAGTTCCAGCCCGAAGTTGTGACTGTAGTGGATGAGAGGGATCATATCACTGACTAATTGGACCAAACTAGAGTCTACTGATGTCGTTTAGTTTTTTCTTCGGCTCTCTCCATTCTGCACACTCTCGTTCATTTGACGAAAAGTGTGCAAAATGGAGAGCGCTGAAGCGAAATTCTACTGCAGAGTTCTACAGCAAACAGTTCTACCGCAGAGTATGAGCTACCGACTAAGGAACACACTACAGACAAATGTGCATCAGAGCAGCGAGCGATCAAAAAGGAGACTGCGAATGTTAAAATGTTGCGACTATATCGAGATCACGGAATGATGTCCTGGAGCCAGCGATCAAACTACAATCTACGGATCCAGCTACAGACTACAAAGATCACAGATCAACGCTCACCTGATGGCGGGGAGGGGCTGGGCGTTGCGCTCGGCGGCCATCTTGATGAGACGCTCGCGCTCCGCCGACTGATTCACGAGGATCTCTGCAATAAACATAAATTAGAGGTCGTCATTCGGGTCGCCGTCTCTTCATTTCACACACTCTCTCGCCTCTCTAACCAACAAGATAGTGTGCAGAATAGAGAGAGAGTTGAAAACCGAAACTACATCACTAGTGTAATGATGTCAACACAACACCCAATGCCTTGGCCCCAACTACAATAGGTATTGGGTCGGGATTGGGGTGTAGAAAAACAATAGAATGGTAAAGAGTTGGCATCCCTAGAGTAGAGTTCGAAATACGGTAAATCGTCTCTCCATTTAGCACACCCTCTCTTATCGGTCAGGTGACGAAAGAGTGTGCTTTTTAGGATCACACTTGCAGTCGGAATCGCAATGATTCATCGCCTCGGAAGATAAGCTGATGTCGAAACTCCGAGTCACCATGCAAAACAGGGGTGTGCAAAAAAAATTTCCAGCACTCCTCGTTTCTCATGCACATATCTGACCGGCGAGAGCACGGGAAATGAGGAGTGCGGAAAATTTGCTCCACACCCCTGATGCAAAACAAATTAAGAATGCATTTTGAGGAGGGATAAAGATTCGGCAAAAAATTAAGTATTGAGGTTATTTATTTTTTGAATCGGATTCTTCCCTGTCACAACATAGTTACCCGCCACAAGGACATTTGAGCTTATTTCGAAACCACGAAACACCATGGAAAACCAAGCATAATTTTGGATGAAGTATAAAGAATTAGCGAAATGGAACATATTTAGGCTATTGTCAATAAAAAAAATTGGTTGAAGTACTAAGTCAATAATGATTTATTGGCATCAGATTTCAGCCACAACGCAACACCACTTCGAATTCAAGGATCCCTCTCGGAACCGGGAGACACCTGCTTATTCTGGCAAACGCGCACTAGTGTTGTTAGATCGAATAATTCGCATTCGCGAATGATTTCTCAGCGATTGCTCGAGAATGAAATTCATTCGCGAATACATTCCTCGATTCTATCCGCGAATGATCGGTCACTCGCGAGTGTTATTCGCGAATGAATTTGCATTCATTCGTGAGCAATGACTGGGCATTATCCAATCATTTCTCACTCTTGGCCGCGCAAATAACAGCCCAGCGATGACCAATTATTCGCGAATAAAATGCAAAATCATTCGCGAATAAACGTGATTCGCGAGTGGTTTTCTCCTTTTCATTCGCGAATAGATTGACCGAGCGAATAGGTTTGGAAATGAAATTCGCCGAGCAATACTCGGCGAATAACACTCGAATAAACAACACTAACGCGCACCTTTTAGGCAACAAGCGGCAATCTATGGTCGTGAAAATAATGATTTACTAACAACAGAGAGCAGCAGGATTGATTATTGCAGAGCCCCTATAGAAAGACTATTCGCTGAATCGCCGAATCACCATCAGAAGTCACATCAAACGAAAATACTGTGTAATATTCGTATTTCCCCCAAATTTCACATTTAGCAATGCTATCTAGTTCTGATGCCCTTTACTACATCAGGCAAAACGGGAAAATGACGGGGATAATTAAAATTACGAGTATTGTTAATATTTTAGAATAATTAAAATTATTCTAAAATAACTGATTGGTGATCGCTATTGCGATCAGGACTTTACAAGATCCCTCTAGAATATAGCGCAAAATGGAGAGGAGGTGAAGCTTCTTTGATAGTGAATATATTTATTTTATATTTAATAAAATAAAAGACTGACTGGTGAACTCGAGAGCGATCTGGACATCATTCTCGTCGATCTGCTGCTTCTCGCAGTGCCCTGAGACCGACTTCGCCGACTCGAGCACGCGACGCGTCGCCATGTGCGCGATCTGCGGATGATTATTGATTGATTGGTTACCGTAACCTGATCGATCGTTCGTTGTTGGACCGAATGACTTATCTCTACATTTGGCACACATCTTGTTATTCTCTTATTTTTTTTAGAAAGAGCTACTGTTTCTGTTATGGAAATCGTATGGGGATTGACCATCACAGGGGAACGAATGAAAATAACATTTGCTGAACCCCCGAATCGCCAGGCCTGCTCAACGGCTGTGGTAACTAGAGGCAATTATTTATATTACTGCCGTAACATGATCGATCATTAACCACCCTGAAGAACCCGCTCCCAACCGTATAACTACAGTAACCCTTACCGCATGCATCTATACTTACAGAACCCCACCCGCTGTACAGTACCCCTCTCCCTTACCGTATACCCCCAGCACACTACAGTACCCCTCCTCTCCCTACCGTATACCTCCAGTACCCCAACTATCTCACTCTTCCGTACACCTGCAGTATCCCTCCCTCCTACCGTATACCTCGAGCAGCTGGGCGACGACTCTCGGCTCGTACTCCTGGACGCCGGCGTCCTTCAGCAGCTGCTCCATGCGGGCCACGTCCGACGAGGCGCCCGTCGAACCCATCGTGGTCCTGAGCGGAAGACGGGGGTTACGGTAGGATGAAGGGGTACGGTAAATGTAACGACATCGGAGGGGAGTTGGTTGCGACAACAATGAAAAAGCTGTCGGAAAGGAACAGAGGTGATCATAAGCAAGTGTCGCCGGATAGTGCTCTCTCCCTCGCCGTTCAGAGTGTGCAGAATGGAGAGACACTATTGGATCCGGAATCACTAGTCGACAACACGTTAATTAACAACCATTTTCATGTTTCAGCAATTAGTGGTATCTCAGTAAGGTCAGAACCTGTGATTTGTATAGTTCATACGATATTTCAATAAAAGAATCCTTTATCGATACTTAGCGACAAAGCCGGGCGTAATTATACATATTACTGGGTATTTCAGTGAGCGAATAAGTTATACACACACAATCGACAAATCGATATTCATAAACTGGGCTGGTTCAGGGTATGGTAGGAGGGTACGGTAGTGGCGAGGTACGATATCGAGAGATTTCTCAGAGGGGGATCAAGCTGCTACATCGATTGCTTTGGTATACAACGGAGAGAGGAAAAAAACGGTGTGGAGTGTGTGGGGGTGGAATACTGTAAGTGGGGGATCGCGACGGGTTTTCGCGCGCTTTTCCCGATTCAAATCTTTGATGTTCAGGCGTGCATGACCGCCCGCACGAAGTCGGCGATATTGACGTTGCCGTGCGAGTCGTTGTGTCCGGCCAGCAGCTGGTCCACCTCCTCGTCCGAGAGACGCTCACCTGAAGAGATATTGGAATGGGTTTGGGATGGATTCGCCTGATGAGATTGGAATGGATTTGACAAGCCCAAATTCCAACATCATGAACACATCAATATGATTTTGACTCATCTCATCATTGTACTGTTCAATGCGCAGGTGTTATTTTATTCGAAAAACATGCGCGAGCTGGAACGAGTAAATGTTTAACAGAGCTGATAACTACAAGCCCTGTAACAGCGAACTACCACGAGAGTGCTATCATGCAGTCTAGACTCATTAATTAACGGGTTGGAAAGTTTGACCGTTTGGAAAGATGAGACTGGAATATGGATAGACTCGCATGAAATGCACTCTCCATTCTGCACACCATCTCGCCGTTCAGAGAAACGAGAGAGTGTGAAGAACGAAGAGAGTTGAAAACCGAAACGAAATCACTAACGCGCACGCATGCACCAACATTTCATTAGAATTTTTTTTACCACGGCCCATGAGAAGACAATTAGAAATAGCTGAATGGAGTAAATATACAGCACCTCTGAAGCGTCAAACCACCACTAAACATAACACGATCACAGATAGGAATCTACACTTAAAGCGAATATGGGTGGGTTCAACTTAATATCCATGTTTTCACCCTGTGCACGTCCTACGCTCATAAGTGGTAATTTGTTTTCCCCCTGCGTAACAGCAACCCACTAACGAGTTTTGATCCTTCCCAAATATCACGAACTGTTGCAGCCTCGATCTACCATGACTTTGAATGTGATGTTTGATTCGATACATTTTGATGGGAAGACGAGATTATTTAGTTCTCAACACGGGCACGGAAGTTAGCAAACTCAGACCCGCACGCGCCCTACCAAGTAACTCTGAAACTCCGAATCGCCAGGAACGAACAAAGCTGCGCAAATCTGCCGTCATGCAGCAAATAAGACCGATACAGTACAATCATCTTATCTCCAATCCTCCATATCCATTTCAAACTATAGTAACAATTCCAAGCTACCGTAATCAATCCCAATCTAAAGTAATCCATCCCAAACTACCGTAATCCAGTCCAAACTATGCCGTACCGAGGGTGGTCAGGAGGTGTCTCAGCTCGGCGACGTTGATCATGCCGTTGCCCTCCTTGTCGAAGTGCGAGAGACCCTCCACGAAGTCCTCCACCTGCCACAATTAATTATATTATTTACCATTTAATTAAATGAATTCAATAATTTAAAAAAAAAATCAAATAGAAGGTTGTATCCTAGTTTCCACAAAGCAACTCTCGAGCGCAATAATTTTTATGACAAGCAATCGTTTTATCGGAAATGGGGAAAACAAATTTGATGTTTCGAGCGGTGCTCAAAGCTGATCACTGCACCGAAATAAGTAATGCTCCTCTGCCATCAACATGAATCAACAATCAATCGTCAGCCCTTGACGCCTACCGTAATCCAATCAATCAATGCCACCCACCGTATGCTTCTCTCTCTTCCTGCCGACGGACTGGAGGATGGGCACGAAGTCTTCGAAGGAGATGCGCGTCTCTGCAATATGCGATCGATATTGAATGAGTTACCGTAACCAGATCATGTCACATCTCACAATACTAATATTGCGAGCAATGCACAGCCAATTACTCATATCAAATCATAAGTTCGGCTTCTATCCCCCCTCCAAACATTTCATTCAATTACCGTGCCCCAATCTCATCTCTACTATACTCAACCAGTTACCGTACACCTATCTCAGTCCTACCGTACTCAACCAATTACCGTACCCGGGTCGGGCCAGGCGGAGCAGCACTTGCGGATGTCCGCGTCCGTCGGGTTCTGGCCGAGCGCGCGCAGCACGTCACCGACCTGCAAGAGGATAAACGTAAAAAATATAAAAACACATTATTAATATTATTATTTATTTTGCTGCGATGTGCTCGAAGTTTAGATCGCTCTTGTAAGAAAGCCGGCAATTGGTAGAGATAGCAATCAAAATTAGGACGTTAATAGAAAAATTTTAGGAAAAATAGACCGCTCATTTCGAGTTTCACACAGTTTTCTTAGCCGATGATCATACCGAGCAAGTGATGGAACAGGCGGAGAAACTCTTACTAAAACCAACCTCACATGTGCACACTGTCTAGAATATGCTACGCTAAATACCTAGAATTTGGTGACGAAGAGCGCATGATACAACTACTGAAAGAGGCCTCCTATGTATTGCTACCGTACCCTCAAATACCGTATAAACCGATCTATCGTAACCCCCTCCCGCCCTGCTACCTACCGTATACCTGACTAATCTACTGATCTACCGTAACCTCAGATACCGTATCCACTGGCCTACCGTATACCTGGGCGACAGCGATGCGCTCGTCTCCACGCGCGTCGAAGTAGGAGAAGACCTCCCTGCACTCCTGCAGCTGCTCCTCGGACACGCCGCCTCCAGACATGACGAGTGGCTGGAAGCAGAATTTCGTCAGCCTTAGTGATGCCGTGGATCGAATAGTTACCCTCTCCATTATGCACACTCTCTCGTTTCTCTCAATAACTAGAGTGTGCAGAATGGAGAGAGCACAATTCAGAATCACTAAACAATCAGGAGGGGAAATACATGAAGAGGAATCACGTAAGATGCGGTAATTTTGAGAGAAGATACATGAATGAGCGTGGCTGCAAGCGACGATGGATTACTAGGTGAGAATGCGTTTCATCGATACGATGAAACACAAGATGCGCGGGCATAATAATTGGAGACGATTGGCCGAAGAAGAAGGATTACATCATCACTATGAAATGGGAGGAGCAAACAACACAAGCGAGAGAGGCTGTAAGAAAAGGAAATTACGTAATGTCGACGCAATCGACAAAAAGCCAATGTTACAGAATGAAAACTGCAGGATAAGTGGCAGCTAGCAGAAAGATGATGCTCAACAATCGCAAGGGGGAAACATGGAAATGAAACCCATAGGATGCGACAATGTATTGAGCTATCAGACATAAGTAAGAGTGGCTGCAGTTGAGGGTGTGATTACCAGGTGAGAATGAGTTTCATCGACTCAATGTAAAACGATTGCGACGAGCAGGAATGTTGGTCGTCGGGATTTAAATGGGAACAACACGCGAAAAAATCGAATGATGCGCATGATAGAGGTGAATTTGAGTAACGTTTCGCTGCCCGGTAGGTGGGAATGAGTTTCATCGATTCTACGAGAAGCGAATGAGATGAGCAGGGTCAATGGATGAAGCTTTGGAAGTATAAAAAAATTATAAAACTCTCAACCTCCCTAGCGGCGGAAATAAATTTAAAAAAGAGTTTATAGAGATATCGAGGCTCGCTTTTAGAACGAGTGATTGAGTTATCAACAAGACCAATAATTACAAGAACACTTTATCATTATCATGGTGGGCGCAATTAGCAATAGACTACTTCAGACATTTACAAATATCGGTTGAAAGCACTGGTGTTGCCGGATCGGTTCGTGCTCTCTCTCTCTCTCTCTATTCTGCACACTCTTTCCTTGATCAGACCAGCGAGACAGTGTGCAGAATGGAGAGAGTCACTATTCGATGCAGCAACACAGCAACAAACAATAGATCATAAAGCACGCGAAGAAAGTGATAAAACCGGCACATTAAGTATACTATCATCAAGAGGGAGGAGCATAATATGCAAAGGAGATCAATCGATATCATATCATCAGGGTGAGATGGGGAGTGAGTGAGGGAGGGAGAGACAAGAGATCAGCACATTCCAGGATATGCGCGAGTGAAAGTGTTCACCCGATCATATAAATACATCATCAAATTGTACACGACAAGGACTATTCACATAACAACAAATCAACAAAGTAATCAATGGTACACGGCTTGAAAACTACTTGAAAATGAGTGGGAAAGTGGAGGGTGAAACACACACGGATGACTAATGCCTAAAGACAGGAAAGGTTTGAAGGGGGTGGGTGGGGTGAATGGAAAGGGGCCGAGGAGGGGGCGAGAGATCACAGAGGAAGGAGAGAGTGGCCATACAGTCAGAGTGGGAGTGTCCTATGCTGGATTCACACAGAGAGAGACAGGCGGGTGGGGGAACGGCCCTGTCAAAGGGGAGCGATGGAGTGTGCCAAATGGAGAGAGTGGTCAGACAACCGGCGAGAGTGCACGCGGATCGGGGAGGGCGCGCGAAAAGAGGGAGCAGAGAGGGGCGAGTGAGTGTGCAAAATGGAGAGAGAGAGCAGGCGGAGGTGTTATTCGTGCCCTGAGGCGATTTGGAGCCGGGAGGGGGAGCGCACACAGAAAATGTGATCAAAGACTGGAAGAACAAGGGGATGGGGGAGACTATGGAGGAAGCGAGGGGGCACAGATTAGTGAAGACGGAGAGGCGATTAGGGGGAGAGGGAGGGGAGGGTGAGTGTGAGGGAAGACTCTCCTCGATTCGCGTGCTCTCTCGTCGCCCGGAAGTCAGAAGAGGAAGGTCGAAATTTGAATCTCCCGCCTCCTGATCCGTTCCGCGCCCTTAGCCCGCTGCTCACTCGTTCACGACCGAACCGATGACGAAGGACAGCTGCAAATTATTTTGTTTTTCCAATGGAGGTTCCAACGTTAATTGAAATTGAAATACGTAAAATGTTCAGGATAATATCATGTTCGAGCAACCCATATCCACCAAGTGTCTGGTACAATGAAACACCGAAAGCACCAAACAATTACCTCCGACTCGTACATCTGAACCTGGATCTCCGCAGTTCGCTCTGAGGTCACATCTGGAAAGATCAACGATCAGAGAACAATCAAGGAATTTAGAAATCAATCCCGCGAACGATTGATCAGGAACTAGCCGCGCACAAATGATTTGGTTTTCTACACTGAGCTCTGGAAATCAACTTCCCAAAAATTTCAGGGATAAACGAATCAACGCTAACCGAGATTCACCTGGAACCAAATTTTCATTCGCCGCTTAACAAAAACAACGAGCTTTTGAGAAAAGATTTGAAATCTATCACCTCTCTACTACACTGCAGTTCATACATAACTTTTTTTAAATATAAATAACAAAAATGTGAATAAATAAATAATAGAATAAACAAATGAACTGACTGAGTGTGCAGGTGCAGTGGGGCGCGGAGAGCAGCCCGCCGAAGAAGGTGTTCAGCGATCGGAGGTTCAGCTTCGTCCGGAACGGATCGATCTCCGTCGAGGCTGCAATGGATACAGTAATCGGTTAGATACAGAAAAAAATGTAGGATACCGTAATCAATTGGGAATGTTCTCCACCAGTGATCGAAAAGTATGTCAAAATCGACATGATAGACATTGAGAGCGCATTTCATTAAGCGACACTATTATCGGGCACCTTTCACGGATGAAAATGTTCACTTGGCATCACACCACACCATTCGCCGTTCTACACCGCGGATGTCGTTTCAATTTGTAGCTCTCTCCATTCTGCACACTCAATCGCTGCTATAACCGGCGAGAGTGTGCAGAACGGAGAGAGCACACGGCGGACTGAAATCCTACCGACACCCGGACCGCATGGCTAATAGTAAAAATGACGACAAGTGAAAAATTATACTCAGTTTGTTCCTACAAAAGGCGCGCGATTCAAACGGTAGAAAAATCTGGTTTCTGTGACAGGACCAACTATTATATCAGGATCACCTTTTTTTGAATTCCCTGAGAAGCGCGGGAAAATTTGCCCCCCCCCCCTCGAGCAGGAGCGAATAAAATTTGAAAATAAAAAAGCGCGACTGAATAAAATTTGAATATTTGAACTTATGATGTGCATGTTACTCGAAATCTTCGCGGGACGCGGAACTCTTTCGGTTGTTAGTGGTTGGAGGTGGAGTCCGTCTTTGAACCTACTATATTTAGTGGAATCTGGGGGCGGGGCATCGTTACAAATTCTAGCCATGGTTTTCGCCTCGGGTAGGATTTCAGTCCGCCGTGGAGAGCAAGGACTGATTCCTGCTCAATTGACGCAGTACACCCCGCATTCCACCGTAGTCTCGCAAATCGTAATGTACTCCTCACACATGTACCGTAATCAGCAAAATGCAAGACAGGAGTGCGCTCACTACCGTTTCTAAAATCCATTTCTAAAGGCAATGATCACAGTTGCACTACAATAATCTGCTCCATCAGGCAATGAGTAAACCTCACCACTTTCAATTTATAGTGCGCACCACACACAACTACCAAAATCAGCAAAGTGCACGATTGACCGCTCACGTGGACCTTGAGGCAATCTTCACAGTTCACTACCGTAACCCTCATCAATTAGCAATGTTCACGATACACTACCACCGGCAATGAGTAAACCTCACCGCTCACGTCGACCATGCAGTCGGGGAAGAAGACGACGGTCTTCGCCTGCTCGAGCTGTGCTCCCAGCGAGAACTTGCCCTCCTGGTCGCACTGGAAGATCTGCAACAATTAATGGAGATAAATATTTTCGAAATTGTTCGTTTCCAAATGTTGCAATGTATGTTCCGAAGAATTATTTTTTTCGAGGATCAATTATTTTAGAATGGTTACGCAAGAATTTCTTGCATGATAAAATATGAGGGATTTGAATTCCAAGGCAAGCTACTAGCAAAAATAGATAACGTTAAGCCGGAAATGCACTGAAAGAAACCTGAAAGCGACAGGAAAGACTACAGGATACGTTCTAAGAACCGTCACGCGACACAGCAGCTGAATACTATTTCCATGTTTAAATTGGCTAGCTGAAACACCGATACATCCAATATCAAAGAGGAATAATAATACGCGTTAGATAATCACACGGGTGCTCAAACCAGTCTTTCACCTGCATTCGAAATCAAGAGAACTCGTCGGCCACGCCCCTAATTCCGGGAGCCAATGAGCGCAGAGCAAGGCCGAGCTGGCAAAATTCCAGCTTGCGTTGCGGTTGCGGCGCGGTCTGGTCTCACCGCGATCGTTCATTTGCCCCCTAAAGTTTTGTTTTCGCGCGCAGCCATTCCAATTTCGATACTATGGCGCCTTTTACTAACGGCTTCTTAATTCCGGATTCGGGCTCGGGACGTTTTTAATGACTGGTCTTGAGCGCCCGTGAATCAGCTAAGAGCACAAAGATCATCGTCGAATACCGTGTACCTTCTAACATTTGAACTGCAACATTTATTCACCTACACAGAATTGTAAATATTTAATGGTTGAACCAACGAAGTCAAAGCATTCTCCTTGAATGTTCATCTTTAAATGTATAGGTTGTAGCACCGAATCACCCACCAAGGCGACATAAAAATCAATTATTTGTTGCCTTTTCCACCTACAACTACTTCATATCAAAGTTCAGAAAATTCTCGAATTACATTGGAACCGTTGGCAGCAATTCATCCAGGCGCTTTTCAGATACGATTGAACAATTTTTTGGTTGTTGCAGACAAAAGAATTCGAGATTTAGCGAAAACCAAATATTCTCAAACTTCAAACACTCATACTGAAACACCTATTCGCCCACCCAGACACAAACATTATTCTTTTTTTATTATTGAATGCATTTCGTCGTCTCAACGATAACCATGATTTTACACCCATCAAATGATCGGACTGAAACACCGACTCACTCACCACAAATAGCCACCACAACCATTCGATTGATATTTCTGCATGCCCTCGAAATTTAAGCAAATACATTTTTACCCACCACAAATCGAGCCTGGGACTGCTTGAACTGCTGCAGGGTCTTGTAGATGGAACGGGCCGATGGCATATGGATTACCTGCAAAGGGAGAAAGCCGTTACCCATGTGGATTAGGTTCTAGCACTCTCCATTCTGCACACTCACTCGTTTTTTTTCAACAGAGTGTGCAGAATGGAGAGAATAGTGACGCCCATGATATCCCTAGCGGTCATCCTTCATTCATTTAAATGTAAATTAGATTTCAGGCAAGGGATACTTCAGATGCTGAGAACGATATCCAGATATGTAAACCAGCATAACCGAGTATCAACGTTTCTATATCTACAGATGTAAATAAATGGCCAGCCTGAAACGGTGAAGCGCCAACCATATTGAACACGCATTTCACGTATCCTACGTAATGATATTTTTCTAGCACGATTCTACGCAATGGATTTTAAAAAAATGTATTTGGCAGCGATTACCTATCTGGATGCTCTAAACTAGGCACGGCGTTTTGGTTCTCCGTTCTCTACACTTTCTCTTATTTGTCTGCTAAACTAGTGTCGAGTCGGTACTAACGCTCTCCAATCTGCACACTCTTCGTAAGTTTGATCTACGATAGTGTGTATACTTAAATGGTCCGAAAACAACAAATGACATCCCTATTCTCAACTTCTCCCACCTTTCCGAGTGGCTGCTGCTGCCGCTCGTACGCTTCCCATCGCTTCTCCGTCACCACCTGCGAGAGGTAAGTTTCAGCTTTGGGATAAGTCCCAACCAGAAGCCATATTCCAGTTTAGCTCACATTCACAATTCGAAAAACATACAAATCCGTCACTACCAGCAGTTGGGTTTCAACTTTGGGCTAAGATCCTACGAGATGCTGTAAAGACAATATGTGCCAGTCCCATGGTTTCAAACACACATACAAATCATCTCCTTCACCACCTGCGATATCCGAGTTTCACCTTCAGGTTAAGTTCCTAATAGGAGCCATAATGTCAGTTTGAATTCGTCGCATTTTCTAAAAGATACAAACCCGTCTCCACCTACGAGAATCGTGTTTTACCCTCCGGTTACCTTCCGATATCAGTTCTAACTACAGTGGTATCGAGTTTGAAGTAGATAAAAAGCACAAATGGTCAGCCTTTGCGAATACGTCGCTACTGGTAATGTGATAAATATTTAAAATTAATATGTGAGAATATTATACCGTAACCGGGATGTGATGAGAGACGTGGTTCTCGCGCATTTGCACCAGGAAGTGAGGCTTCTGAAATATAAATTTATAAATTGATGTGATTGGTCACGCATTGACAATCGTAGTTGTGTTTCAGTGAAATTACTTCTAACAAACAATTGGCTGGGGATTGATGGTTCTGCCGTGAATCGCACAACAAAATAATTTTAAATTGAGTAAACGATTCGCTGTATCATACATTCCAAGTCACCTGTTTCACTTGAATCACTTCAGAAAAAAAACAATTAGCTTGGGATTGATGTGTTCAAGTTGAATCGTATACCAAACAATACTATTTTCACGTGTAGAGAACGTGACTAAAACTGAAGCAGTGACATTCATTTAAAATTGTTTTCGTAGTTCATTCCTCGCCTATCCACATTACACTAATGTTCTCACAAAAGATTAGACTAGGAAAGATTAGCGAACTGACTCTACCTTCACTCCCAACGTGTCGTTCCCAGCAGCCTTGTTGAAGAGCTTCCATCGCACGTGACCCTTCGATGCATGGAATATATCCGTCAGCTTTCTGATCTGGAATCGATTGAGTGGGCGGTTCTTGAACAGAACGCCGGAAGCCCCGCCCCTTTTATGCCACGCCGCCTTACACCTATGTAAAAGGAATGTGAATGCGGTTCTCTCTATTCTGCACACTCTGCCGCCCGACTAGACAGGCAACAGAGTGTGCAAAATGGAGAGTGCCAAAATCGAACCGACATCCCTAGCGAGGAATAGAGGATTCTTTTAACAACGAACTGTTCTGGGCATCACAACGAGATCAGAACAAGACGAATTCAAAGAATGACAGATCTATTGCGAGGTAATTACAATTATAAAACAAATAAATAAACCCCACCTCAACCTCCAGCATGATGAATGGGACGTCCTCGGAGAAGGGCAGGAAGGCCTAAACGGTGTCCTTTTAGACTAATTGTATTTTATTTTATTATTCTAACCTAGTACTGGAAACATAACACAACACGATATGCCACATGCTCAGTTAAGAAAGAAAGAAGTCGCCCATATGATTCCTTTCTCCCAATAGAACCTTCACATCAGTTTTTAAGCACATTTCCAGACTGGTAAACGCAGCTAAAACGATATCTTTGAGAAAATAATCATACGTCAAGACTGAGACATTGGAGGAGACAGGGTGAGTGGTTGCTAACATAAGTGGAGAAGGCGCAACTGGTGTCGAACTTGAGAGTGAGCGAGTGGCCGCCGTTCTTGACCGTCTCGGCGCTGTGCAGGGCGATCGCGTCCGGCCCGATCTTCATGCCGATCTTGTGGTGGCAGATCGCCGCCATCGTACGCAGATATCCTGCAAGATTCGCGTCAAAATCGAGGAAACAAAGCCAAATTTTTCGTTTCTGACTAGCTTATTTCGCAACAACCTTGCCTTACTTCTCTATTTAGCCACTTATACGTTCCGGATATAATGTTTCGCAATCTGGACTCAATACAGAAGAGAAATGGAAAAAAAAACAGACGTCGTAAGGCAAGCCCGACGAATAAACTGAGCAAAACAGGCGGAAATCGAGGAAATGGGGGCCAACTCACGTGTCACATTCTCCACACTGCCCTGGTCGGCGATCGTGCAGGAGAAGCGCATCGCACGAGGCGATGAAACGCTAATTAGGCGGGGTAATTATCGAAGAAAAATTTGAAAGAACGAGCGCAGAGACGCCGCAAGTACCTACAGTGGAGTACGGTAGAATGGAGCATTGCCAATTGATGAGTGATTTTTCAACAAACAAAAAAACAATTTCAAACCATTCGAATGTCTTATCGAACGATATCTATTGGAGTACCAATTGTGGAGCACCCACTAGCCGAGGAAAATTTCACATGCTTAATAGTAGGTAGGGATGCAAATTCGGCTTTAGCTCTCTCCAATCTGCACACTATCTCGCCAGTCAGAGATACGAGAGTGTACAGAATGAAGAGAGGCGAAAAGCGAAACGACATCACTAATTGTAGGTATTACTCGGCTCCTACCAGTTCTGATGTACCGTACATTTCTTTTCCTGTTACCGAGTTTGCCTACTGAAAGTTTGATCGAAGATCTACCGTAATTTGCACGTGTTCAAAGACAAAAGCGGATCATCGATCGTGATGAATATTCAATTCACTAATCTTGCCAATTATTCAATCTAATCCTCCACTTTGACTGGCAATTCTCAATGGAAATGCATTCATTCCGCCCTATAAAAGCTGGTCCGAGCGGTCTCCTCCTCACAACCAAGTCGTCGACATGGCTCAGTCCGTTCCTCCCGGAGACATCGCCACCCAGCCCGGCACCAAGATCGTCTTCAACGCCCCCTACGATGACAAGCACACCTACCACATCAAGGTACGGTACCCCTTCCCCTCCTCCCTTCCACCGAACCCCTCCCTTCCTTCGTAGTGCCTACAGTAACCCTCTTCTCTTCAGGTGACCAACTCCTCTGCTCGTCGCATTGGATGGGCCTTCAAGACCACTAATATGAAGAGACTCGGAGTCGACCCCGCCTCCGGAGTGCTCGACCCCAAGGAGAACGCCCTCATCGCCGTATCCTGCGACGCCTTCGCCTACGGACAGGAGGTATGGTATCGCCCCACCCTCCCCGCCCCTATATCCTACTGTAGTCTACTGCACACTTGATATCGTAGTCGTGTTTCCTACAGTATCGCAGACCCTCCCCATTACCCTATCCATCCTAATCTCATTCCCTTCAGGACACCAACAACGACCGTGTGACGATCGAGTGGACCAACACCCCCGACGGAGCCGCCAAGCAGTTCCGCCGCGAGTGGTTCCAGGGCGACGGCATGGTCCGCAGAAAGAATCTCCCTATCGAGTACAACCCTTGAGCGTTCATAAAGGATAAAGGATTTGTTCTTTTTGAACATTTGTTCCTGGCACAATATGAGAGAGGGAATACAGTGGAATCAAATCGGGAACTAACCAGGAACCAGGGAATGGACTGCTATTTGAACCATTTGCTTATCTTCTTGCTTGTCATATTCCTGCTGTCACCTGTTTTTCCATTTCATTCATCTTGTCAATCCTTTCCCTCCCCCCCCCCACATTCCGCGTTTCGCACCATTTCTCCCTGCTGAACGAAAAAGTGTTCAACATGATTTGAACGAGCGTCTTCAGTCCTCTCCATTCTGCACCCGTTATCGGCAGCCAGACAAAGATGAAGTGTGCAAAATGGAGAAAGGGATTATTCGACCAGGAAATACTGTCATGTTCACAAATAATTTATAAATAGGAGAAATTGTAAATCGCAAGCTGCACTAAGCATTGACCCTTGAACGTCACGAATTTTATGAGACAGCCAACCCCCGCTCTTCCCATTCAGTACACTCTTTCGTATCTCCGATAAGCGAGGAAGTATGTGGAATAGAGAGATGATTATTCGCAAGACAACGCTAGAGATCAAAGATCAAACTATCCACTTATTCTCAGCCCATCCTCATTTCTACATTCATTAGAAAATCAGTCATAAGCATTTTTTCGTATACATCTTCCGACCGCGACCAACTTACTGATAGCTTTAACTATCAATTGGAAGATAAAAGTACAGGGTGCGCCAAAATTACTCGGACAAACGAATATAATTTATCCAAATAACTTCAAATAGGAAATCCCTATATTTGCAAAAATCATTTAAAAGAGGAACAATAGAGTAATTGCCAGTAATAGTTTGAAGTTAATCGACTCAGTCATGTTGAGCCCATGTGTTGTTGCGCCCAACTATACTCGATTTTGAATGTTTCGGGCGCTATGTGATTGGTTCATAAAATTTCTATGCTTCAACCGATGGGATATAAGATTTTTCACTATACTAATGGGTCAGTGAGATCTGTGCCTAGTAGTGACAGAACTATCCACTTCGAAGGCCACTCTCTTGGACCCTAACGCTATTTGGGAACACACGGAGCGCAATCATTACATAGACACATAAGGACAGAGATATATTTTCATCCATCGGCAATAGGACCATGATGTTCCGTTCCCAGTAAGACACCACCATATACTATTCCGACCTTTAGTTACATAGTCGAGATAGCAAACGCGATCGAGATAAACATTTCCAAATTAGAGTGCAAGTCTCCAGGTCCGCATGTTCGGAATGGTTCGGCTCAAAAATCAATGTGATCCAGATTGAAGGCGAATCCTCTAATAAATATTTTATGATATTAGCATAGGGAATTCTGCGTTTTTTTGGAATCAACAGTCACTGAGGCCACTGAGGCCACCCCTCACTAACACTTAATTTGGCTGAAAATATTGAAATGTGGCAAATATGTCAACTTTTCGTCCCTCCCAGAATTCGACACCAATTGGACTTGATCCAATAACCGGAATAGAAAGTGAGAGGTGCTATGTTATTGTTATAGTAGTATTAAAGACTGTGACATACAATGCATAGAAGAGGCAAGCAAATGTTTGATAATTATGCACAGCATATTTGTAATATCGTTCGACAGTGCCTTCCGAAAAACAATTGGTTCTCAATACTCCTTAGCCCGATTCCAATGAGGGATATATTATTTTATAGCCCAATGGATGAACATAATAGTGTGAGATTCTAGCAACTGTTAGTTGATTAGTATCGGCGATTCAAAGTGGAATCGAGGCGCGGGAATTTGGAATGCCGATATGTTCACTTCGGGTCTCTACCACTTATGGGGCAAACGAGCGAGCCCTAATTCGCGATCATTATTAAAATGCTCTAGTGTTATTCTCAAAGTGTTATCAACTTCAAATGACAATGAGCGAAAACGAAGGAGATATTCAGAATTTAGGTTGTCCGGGTAATATGGGCGCACCCTGTAGGTGCCTACACTAGTCCTCACCTTCTCCATTAATTCACTGGAAATATTGATCATTCACAGATATTTAGATTGTATCTAGACAGTTATGTTCAACCATTTGGCAACTCTAGCACTTATTTTTATCGAGATAAACCGGGATGAGAAACAAAAAGAAAATTATTTTTTGCAAGAACATTCGACAACAAACAAAAATACATAATAATTATTGATTAGATCTACGAATGAGACATTAAAAAGTGGAGCTATGTGAACTGTATTGAAGCAACAAGAGATCAAAGATCAAAAGCAAGAGAACACAAATAATTTCAGATCCTCGTATCCGTTCCCCTTCGTCCATCTCAAACGACACGGGGGTCGAAACTAGTCGAGAGTAACTCTCTAATTCCACCCCATTCCGCTCCATTCCCCGTGCCCGTGCGGTCTAAATTGACAGATCGAAAGTGAAACTCCTAACCAAGCACCATCCTATCCAAGCAAATTGAAATCTCAAACGAGATATTCGATGATTAATAAATAATTATTATGTTCAATGATTGCAATTGTTCGGACAGTTGAAAAAGAGATATGAAATATTGAGTTTCACTTTCGATCTGTCATTTTAAACCGCACGGGCACGGGGAATGGCGCGGAATGGGGTGGAATTAGAGAAGTTGCAGTTCTTTAAGGATTGCGTACCCTAGACGCCCTAAATTGTGGTCGAGTTTTTAGCTCGTTGCAGAGCTCTCGTCAAGGGCAACAACATATCAAAAAATTGGAACTACGTTTTGCCTAGTTTTCGAGTAAAATGGGATTGAATTTTGCATGATTATGCAAATTTTGAGATTAGACTAAAATTAATAAAAACAGGCGTGATCAGCGCATGAAAATGACCCAGGAACTCGGTTTTCATAAGATTTGGTGGTCATTGGCTTTCACTGTGCTCTTAAACGTGGAAAAAGAGTCGATATTCCAGGCTCATTAATTATGCAAATTTGGGTCACATGGAAAAGTTAGTGATGGAAATCGATGAGGGACACCGATAGCTATCAGATTCTGGAAAAAAATGGGAATGCCTAATTTTGCTGTACGGAGGGGTGGCGAGAATTAGGCAAACACACTGATAAAAATTGATCAGTATTAATGATTGGAAAATTAAGAGAGGATATGATGCTCACTTCAGGTTGAGCTGCTCGAAACATGACGAAATGAGAGCGAAGAAGTCGATCGTCTGAATAAATTCAGGTATAATAGCCATCTTATCGAATACAACTTTCGAATAATATTGTATATTTACCGATAGTTGATCGTCTCTCTTTCTCCTCTCTTCCAAGCGTGCGATTTGTTTCTGAAAATATCCTTGTGAAAATAAAGATAAAAATCATTCTAAAGCAATACTTCGATAAGAGAAAAAAAATCGAATTTATAACATTACTTGTTCGACCAATGTCTCAAATCGTTTGATGAACATACCTCGGATTCCTCCGAGTTCATTTTACTCATTTTCATATCTGCCTCGAGTTTATCAAGTATCTCACTTCTCTTCGCATATCTTCGCATGATTGCCTGAGAAATCAATACTTTACTCATGATCATATTTCCAAAGCTAAATCAATGTGAGGTCGCTTGCGTTATCGGTATGCATAGTATTCCTCATAGAAACATCTCATCGCATGATTGCCAACCTCATGGTCATTAACTCGATGGAGATAGTCGACAATTTTCATGAAAATGTTCTCCATTTTATCTGCCTCTGATTCCTGAAAAACGAGTTCATATAAGATTTAATTTTCAATAACTACAATTGCAGTAAAATCGAAGATGCATATTAGTATAATTTAAGATATTTAGTCATAATCTGAGACCGATTTTGGGCCGATTCCATTGATCAATGTTTCGCAAAGAAACTGGGAATGAACAATGATCATGTATAGCTCTCCAAGATCAGGTGAGAGGATAGGTCATATAGATAACCGTGTATTTATCCAGCACTATGAAATGATGTTTCAGCGGTTGGTGATTATGCATTCTATCACAATTTATATCAGATCCTCGCGGAGAGTGAAAATCATTAAAGCATAAAATTACAGGGCGAAGGGGAGACTACCCTGACTTCCCTAATTGGCGATATCAAGCATCTCAAACTAGTGTCTGTCAAACTACAGGAACGTCAGAATCATCACGAGGTGAGAACATGAATCTAATGAAGTATTACTGACAAAGGGCATTCAATGACATAATTACGTATTGCAGCGGCCATTTGATGTTTAGAGTAATATTGTACTGTACTGTAAGAGGGAATTGGGGGTGGTGGTTTCACAGTTTACACCATACTTTAATTGACTTTGAGATTCGCTTCCTCATAAGCAATTTTTGGTCATCATTTGAGACACACCCAAAGAGTGAACTCATGCGACAGTTTTGAGTCAACTGTGCCACTCTCTTCTGCTTTTACAAAGAGTGCGGTAATTTTTTAAAAAATGTCACAGTGTGGAAAAAAGTTTTTGATTAATCAAGAAAAAATTTCAGAAAACAATATGGAGACAGAATAAGCTTACGATGACCCAAGGACGAATTATAAGAGCGCTCTTACAAGAGAGGGACGACGAATTCCACCTGTCAGCCAAAGTGTTTTGGACTACGGTAACGTAAGTTGATATGACGCTGTTTGCTTAATTTTCGAGTATTTTCGAATGACTGATTTTCGGATATGGCATAGCTCAAAAAGTGTTTTTTTTCACATCCATTCTGCCCCTACGGGCCCCGTTGTCTCCAGATGACGCCACGTCGAAATCACATTCTGATGTGTTACTCTCTAGCGAGCTTCCTTGGGTATATTTTGTGGCGTCGTCAAGATGAGATTTCGATGTGACGTCGTCTTCGCGTCTAAGGGCAAATTGAATGAGTCCATCGTAGTCAGCACCCTCGATGACTCCAAATCATACGGTTTTAGAAAATCGACCTTTTTGAGCTGTGCCAGACTCATCTGATAACACATAAAAATAGGCAAACCGGTTCATATTTATATTGTTTTCAGAATCTTCTTCGCGCTTTCCGCGTACTACATCTACTGTGCTATTGTTGAATACCAAGGTCAGATTGTTCTTCATTTGAATTCTAACATAGCTTACTACTGTGAATAAGTCGTGTTGTTGCTGATATTCTATTCTCTCTCAAGATAGTCAATGGAATTGTTGATCTACCTATGTCACATTTCTACTCATTCCGTAATGTATCGACTAGACACAATGCATTTTCCCTTCATATCCCAATTGCTCGTAGGGAAAATTTACTATCCTCCTTTTCTCATCACACTATTCGCTTCCTGTCTAAGATTCATCGTATTGTTGATCTAAAATTATCCTTTCACACAATCAAGATTCACTTGTTATCTAATCCGGATACTGCCCGCATACTCCAGATAGAGATCCCTACACTGTAGATCCTGCAATCACTTCCCACACTCGCTCTAGATCCATCAGATATACATGGATGGAACGGCCCCCTTCCCGTTCTGAGGCCTCGCCCATCTCATCTGTCAAGAGCATCTGTGAGAGTGTCCAACATCCAAATCTCCCTTCACACCCTTCTCTCCATTCAATTTTCCTTCCCACCCAACCCCCCCCCCCTCTCTCTCTCTCACAATCTTTCAATCTGTATATGTTATACACATGCTCACACCCGTTTGGGTGTATCAATAAATATAAATAAATAGATAACCCATTGCCCTCCCTAGGTATGTTTTTGGTATTTTAGTTTTGACGAACGAAAGACTAATAATCTGTTCTGATTTTCACAGCTCATTTTGCGAAATCTTTCTTGTCTCAGGTGCTAATCGTGGGAGACGCGGGAGTGGGCAAGACGAGTCTCTCCTTCCGATTCTGCAATAGACGATTTCCAGAGCATTCGTGGGTTGAAATATTTTCTTCATTCTCTCCTAATTTTTGAATTGTACGTAATATGCATGATATTCGAGCGATCGACTTGGGAATAGGCGGAAATCAATGTAGTTCGATTGAGCTGGCATTATTTCCCACGAATACGATATAATGGTGAAACATCTCGTAATCGGTATATCATTGAATAAAGTAGATTGCCTCTAAAGTCCTCTTTGATTGTTTTTAGTGGACGTTGGGGACCAATCCCTTTGCAGGTAATCCATATGCCGTCGGCCCGTGCCATCTACAAGACCCTGCAGCAGTTCAAGCAGTCCCAGGCGCGATTTGTGGTGGGTGAATCCGGGTTACAATGTGTTTACTTTAATTTGGAGAATGCTAGAATTTTACATGCAGAATTATCAATCGAATGATTTTGATGGAGAGGGTGGTGTATTTGACGGGTGAAAATCATGGTTATCGTTGGATTGGAAGGCATGCCTACAATAACAATAATAATATTGTTCTGTGTGGGTGGATGAATCGGCGTTTCAATCTGATTGTTTGAGGGTTGAAAATATCTGATATTTGTTAGATCGTGAGTGTTCGTGGTAGTAAATAATATTTTTTCGGGGTCAATTGAGAAAAATCAATTGAGAACGGTGTGGTTTACTCATTGCCTGATCGAGCAGATTACGGTAGAGGGTTGTGAGCATTGCTAATTGATGAAGGTTACGGTTGTGAGCGCACTCCTGTCTTGCACTTTGCTGATTACGGTACATGTGTGAGGTGTACATTATGATTTGCGAGAATGCGGGGTGTACTGCGTCAATTGAGCAGGACTCCGGAATCAGTCCTTGCTCTCTCCGTTCTGCACACTCTCGTCGTTTATAGCAGCGAGTGAGTGTGCAGAACGGAGAGAGCTAATAATTGAAACGACATTCACGCTGTAGAACGGTGAATGGTGTGGTGGTGAACAGTGGTCGAAAAGTCATGCCAATTGAAAATTTTCTTCAGTGAAAGGTGCCCGATAATAGTGTCGCTTAATAAAAATCTATGCGCTCTTGTCGATTTTGACATACTTGTAGATCACTGGTGGTGAACATTCCTAATCGGTTACTGTATCCATTACTGTATTGATGCATCTGATTGGTTACTAGGGTTGACAATTCAAGGATCATAATCTCCTCATTTTGCATACTCTCTCACTGGTCAGAGAATATAGAGTGTGCAGAATGGAGAAAGTAAAAACCGAAATGACATGCCTACTAGTGATGGCAAATCGGAATCGACTCTCCTCATTTCGCATGATCTCTCGTCGGTCAGAGAGGCGAGAGAACACGTGAATTGAGGAGAGTAAAGTTCCGATTTGTCATCACCAATGCCTACTGTATCCACGGCAGCCTCGACGGAGATCGATCCGTTCCGGACGAAGCTGAACCTCCGGTCGCTGAACACCTTCTTCGGCGGGCTGCTCTCCGCGCCCCACTGCACTTGCACACTCAGTCCGTTTATATATTATTTAATTTAATATTTATTTATTCTCATTTTGTTAAGAGAGCAGATCGGTTATTTTGGACGACCCCCCGTAACCGTTGCGTTATCAATGAGAACTACAAGCTCATACTCGGGTACTACTAAAACATTTTGAGTGTGAGACCGTAACTTTTTTCTTTCGCATTTTGGTGAGCTCTAGTATCAAAATTCGACATCTACGGGTGAAAATACGTCTGAAACACCTATAGTCAGATATTTCTGAGATTTCGACTTTTTGACCCAAAAATGACATGACCCCGAGGTCATGAAACAGTTGAAAAAATTGTATTCTCAAAACAATCTGATTATAGGTATTTCTGACGTATTTTTGCGCGTAGAATCCGAATTTTGCCATTAGAGCACATAAAAACAAGAACTAAAAAAGTTATGATCTAAAAACCTTCAAAATTACGACTTTTTTGGCTTTGTTAAAAAATATTAGGATTCGGCGTCCCTGGCGGAAAAATTCGAACAGTGATTCCGATGCATACATGCAATAGCTACAAAACGCGCATAGTGACTACTTGTAGTTCGGCCAAAAAGTTACAACTTTATCCGAAAAACTGAAATTGAAAGTAGAAAAATCCATTTTGGAAACAAACTAGATATCAAGCAGAACGGGTTTTCCAGAGTCCCATGGCACCCCTAGAATAACGCAAAAGATAAATTGTGTCTATCCCGAATGGTTGAGAAAATATGATTTTTCGACCATTTTACCTTGTAATTCACTATTCTCCCTCCGGCAAGGCAGTAACCACAAATAAGTGACCGTTTGTTAAATACGGGACCAAGACCCTCCTAGTACCCGAGTATGAGCTTGTAGTTCTCATTGATAGCGCAACGGTTCCGGGCAGGGGCCAAAATGCTCCAAAATAACGGAGCTGGTCTCTTAATTATTTAAAATTTATTTTTATATGTTCCGATTTCAAAACACATAAAAAATTCTTATCTCCCACGGAACGAAAGCGTAAAAATGAAGACGATTCGTTTATTTATTTCTTATTTTAAGTTTATAGGTTTGTTTAATTAAAAAAAATTCGGCTGACCTTGACTATATCTCGGTCCCACACACACTGTTCTCTCACTGTTCTCTCGCGGAGATCCAACCCGATCATATCCTAAAAATAAAATAAAAATCAGAACTGTGAGATGCGATTGCATGCATCACCATCTTATCTTGTTTATATAAAATACAGACTAAATCGAACTTCATGGATTTTTATCAATGACCTATATTACGTATGTTACGTATAATTTAATCAAAAATTAGGAGCGAATAAAGATAATATTTCCAATTGCATTGCAGAATCGGAAGGAGAGACTCGTCTTTCCCACTCCAGCGTCACCCACGATTAGCACCTGATACGAGAAATAATGGATCATATGGGATTAATCATCGATGAATTTTCAAAATTTATTAATTGTCGTAAACTTCGTCACCATATCGCACTTAGTTGAGCATTGAAACATGCGACTATCAGGTTAAGTTCGAAATTAGTTTTTGTAATCCCAAAATGTGAAGATCAGAACAGAATATTGGACTGTTATTCGCCGAAATAAAATACTAAATACCTTGAATGTCCTTTCCCTCTTGGTCGACAAATTGTGTGCTTCGGGTGATGATTCGATTGATTGATTCATCTGCAATAACTCCCGATAAGGATAAACAATAAAATGAGCAAATATATGTTTAATTAACGAATGGAGGGAGATAAAGCAATATGAGGACGGCGTTCTTCTGGCAAAACGCCAAGTAAGCTTTCGTGGTGAGACCATCGCACATACTCTTGCATTTGCATGCTCTCTCGACGTCCCCTGGCCGCTCTCTCTTCTCTCGCTCACCCCATGTAAAACGCCGTGATGAGTGAAAACTTGTTGATGGTATTTAGCAGAAGAACAGACAAGAAAGGGAAAGAATGACGCCTCAATTAACTGGAGAGGATATGGATACAGTACGCCTCAATTAACTGGAGAGGATATGGATGGAGTAAGGCAAAGGAGAAGAATATTTGCACAGAATAAAGAAGTGGTAAGAAAAGAAACAACAACAACAACAACAAAAAGAGCGGGAAAACTGTATTCAGGTTGAAGATTTTGCTTACAGAATGCGCTTTGAAAATAACTCTGGCTTGGTCATACTTATTACTCGCTTATTTCAGCGCATTCACGGCATTTCAACCGAGAATTGTATAGTGTTATATCCGAAACCTCATCGTGCACGGCCCGTTAATCCCTTGAAAAAAGGTCCACTCCCGCAACCGCGACGCATGCCCTCTAGTGTCAAGTGGGTGCGCTGCATCATTCTGTGATTTGTACCAACTACCAACTGATTTTATTTACTTAATCGCCCTTTTTAGGTGGTTTTATAGGGGTGATCCGAAAGTATCTTCCGCGTTTTTGAAAAATATTTTTCCCAGATTCTAGGAAACTTATCAAGACATACTAAAGTGCGCTGGCTCTAGCAACCATTGCTCTAATATTTAAGCACTTGAGCACTGTATGTACTCATGTCATTGATAAACGGCGCTAATTAGACCAACCCTCATCAAAATTATACAGTCTCAATTTGCATTTTAAAAAATTCGTTCTCAGTTTTGTGTTTAGATAAAAATCATCTTATCATCTCATGAGAGTTTGGAGTTTTCAACTCTCAAATTGCGCTCTACCTAATCTTTTAATTCTCGATTTCATCATCACAACGGAACATTTTTCTGAAAATGTGCGAATTTCTTACCAACAACATTTTGAAAATATTACACATAAATCATAACTGATAATTATCAGAATTTGAAGGAAATTCACTACCCAGAAAGATAAAATTCGAAAAATCGACCATCAAAAAAGGCATAAAAACGATTGATTTCGAAATAGTTCAACCATAGTTCAAGGTATTTTCTATTAACAATTTTTATTAGATGATACAGACCCTTCTTCAACTTTGTTCCCAATCCGGAGTTCCCAACGAAATCCTCCACTGAGCTAGAAAATTTCAAAGATGTAGCCCGAAAACACACATTTTAGCCTATTTCGTCATCATTACGCAATAATTTCGCAATCTTAATATAGAACATTTTTGATCATCTGCACCTTCAATTAATACTAAATAGGATTTAGGAATTCGACTTAAAGTTTACAAGAAATAAAAATTTTCAAAACGCGGAAGATACTTCCCTATAGATTGTTCATTAATTAATGAAATGTTCTGTTGTTTCATACTAAGCGTAACTTTGTAGGCGCTTATGTCTTGTATAGGCTCAATAGATTGTTTATGTCTAAATTCTGCGAATTATGCCGGGAATGCGCTCGTTCTGAAATCGCGCCTTTGCTAGTTTTGACTATATAGTTCATTTCTTAGGGGTTTCTCTCATTTTACCGACTAATGATGACTTGTTATAGTTTCTACCATATAGTGAGAATTTTTAGAAGTTGAAATCATATTTTTATCTTTGATTTAAAAAAAGATATGCATTTTTAAAAGTCCGTAGTTCAGTAAATCATGATTTACTTTAAATTTTTTATCACGTGTCTAAACGTCTCTATATTTTTATTTTGTGACAAGTTCACTTTTCTTAATGGTATCTGCCTTTCAGCATTTAGGAAAATAGTTGAAACATCGAAATAACGAAGTGTTCGAAAATGTGACCCGAAGAAAATTATGCGCCCTGACGACGCGTGCGTTGCGGCTCCGGCCCTGCACTGGTCAACGGGCCGTGTCGTGGCGGAAATTATGAAAATTTTCAAACGCTCCCGCATTTTTCTGGCTGGCGCGCAGTAAAATACCGTAATTTCAGCTTGATTTTCAGGCATATCCAGAGACCGGACAAAATTAAAAATTCCCTCCAAAAACAAATGCCGTAATTTTCTATTGATTTTCAGAAGGATCGTGGTGGGGAGACGAAAATGGTCTCGTTTTTGCCGGCTCTGGTTATGAAACGGGTACGGTAACGGCTCCGGCTTCAAACTTACTCTGTTAGTGAGTGCCGACTTTGTGTAGGCACGAAATGCCGTGGCATTATTTTTAAAAATGTGCAAAACCTACTGAAACGAATCGTTTAGTAAGTCATTTAATCATCAAATATAATTATCAATTGAGAAAGCTTCTAAGGATGTGCAGATTCTTCCAGATTCTCTACCAAAAAAGATTACAAGACATTTTTGAAGCACACAATTACCAAGATCAGAAATGATTTTCACTCTCCCATTGAACACAATGTTTCAACAGTATGGCGAGATTGGACATAGGGTCTTGAACGGAAAAGAAAGACTGCACATCAAAAGAGCGAGCGGAGCCAAAGTAGCAATGCGTCGCGGCTCGCGTCACTCTCTCACTTTTGCCTTTTCTCTAGTTTTTCTCTGCTTCTCTAACTCTTGTCCTCTCTCGAAACGCTGTATTCCTCACTCGAAAATGCTATACGAGGGTTACAGCAACAAACGAATTCGTCGGTTCAGGACCATGCATAAATCTTTATTATTAAATTATTATCATAATTCTCGGAGTAAAACGCGATATCCATAACAAATCATAACCGTAGTCATCATTATCACTAGCATCTCAACATGGGTACAAACATTAACAAAATGTATCTCAATATGCTTCAAATTCATCTGTAAAATATCTAATAAATTCTTATCCTACCGTAATCATCATCTAATCAATCGATAATCAATGCCCTCTACTCTTGGCATACAGTACAACAAAGGCAATAAGTCGAATGCCCAATACCATTGCAGTTAGAATGGCCATATTGGGATAGAGATTAGATGGATGGAAGGTGAGGGAATCGAGTACATCCATTCCAGAATGGAAGCATGAGGTTGAGGAGGAAGGACAGTCTGCAAGATCAGGGGTTACGGTAGGTCACCTCACTTATCTGGCTACTGTATCTGCATAGTGTAGCTGGATCTAAAGGTTGCTTTCTCCAATCCGCTCTAATAAGCGAAAGAGTGTGCAGAATGGAGAGAGTAACTATACGCTCCGCAAATACTACTCATCATTCGATATTCCCCCTCAGAGAAGGTCAATCTTCTCACCGGGAATAGTGTCAATCCTCGTCCATTGATTGGCTGCGAGTGCTTCGTATGCGTACGAGAAGTATGAGAGATAGCGGAGGGGAAGGAAGTAGATAGGGAGGGAAGTCTGAAAGGAGATCCTTCTTTTTCTCTCATTGCTCGAAGAAGTTACTTTTAGAAATCTGCTTAAAAATCAGTCGGATCCACAGGCATATCACTGTTTCGTGAAATCGTTCGAACCGAGGCATAGGTTCATGATTTCACTTCGTTTTCGGTTGCTCAACACAAAAATCAGCCACTTTTCGGTTTCAAACAAGTATCATAAACAACTTGTGACTAGTGTAATCTCTAGGTTTTACGATTCTAGGCGATAAAAAATAGTGAATTCACAAAAAAGAGTAACGACAGGAAATTTAATTTTCCCCCTAAAAACAACCCAAACAATTTGAGTTTCACCTATTTGATTTGTAGCTAAGCTGTGCTGCACGAATAATGTTCCGTAGATCACTGCTACAAAAAATAATAATCATACCACATTGATGTAGAATCCGGAGAAGGCGAGGGCGGGTACGGTAAAGACGGGGAGTACTGTAGCAGCCACGGCACGAGAGGAGAACAGACACGATACGAGATACGCTGAGTATATCGATAATCGATTCAAGTCCAACAAGTACCGTAACCCGATATACCGGCTAATCCATTACCGTAACCCTCCCAATCGATCGATTACTGACCGCAACTGATGGCGATATGCATGATGAGGGCGGATACGGTAAGGTAGAGCAGGAACGCCCATCCATCCACCACCATTCCACTCATCCAATAGAGAATAGTCGAGAAGACCACAGAGTAGATCGTGTAGGGAACGAACTGGAGAAGAAACGTTTCTTTTAAAACAATTTAATCAATTTATTTCAAAATTTCAGTTTTCAATACCTCTAGAGTTTGCGTTTCAACAGATCTACTAAAGAATTTTGCTTGCGAATTCGATGGTAAGACGTTGTCCTATCTATGTAAAGAATAAAATGTTCCGTAATCATCGCGTTCAACCACTCAGTGAATACGAGTTTCACCGTGTTGAGATGAGCAGATGGAAGTTCAGAGCCTGATTCATCCTACGTTTTCCACTCAAACCCATTATCGATTTAGCATCATACAATACGTGCTTGCTGTATTCAGACCTTCCCATTCCCTCTGGCATATTCAATTCCATTTTCTCACGAACGGCTCTCTCCATTCTGCACACTCTTTCGGCGAGAATAGAGACCCGACACTCTTTTTTTCTTTCCTCCTCACCAAAATATTTTCCACTTTTGCATGACGGGTCATGGTCACTTTTGGTCAAAAAGTCGAAATCTTATAACTATATGACTGTAGGCATTTCTGACGTATTTTTGCACGTAGAAACCACCGAATTTTCATACTAGAGCTCATCAAGGTGCGAAAGAAAAAAGTTACGATCAAAAAAATGATTATTTTTGCATTTTCGAACATAACTTTTTTCTTTCGCACCTTGATGAGCTCTAGTATGAAAATTCGGTTTCTACGTGCAAAAATACGTCAGAAATGCCTACAGACATATAGTTATAGGATTTCGACTTTTTGACCCAAAAGTGACCATGACCCGTCATGCAAAAGTGGAAAATAATTTTGTCTCAGAACTGTATCACTATGGATGTTTCTGGTGCAGTTTTTTGCGTAGATTTCGAATTTCAACACTAGAGCTCACGAACACGAAAAGGAAATAAGTTCTGACCGAATAATGACAAAAACGAGAGTCAAAAACATTCTAAACCCCTAGGTGGATTTTTCGAAAATCAATATCGTCCAATCAAATATCATATTCGATGATGAACTAGTAGTGCTATATTTTGAACATACAATCAGTTTTAGGACGCCCTTTCATAGAACATTTTTGGTCAAAAAACAAAAATTTTGATGAAAAAATCGATTATCCAATCATGCAGGGTTCGATCGGGATAGTTTATTTTTGATCATTGGTCATGCCTGGTACAACGCAAAAGAGATTTTGAGTCTAGTTCGTCTGGTTAAACAAATTTTTTTTTTCAAATTTTGAAAAAAAAATTCGCGTGGAAAGCGTAATCCGGGAGTTCAATAATGCTATGTTCATTGCGGGGCCGAAGGGTGTACATGTACAAAGTATGGGCCCCTGGAGCTCATTCCGGGGGGACGTGTCCGGGGGTGGTCCTAAATTACCGATCCGCTCTCTTAAAATATTGTAAATATAGACACCTACAAGCCATTGTCAACAGATCTTTATGCTAAATATATAAACACATTATCGACCGGGTAAATAGTAAATGAAATTGCCATGTGCGAAACCTAACTTTTTTCTCACACCAATTCCCTAAACGCCAGTGAATAATGTCTCGCACGGTTGTATTTATCCCCATTCCCCTGGCACACGGCACTAGCATTAGTTCTGCAGAATCAAGTAGCACTATTCTCCATTCTGCACACTCCCTTGTCTTCTGTCTGCTCAACAAAGAGTGTGCAGAATGGAGAGAGATGATAGGGCAACTCACATTCATTGCGGAGAAATTGAATAGGAATGCCTGGTTGACGATATTCTGCCATATGGCTCCATTCAAATTCATCACTGTCTTCTGAGTGAGAGGAGTACCGAGATAGATGATACCAGTCAGAACAGCGATTATCTGAGAGAGAGGTAAGATGAGGACTGTGCGATCGATGAGAATCTTATCGCGGTGACTGAACTGATTCGATCTTAATTCGGTCATGCAACCACAAACTCCCTATTCGAGATTTTTTCATTTCATTTTTGCAGGCACTTTCTTCCCTCTGGCTGGTATTTTACAGCTCACTACGGTTACAAATGAAAAGTGCACTCACCACAAATAAAATACCGGTCACGGAACACTAACACTATATACAAAATAATTTTTAAAGAATTCTGAGAGGATTGACAATCACAGTTACCGACAAAGAACAGACTTACTGGCCATTGTAGCATTAAAACCCCTGTTCATATGTTCAAAAAATTGCAATATTTTTCAAACAAATTCGAGGCTACCGTAACCCGTACTCACGATAGCTTCTGCCAGTTGGGTCTTGAGCAGACTCGGGTCCCTGATGATAGTTTTGTATACGCGCCACGTGAGGGACCACACTTGTTGCCACCATCTGAAAGGAGGGGATGGAGTCATCTTTGATCTCTGGCGATTCGAGGGGGGAAGTGATCGTTGATCTCCAATAACATGATATGATAAATACGATGATGGTGCAGAGGATCGATCGTATGAATAATTCATATCAGACTAACTACCAATCTTGAAACACAAACGATACTACTAATTCCGTCATAAAAAGAAATCCAATAGTGTTTCGAGTGGCTCACCTATTCACCAGATTATGATAGAGAAAATATAAAAAAAATATCAAAATATTAATCGTTTCTGTCTATTCCACTAACTTGCTGTTGTATCTCTCCGTTCCCTCTCCTCTTCCTCCCCCTCCTCCCATTCGATTTAGTGCGCCCTGTTCACTGCTTCGCATCTCCTCCATCTCACTGTCCTTCCTGCAAATTAATAATATCATTTTAAATTACTCAATTGAGAGAATATACGCATCAACACTGAATCTAGCTACCACATCACTTAGGGCCTATGAAAATCTTTAAAAAAATCAGAAAAGAAAAAAAAAAGAAATTTCCCGAGCACCGAACGAACTTCGGTTTCATGAACATTGCAAAAGCGTTACGAATTTTCATGCTCAACGGCTAATAAACTCAATCGTTTCAAATATCTGTGAGGCATTGCACCCAATCTCTTCTTCCTACGGTAACTCTTCCTCTGTGATCTTCCATGACTTACCGTATCCCCTCCCTCCCCTCTCACCTCACTTCACCAGTCCTCGCTTCTCTCTGTAGTGTCCTTCCCTCGGGAGAAAGAGCGAACGAATCAGCCAGTCGCTGCAGAAATCGATCGATAAAATGGAACTACCGTATAACGAACCGTAACTACCTGCCTTCCGTACTCCCTATTGATACCAAACCTATTGAATGCTAATCTCCAAACGATCTACCGTACTCCTCACAGGTTCTTCCTACACTACCGTAACCCTCTCTCTCTTACCTTGACCTCTCTCCTCTGTCTGCTCTCCCCATTCGTAATGGCGAGTGTATTGATATAGTGATCGGCGGGGTTGAAATTGAGGAGAAGAGGACGGCCCATTCTGAAATAATTAGAGAATTGATTGATCATTCACATAATACTACACTGTTTGAACTAGGGATACAGTTTCGTTTTTGTGTCTGCTCTCTCCATTTTGCACACTCTCTTGAATGGCCCAATGTTAGACAGACGTGAAAGAATACACATTGGAGACTACTTATTCCAGCAGGCTACACTGCCAGGTACTACAATAATATTACGAGACTTTGTAGATCAAAAAACCTCCAAGAAGCACATTGGCTTTTGGACAAATCAAATTTTATGAGAGATAGCTGCGCCACAAAAGCCCCTGGATAAAATCATCCGAGAAACATAAATAAGCCTTTTCAATCCTCATCAATAGTGTTGCCTTATCGAATAGAGCTCTCTCCTTTTGCACAGTTTCTCGTCAGTCAGAGCGACGAAAGAGTGTGCAGAATGGAGAGAGCGACAATTAGAATAGCCATGACTCCTCCTCCTCACCTCGTCCAGCTTTCTCTCGCCTGCGCGGGTGTCCCACTGAACGCAACTCGACCCTCGGCCATCAGATAGATTCTGAGATAGATAAATTGGATCAGCTACCGTACACCTTCATCAGATTACTGTAGACTATAACGGTAGCTTTAACAATACAAAATCAATCGATAAATGAACCTGTCGAATAGTGCGAATACTTGTGAGGATGGCTGGTGGATGGTGAGAAGGATGGTCATTCCCTTGCGACGAGCCAGAGATCGAAGTACTTGTAATCACATTACGGTTTTGAGCAATCAAAATTCCATATAGCGACAGAGCCCTGATCTACTCGCTTAATAGTCGAAGATGGAACACAGAACTTACCTGTGATTGATAAAAAATTTCTTGATCATAATATATGTTTTACTCGCACCACCATTTTTTTTTGGCTAACCCATGTTTCAATTATGGTTGGTTCTACCGTCAAGCGGGAGAACCAAAAAAAAATGAACCATTTGCAGTATTTGGCAGTATTTAGCAGTAAAAACAGCCGAGTCTGGCATTAAGCCCAGAGTTGATGAAAAGTTGCTTTTTTTTCAAGTGATTATCTCAAATGTATCGCGAGGAAATTTCGATTGCACTTTTCTAAATATGTTAAATCGGAAAAGCGATTTGACGGAGTATTGTGGCAAGCAAGCGCGGTGTTCTTGAATTCTTTCAATTTCACTGCGTTAGCGTGTTAGAACATAAATTGAATGCACTACCAAGTCACAAACGTTCTTTATTTACTAATGCATCTTACAACATCCCTTCGGAGAATTCAAGAACACCGCGCTTGCTTGCCACAAAACTCCGTCAAATCGCGTTTCTGATTTAACATATTTTTTTTAAAAAAAAGTGCAATCGAAATTTCCTCGCGATACATTTGAGATTATCACTTGAAAGGCCCAAAGTAAAAAATTCAACTTTTCATCAACTCTGGGCCAAATGCCAGACTCGGCTGTTTTTTACTGCTAAATACTGCCAAATACTGCAAATGGTTCATTTTGCTCCCGCTTGACGGTACACCAGACGCTATAGTGCTTCATCCCCGTTTCAAATACGATTTTCCCTGTGTGATGCTAATCAGCGGTCGATGCATGTGAGATTAAAAAATAAACATAAATGAAAATAATTCCATACCGACACGACTTGGAAGGCGAGGAATGCGTCTAATCCCGAAGTGGGTTCGTCACATAGAAGAATGGGCGGAGAGGTCAGAATCTGAACAGAGAATGTATACAGTCGTGATTTTAATTCTATGATAGACCAGATCCACATAGCATTGTGAGTGTGTGCACTTCCATTAAAATAAACCGTGAGCGAAACCGCAAAGTGGCGTGACATTTTCGGATTGGATTGGTAACTCTGTAAGTCGTGTTAAAAACATTAGGACTGTGACATTTTTCTCCCAGTAACATTCACGTCTCACACAAAGCATGAATGATTCTTGCTTGACGCAAAAGCAGTAGTATCGAATTTCGTACCCTCACAAAAAGGTATACCTCAGCAGCTCCTCCCGACAGACCCGATCGATACTTGGTGGCGATTACCATATCCGCCGAGGGCAGAAGTCTCAGTTGGAATATTGGATACACGTACATAAAATAAATTGTGGTTACACTCTATAATCTTTCTTGTTTTACGCATTGCTTATCAGTTTAGCAACTGAATCGTGAGCAATCTTGGGTGGAGAACTCTTGAAATACGAACAACCATGGTTTCTGCCTCCATTCCGTCCCAGCATATCAGCATATAATGGCTTCCTAATATTGTTGCCGGATTGAATAGTGCTCTCTCCATTCTACACACTCTCTAGCCGTTCAGAGAAATCAAGAGTGTGCAGAAAGGAGAGAGCACTGTTCGATCCAGCAAGTTCCTATGCCAACTCACATCTTTCATCACATTCTCCACTCTCCTCTCCTGTTCCTTCCTCGTGTATCGCTTTCCCATGCGGAGAGAGGCCTGCAAAATATATTTTTTCCGAAACAATCGAGAAATTTCACCCGGCAGTGTTCAGCTCCAGACTATTCTAAAACACTTCATAGATCGGTTACTGAGCTTGTTAGTCGCTCTCACTCATGATAAAAAATAAACAACCTATCACTACCGATACCTCTGACGCTCAATGTTTTCCTCCTATCGCACCGAAGACTCTCCTAGTGATGCCGGATATAATAGCGCTCTCTCTAATCTGCACACTCTCACGCTGGCCAAAGATACGAGCGAGTGTGCAAAATGGAGAGAGCTACTACTCAATCCAGTTTCAGAAAATCTTTTCGAAATGGCCACGATTCGGGCAAGAAAAAACCAAATCTCTCCTCCACTACCGTAATCCCTTCCATCTCATACCGTAACCACGCCCCTCCCCTCGACTGACCACGAATCTGAGATGTTCTCTGGCAGTGAGAGACCCGATGAATGCGTCTTCTTGTTCCACGTAAGCCGAGATTTTCTGCATGAAATCGCGAGTTACGCGTAGTCCGTTCACCTGAAAACGCACATGTAACGTTGTATTTTAGTATTTTAGAATTTGATCGATGGCGACAACTCATCGATAATGCCTATTTCCAGCCACCCTTATATAATCAGGATATCATCAATCTAGCTGAAATTGCCAACGTTCATTTTTTCGTCTCGTATTGCTAACGCTAACTTTCAGCCATCTTTTGAAATCAGTGCCGGACTAATCTACCATATTGCATGAACCCTTAGTTTCTCCAACAGTCTCATCTTTACTAATAAATTATTACTAATAAATTGCCATTCCATCTCATTCCCTTTCCCTAACGTAATCTCCCTCCCTACAGTAGTCCCCCACTCCATTCCTATCGTATCGCTTACCTTGATGGCTTCATCCACCTCGACTCCTTTCATATTTCGATGGACGAGACAATTGAGAGAGAAGGGGGCTTCTCCAGGGGGGCATGATTTTTCTATTGACGATTGTTTTCGTCTGATAACTCGTTATCAGCAAATTTTGAAATGAAACAAGATAACTATGCTCACAGGAAGATTCTAGAGCATAATATAATCAGAGTGTAGGATCAGGATAGGTGAATATTTTTGATGACGTTGCGGCCTCCAATCATAAAAATATCGAAAGAAACTATGAGACGAGTTTAAAGCACAACATCAGCGGATGCGAAATGACAGCACTGATTAATTTCTCGAAAAACGCTGGGGCGCTCGAATAAAATGAATTGAGCAAGCTTCAAACGTAGGGATCAATGTTTGAAATTCTCTAACTAAAAAAACAAGACATCATTGCAGCACACATTGCGGAGATCATATAGACCTATCATTCATTGAAGTATTCCTCACTCGAAAATACCATACGAGAGTTACAGTAACGAAACGAATACGTCGGTTCAGGAGCATGAATAAATCTTTATTATCAAATATAGATAGATTTTATCCTGTCCTCAAGGCACTGGGCCTGCAGGATGGTAGCTTATCAAATTATTATCACAATTGCAAAACGCGATATGCAAAACAAATCATAACCGTAGTCATCATTATCACTAGCGTCTCAACATGGGTACAAACATTAACAAAATGTATCTCAATATGCTTCAAATTCATCTGTAAAATATCTAATAAATTCATATCCTACCGTAATCATCATCTAATCAATCGATACTTAATGCCGTCTACTCTTGGCATACAGAACAACAAAGGCAATAAGTCGAATGCCCAATACCATTGCAGTTAGAATGGCCATATTGGGATAGAGATTGGATGGATGGAAGGTGAGGGAATCGAGTACATCCATTCCAGAATGGAAGCATGAGGTAGAGGAGGAAGGACAGTCTGCAAGATCAGGGGTTGCGGTAGGTCCCCTCACTTATCTGGCTACTGTATCTATATATAGTGAAGCCGGATCAAAAGGTTGCTATCTCCATTCCGCTCTAATAAGCGAAAGAGTGTGCAGAATGGAGAGAGTAACTATTCGCTCCGGAAATACTACTCATCAATCGGTAATCCCCCTCAGAGTAGGTCAATCTTCTCACCGGGAATAGTATCAATCCTCGTCCATTGATTGGCTGCGAGTGCTTCGTATGCGTACGAGAAGTATGAGAGATAGCGGAGAGGAAGGAAGTAGATGGGGAGGGACGTCTGAAAGTAGATCCTTCCTTCATCTATTAGTATTGCTAGGAGAATTCATTTCAGAATCGATCGTAATTTGAAAACACATTATTATTAGGATCAAACAGAGGTTCTATCGTTTCATGAATTCATCATCTCATTACCGGAACACAGATTAATGATTTCGCTCAAATTCACTGTATGAAACAACAAGATACATTTGGGTTTCAAACACGTGCCATATATATCTTGTGACTAGTATATATAGTAGCTTTTCATGTCTCCTTCGGGCAATAAATAAAGAAATTGACTAAAGAGACGTAAGAACAGAAAAGTTGAAAATTTCATAGCCTCCCCAAAAAAACAGCCCGACAAATTCAAGTTTCGCTTACTAGTTTTAGGAATAAGCTAAGCAGCATGAATAATACTTCGTAGATGGCTCTTCTAATAAATAATGACCGTACCACATTGATGTAGAATCCGGAGAAGGCGAGGGCGGGTACGGTAAACACTGGGAGTACTGTAGCAGCCACGGCACGAGAGGAGAACAGACACGATACGAGATATGCTGGAGAAGAAGATTTTCGATTGATCTCGGACTGGTATCGTAATCCGATTCACATGCTAACGTACTATCGTATTCCTACCGTAACCCTCGCTCAATCGATCGATAACTGACCGCAGCTGATGGCGATATGCATGATGAGGGCGGATACGGTAAGGTAGATCAGGAACGCCCATCCATCCGCCACCATTCCACTCATCCAATAGAGAATTGTCGAGAAGACTACAGAGTAGATCGTGTACGGAACGAACTGAACAAGAAATATATATTCAATTAAAAATTTAAGAACAATACACAGTCACATTTTCGAAACTTCTAAAGGTGATCTGTGTTTCATAAGATCTACTAAAGAATACGGTCGGCTTCGATTCCGATGGTCGTACGTTTACCGCTTGTCCAATTCCTGCCATGTAAAGAATGAAACATTGGGGAAAATTGTCAACAGCCACTCATAAAATTCGAGTTTCAACGGGATAACTTGAACTGATGATAGCTCACAGACCATTAGGCGTCATACAATTCTCCATGGTGATATTTCCACTTTCCCTTTCCCTTTGGCACTTCCCCTCCACTTTTTTCCACTAACGATGGCGTTCAGGCGCTCTCCACGCTGCATACTCTATCGCTGTTCAGATCAATCAAAGAGTGTGCAGAATGGAGAGAGCACACAATCGGCACGCCATCCTTCCTTCTCACCTCAGCCAGATTCCGTGCCAGGAAGTATGCACTGACTCTGTAGAGACTGGAGGTGTGCTCGCGTCTGAAGATCGGCAGTTCCACGGTCAGAGCCTGAAATTTAGATTATATTATTATTAAACTATTTTTTTCTTAATTCAAATGTATTTATGCGATCAAGTCATCATCCTCTTCTTGTTCTTAAAATAATGATAATATATACAAGAGCAACGAGTCATTGTCAACAGATATTTTTTATGCCACCTATACCCGTTGTGAAACATATCATCGCCCGGGTAAATAGTAAATAAAATTTCCATGTGTGAAACCTAACTCTCGCATCAGTTCTGCAGAATCAAGTAGCACCATTCTCCATTCTGCACACTCCCTTGTCTTCTGTCTGACAAACCAAGAGTGTGCAGAATGGAGAGAGATGATAGGGCAACTCACATTCATTGCGGAGAAATTGAATAGGAATGCCTGGTTGACGATATTCTGCCATATGGCTCCATTCACATTCATCACTGTCTTCTGAGTGAGAGGAGTGCCGAGATAGATGATACCAGTCAGAACAGCGATTATCTGAAAACAACAGTCAAGTTACTATGTGATTGATTAATCAAGAATATAATGTGGATCGTTGGATCAAACACTGCATCGAGCTTCATACGACCATACAACCACAAACTCCCTACCCACTATGCACAAATTGTCAGATTCCCTTGTTTTACAGCCCCTTATTTTCCTTCCCGTGCTTACAGATAATGTTACAAGTACATAGCCAGTCATTGAATACAACATATTAGATTTTCAGTACTGTGATATGCATGACTATCACATTTTCGAAAACGAAAACATCCTTAGTGGCCCATGTAAAAAAAAACTTTCCTCAAAGTAAGCGATTTCTCTTCACTAAAACCCTCAATATTCTATGCTACCGTAACCCTTACTCACGATAGCCTCTGCCAGTTGGGTCTTGAGCAGACTCGGGTCCCTGATGATAGTTTTGTAGACACGCCACGTGAGGGACCACACTTGTTGCCACCATCTGTAAGGAGAGGAGAATTGATTATTGATCTCTGATCGATTGATAAATTATTCAACTCAACAACTCAGAGATAGCGGATAAGCGATTCATAGCAGACTAATAAGATATATTGAAACACAAATGAGACTAATAATTTGGCCACTGAAAGAAACTCAATTGTGCCTCGAGAAGCTCGTCTATTCATAAGGCTCTGCTAGATAATAAAAAGCCGTTGACAACAATACAGTACTCTTCGTCTATTCCACTAACTTGCTCTTGTATCTCTCCGTTCCCTCTCCTCTTCCTCCTCCTCCTATTCGATTTCTCAGTGCGCCCTGTTCACTGCTTCGCATCTCCTCCATCTCACTGTCCTTCCTGAAAATTAATAATATTATTTTAAATTACTGAATTATGAGAATAGACAGACCCATCATCACTCAATTTTCATGGCCGATGACTATTTCCTTTCAAGAAAATCGAAGAGAAAGAACAATTTCCTTAGCACCGAGCGAACTTCGGTTTCATCGGCAATTCAAATGCCTTATGCATTTTTTTCACAACATGGTTGTGTGATCTGAAATAATCTCAGATTTATGGGGCATATTATGCCATTTTTTCATTATACCGTAACCTTTCCTCTGTGATCTTTCATGACCTACCGTATCCCCTCTCTCCCCATTCTCACCTTACTTCTCCCGTCCTCGCTTCTCTCTGTAGTGTCCTTCCTTCAGGCGAGAGCGCGAACGAATCAGCCAATCGCTGCAAAAATCGATTGAATTCATGGAACTACCGTATAACGTACCGTAACTACCTGTCGTCCGTACTTCCTACTGTTACTAAACATATTGAACGCTAATCTCCAAATGATCTATCGTACTCCTCACAGGTTCTACCTACACTACCGTAACCCTCTTCCTCTTACCTTGACTTCTCTCCTCTGTCTGCTCTCCTCTGGTCCATTCGTAATGGCGAGTGTGTTGATGTAGTGATCGGCGGGGTTGAAATTGAGCGGAAGAGGACGGCCCATTCTGAAATAATTGATGGGTCCGTTCATATAAGATTCCACTTGAACTAGGGATACAGCTCTCTCCATTTTGCACACTCTCTTGAATGTCCCAATGTTAGACAGACGTGAAAGAATACACAATGGAGACTACTTATTCCAGCAGGCGACAATGCCAGGTACTACAATAATATTACGAGACTTTGTAGATCGAAAAACTTCCAAGAAGCATTGGCTTTTGGACAAATCAAATTTTATGAGAGATAGCTGCGCCACAAAAGCCCCTGGATCAATAGTGTTGCCGTATCGAATAGAGCTCTCTCCTTTTGCACAGTTTCTCATCAGTCAGAGCGACGAAAGAGTGTGCAGAATGGAGAGAGCGACAATTAGAATAGCCATGACTCCTCCTCCTCACCTCGTCCAGCTTTCTCTCGCCTGTGCGGGTGTCCCACTGAACGCAACTCGACCCTCGGCAACCAGATAGATTCTGAGAACGATTAAATGGATCAGCTACCGTACGTCTACATCAGATTACTGTAGACTATAACGGTAGCTTTAATAATACAAAATCAATCGATAAATGAACCTGTCGAATAGTGCGAATACTTGAGAGGATGGTTGGTGGATGGTGAGAAGGATGGTCATTCCTTTGCGACGAGCCAGAGATCGAAGTACCTATAATCACATTACGGTTTTGAGCAATCAAAATTCCATACAGCGGCAGAGCCCTGATCTACTCGCTTAATAGTCGCGGATGGAACACAGAACTTACCTGTGATTGATGCAAATTTTCTTGATCATAGTAAATATTTTACTCACATCAACCATGTTTGTTTGGTTAACCCATGTTTCAATTTCTGTTGGTTCTATACCAGACGCTATAGTGCTTCATCCCCGTTTCAAATACGATCGTTTCTACGTGATGCCAATAAACAATCGATATATATGATAGTAAATAAAATAAAATAAAATAATTGCATACCGACACGACTTGGAAGGCGAGGAATGCGTCTAATCCCGAAGTGGGTTCGTCACACAGAAGAATGGGCGGCGAGGTCAGAATCTGGAAAATATTTTTTTTATAAAAAATATTTTTGGTCTCGGAGGGCTTCTCTGATTCGTGATCTTCAACCATCCGTTGGTATAAAAGATGTGCAAAACCGAAAAATCCCAACAACAGTGTCTCAATATCTTCCGAATTTTCTAGGAACATTTAGGTCTCACATAAAACATGAATGGTACATGCTGGACAACAAAATCAATAGTCTCGAATTCAATTCAATAAATCGCTAACCTCAGCAGCGAAGGCGAGTCGTTTTTTCTCTCCTCCTGACAGACCCGATCGATATTTGGTGGCGATTACAGTATCAGCCGAGGGCAGTAGTCCCAGCTGGAATAGACGGATCCATTTACAGAATAAAATTGGGGTAAAACTCAAGCAAATTTATAGCTTCACGCATTGCTTATGAGTTCAGCATCTGAATCATGAGCAATGCTGAGTGGTCTTTTTAAAAAAATTTTTTTTACAACAATCATAATCCTTCATTCCGTCCCAGCATATCAGCATATAATGGCTTCCTATTATTTTTGCCGGATTGAATAGTGCTCTCTCCATTCTACACACTCTCGAGCCGTTCAGAGAAATCAAGAGTGTGCAGAAAGGAGAGAGCACTATTCGATTCAGCAAGTTCCTAGGTCAACTCACATCTTTCATCACATTCTCCACTCTCCTCTCCTGTTCCTTCCTCGTGTATCGCTTTCCCATGCGGAGAGAGGCCTGCAAAATATATTTTTTCCGAAACAATCGAGAAATTTCACCCGGCAGTGTTCAGCTCCAGACTATTCTAAAACACTTCATAGATCGGTTACTGAGCTTGTTAGTCGCTCTCAATCATGATAAAAAATAAACAACCTATCACTACCGATACCTCTGACGCTCAATGTTTTCCTCCTATCGCACCGAAGACTCTCCTAGTGTTGCCGGATATAATAGCGCTCTCTCTAATCTGCACACTCTCACGCTGGCCAAAGATACGAGCGAGTGTGCAAAATGGAGAGAGCTACTACTCAATCCAGTTTCAAAAAATCTTTTCGAAATGGCCACGATTCGGGCAAGAAAAAACCTAAACTCTCCACCACTACCGTAATCCATTCCATCTCATACCGTAACCTCGCCCTTCCCTCCCCTCCCCTCGACTGACCACGAATCGGAGATGTTCTCTGACAGTGAGAGATCCGATGAATGCGTCTTCTTGTTCCACGTAAGCCGAGATTTTCTGCATGAAATCGCGAGTTACGCGTAGTCCGTTCACCTGAACCGTTCACATTTCCGTCTCGTATTGCTAACGCTAACTTTCAGCCATCTTTTGCAATCAGTGCAGCACTAATCTACCATATTGTCTGAATCCTTCGCTTTCCCAGCAGTCTCAACTTTACTGCACTTCTATTGTAAAATTATCACAATCTCTCCATTACATCCCATTCTCTATCTCTACCGGTAATCTCCACTAGGTTCTTAACATGTCTAAACAGAACGCGGAATTCCCCTCTCTCTAATTCCACTCTTTCATTCATTCCGCAACGCGGCGAAATCGAATCAAATTCCTTGCAGATTTCCACAATCATCGCGCCCCTTCCGTATTCCCAGATTCTCATTACCTTCCGTAGCTCTTATACCCGACTCCTACCGTACCCCTCACTTTGATGGCTCCATCCACCTCGACTCCTTTCGTGTTTCGATGGGCGAGACAATTGAGTAGTGTTGTCTTTCCTGCGCCACTCGCTCCCATCATAGCCAGTACTTCACCCGGTTGAGCCACGCCGAATACTGGAAGTGGAGGAGGATTACGGTAGGCTACGGTATGAATGACTGATTACGGCAGATCCTTCGAAAATTGTATATCGCTTGACAATTATCAGGTCGCCATAAAATTTAGGATGTCGCCAAGCATTACTTTCCACAAAATATCATATAATTTTACTGAAGCCATGCCCATTTCAGACTACAGTAATCCCTCCTCACCCTCATTGAGTATCCACTTCTTCTCTGGTTTCTTCTCGATGTCTACACTCGATTTCACTGGCGAACAGGAGGAAGAAGAGATTCGATCGAGGAGAGGAAGGGAAGGAGGAGGATCGTCAAGGGCCTGAAAGGAGAAATAACATTGAAGAATGACTTGGCTGATCTGCGTTTCAAAACCATGATTTACCATCGAGTAGCAGCTTTACCCCGTTAGGTGATATGACTCTCAGTGAAAAAATAAAACTTGATTATACATGGCGGGTGTGCGTTTTTTTAGAGCAGATCTTACTGTCAAACGAGCTTTTATTGATTAATACTCCTGACGGTTCCTGTACAAAGCCAACATAATTAAATTATGCGCACAATGGTAACAGACCAAGGATCATAAATTTCTCTGAGATCTAAGAACGATCAAATTCTCACCTTTGCTGATATGTTGTGCCATGAGAAGTGCATGGAGGGACACATTGTCACTGTGGAAGAGACGGATCGATGGGGCATATCAAAGAGGGAAATCGTCTGAGAGGCCACCTCAAAGATCAAAGATTTGTGAAGAGAAAGCATCACATGTTTTCGTACCTCTACTTAGGAGTGATAAAAATAATAATATATGACGCCGTTTGCCTTATTTTCGAGCAAATCTGGTCGGATCTGGCACAGCTCGAAAAGGTCGATATTCCAAAACTTCGTGTACTGGGGTTATCGAGGGTGCTGAAGACGATGGGCGCATCCATTTTGTCCACAGACCCCTCGTTGGCTCCGGAAGGCGTCACGTCGAAATCACGTTTAACGCCTTACTCGGCTACCGAGAAACCTAATTTTAGGCGAAAATTGTTTTTGGTGTAGAATTTCATGGCGAACACGCCTGTCTAGTTCATTTTTCCTGATTTTCAAAAATAATTTTTAAAAAAATCAACTTCTCGCAGACTGAAAAGCGCGAATGCCAGTGTGCACCACGCGATCGGGCGTAACGAGAGGATTCTAAATCTATAATTTTAGAAAATTTTGTCATTAGAAACTCGAGATAATCGATTTATAGTGTCTCGGTGTTGTAGGTTAAAGGGGCTCCCTTGCCCCTTCCTCTCCCTCCTCAATCGTTTCCCTGACCCCGAGCGACGAGAGAGCGTGGGGATTGGAGAGAGCGCACGAGAGAGGAGGGGGAGGGAAGGGAGGAAAACCTCTTTTACTTACAACATCGAGAGACTATAAATCGTCTATCTCGAGTTTCTAATGACAAAATTTTCTAAAATTATAGATTTAGAATCCTCTCGTTACGCCCGATCGCGTGGTGCACACTGGCATTCGCGCTTTTCAGTCTGCGAGAAGTTGATTTTAAAAAAAAATTTTTTTGAAAATCAGGAAAAATGAACTAGACAGGCGTGTTCGTCATTCAATTCTACCCCGGGAAACATTTTCACTTAAAATTAGCACCTACGATCGCCGAGTAAAGCGCTAAAATGTGATTTAGACGTGACGCCGTCTGGAGCCAACGAGGCATCTAAGGACAAAATAGATGCGCCCATCGTCTTTAGCACCCTCGTTAACCCCAATATTCGAAGTTTCGGAAAATCGACCTTTTCGAGCTGCGCCAACCTTTGCTCGAAAATAAGGCGAACGGCGTCATATATGAATCAAAAGGTAAATTTGGGAACTATCCAGTAAAATTTGAGTGAGAAAAAGCTTGAAGTTCTCGGCAAGTTCGAGTTTCACTGACCATACAATTCTCTAGGAATCACTAAGCTGCAATGTAGTTCGCTTTTCCTTCACGGGCCATTCACTAACCATCCTACCCGAAGATACTGGGATTTGACTATGCACTTGATCAAGTAAACACAATTGATATTTTTACTAAAGTAATTTAAAATGTCTATGGCTCCTCACCTTCCTGAGTAGTTTGGCCTCCTCTTCTCCCTCTGGTCTTCTCTTCTCCTCTTCTTCCCTCTCCCTCTCCTCCTCTCTCGTCTCTCCTCCCTCTTCTAATGCCGCATCACTGTCCAGTAGAGGGGCCAGATCCTCCTCGCAGAGGGACAGAGACCCGCTCATTCCTGAAATTAGCATTACTAGAATATTATTACAAAATATATGAAACAACCCAATAACCAGAGGATGATTTTGGAGCACACCATAATACGATCAGGATATGTAAATATTTTTAGATGGCGTAGCTGCAAACAATCATTAATAAATTATCGACGAGCGACTATGAGACGCGATTGAAGCAGGAAACTCGCAAGGTTTAAATGACTGGTCAATTTCGCGGAAAACGCTGGCGCGCTTTGAACAAAGGGAATGGTCCCTTATCAAAACCCCCAAAACAAGCAAACAGGCAGATTCTCTCTCTTTCGCACACTCGTCACTCGGCCCCTTATCACCCTGCCATCCCATCGATGACTATGATCACGATAAGGAGAAGGAGGAGGAGGAGGAGGAGGAGGAGGAGGGAGGAGACAAAGGAGAGGTTATATTGCCTGCGCAGGCACCCATGTCTTCACCTTCACCCATCGATCTTCCTTCTCAATCATCGTCGCCATCTTTTATTCTCTAATACGCGCATATTACAATTATTTATCGTACTACATCAATTTTTTCCTTATTCGGCGCGAATACTGATCCAATAAATTGCGATATCACATTCGCGCACGAGCACAATCGGTTACCAAGTATAAGCATGACGCGCTCAGAAACTGCCAATAACATTATCATGAGAACACTGCCCAAAAACGCGAGTATCGAGTGCAAAAAAAGTCAACGAAAATTCCGTGCACTACTGAGTGTCAGTCAAGACCTTTATCATCGTCTCAAGAGTAGAAGCATATATTTTCTATTTTAAAGTAACTGTACGCTCAGAAATACAGTAGAATTAACGTTAATAACTTGGCCGAAAAACGCGAGTATTCAGTGTCGAAAACGGTGACAAAAACTGCGCGCACTAGTGTCTCCTCAACCGTCCTTCTGACTGCATATCTTATCATTCCTCACTGTTCCCTTCGTGTTCTTGCTGCGAGTGCAACGCACTTCTCGCACTTTTTGCTTCGTGCTTTGATTAGCTTCGAGTGATTGATAAGATACCCTATGTCTGTCTACTATAGGTGCCATGTCTGAACTTGCTCTCTCCATTCTGCACACATCAAGTGTGCAGAATGGAGAGAGCTAATATCACATATCTACTGTCTCGCAATAATATTCCATCTTAATCCCTAATATTATTATATCAGCGGGACTCACTCCAGCACGGTTCGAACACATCTATATACATATAGATTTCTCAAGCCATGCGTTTTACGGTAGACGGGGATGGATGGTTCGAACACATCTGACTGCCTACGAAAATATGCATCAGCAGCGGAAGTGATGCCGCATGCATCAGACGATAACAGGGACTGGGTTGATGATTCTAGCCGATCCGGAAAACATTTCATAACTGCCAGATTTCTGATACACCATACATAGAATTGTTCACAGATTCTCATGACTTCGATTCTGATTAATTTCTCCCATCAACTACTATACTATACTATAGTTCAATCCAATCGATCAACACCGGTTTTATAACCGCTAGTTTGATGTTTCATCAATCGCTCTAAGGCTTACGGGTTCTAATGATTCTGATTCTGTTCTTGCATCTCATATCAACTACTATAGTCCAATCCAATCAATCAACACCGGTTTCAAAACTGCTAGTTTGCTGTTTCATCAATCGCTCTAATGCTTACGGGTTCCAATGATTCCGATTCTCCTTGCACATCGGGTGGACTACTATAGTTCAATCCAATCAATACGCATGACCCTTTATCTCTTCCCGCCTTCCTCCTCCTCTCCTAAATTGCGTCGGCTTTGGCGCCGCTCGATTGACGTGCGAGGGAACGAGTGTGTTGAGCAGTGATGTCGTGCGCTCTCTCAGCGATCAGAGAGACGAGAGAGTGTGCAGAATAGAGAGAGTCGAAAACCGAAACGGCATCACTAGCGCTGAGCGAGAGCCCAGTGGTGATTACGAGGTCGAGCGACTGATAGTGGGAGATAGCGAGAAGGGGAGGAGGAGGAGGGGGTTACCGAGGATAGATGGTGTCTCTTATCGCTATCTGACGGGGGTGCATTTCCTTTCCCTTCTATCCAGCCAGATAGTGTGTGAAAAGGAGAGAGAATGGGCGATGGTCTCCATTAAGGATCCCATGTCGGTTTTCAACACTCTTTATTTTGCTCTATCTTTCGTCTGTCTGACCGACGAGATAGTGTGCGAAAAGGAGAGAGAGTGGGCGATGGTCTCAACACTCTTTAAGAGAGAGACGGTAAGAAGAAGTGGAAGAGCACGAGGAGGGGCAGCAGCCATCACCTCATTCTGGCTAGTCACATGAGACCCCTTTAGCCTTTCCCTTTCATCCACTAGACTCTTACACTTTTTTGGCGATAACCAATCCGCCCAAAAATCACGAAATGACCGTGTCATCAGCATTACAGTCCATCCAGACCACAACATTACGAATGACGCGCATCTAGAGATACCGTATCGAATAGTGGCCCTCTCCAATCAGCACACTACTCTCAAGTGTCACTGACCGTTGAGGTAGTGTGCAGAACGGAGACTGTATTATCCGATCCGGCTACACTACTTTGTTAGTGAAACCTTTGTTAGTGTCCAAAGACATTACTTATTGCCCAAAACATGCTTTAGACATTTCCAAAGAGCTTCAGGTTTGATAATGATCTGGTTCAGTTCAGTAGTCTTTAGAATTTATGCTAACTCGTCATAATAGATTGCAACCACTAAGAAACCAATCTTGGCTTCTGCAGTAGCACCCGATAACCCACTCGCCCAAAAAATCACGAAATGACCGTGCCATCAGCATTACCGACCATATCATTCAGACCACAACCTTACGATTGCCTCGCATCACTATGAGTGTTCTGGGGGGCGATAAACGACGAAATAGCATCCGCTGACGTAGACACCCCCTCAGCGACCACGTCATCTTACTACCATCACTACCATCAGACAACGCAGCTTTTCGTTTTATTGATCCGCCCATCGTTATCTCGATATCGTCTTCTTCTTCTTCTTCCTTCGCAGATAAGCACGGTCATTTTCGCTTTCACTTTCGTCCATGAAAGCGCGCTCGGCTGTCATTGATTTCCCTGGCGCAACCCCTTCAGTCTCCCTATAGTACCCCTCCACCTGACCGCATCCCCTTGTACTACTGGGCTTGTAGTAACTCGAACTCCCGAACCGATGCCTTCTCATTTCGTATTGCGCTCTCAATGATGAATGAGTGAGAGCTTGAACGAGATGCGGAGAGCAAGAATCGATTTTCGAGAACATCATTCCCTCTGATACTTCATCTTTATCAATGATACAGTATTAAGAAGATGTCATTAGATGTCATACGTTCATCTGACACTCTTGTCGCACGTATTCCGTCTGGTATTTTTGGGATACTTATTTTAAAAAGAAAGTTATATTATCTCAGAATGATGGAGGTCGCCCTGCAGCAAATGGCTGCTGCAGCAGCTGCAGCGAACAACAACAAGTCGGACGCCATTCCGATCCTCCGAATGCTCGGCTCGGACATCGAAATGAGTACTACACCGCCCAAGAACGAATCGGGGTAAGGAGGACAAAAGATCAGAGATCAGAATTCATAACCGGAGCTGAATCAGTGAAGATCACTGTTCATATTTCCGTATGATATAAGGCATCGAAAAGGATCAGCAAATTTCCAGATATTCGGTATCATCGAAATAAAAAATAATATATATATATATATAAAGTAAAGATGACTGTAGAGATCATGATCTAAAAGTCAAGCATAGCGCGCATTCCAAACCTCCTTGGTTACTCATGCGCTAAGCTAATCCGACAGGGTCACCTTCCTGAACAATCAGAGTATTTTTTTGAGCTAGAGTGTACTGAGAACAAATGATCAATTTCTAATGACAAAAACAAATGTCAAAGTGCTGCTGATTCTAGCAAAAAAACTCGAATAAAGGTACTATTTTATTCCAGCCGATAATATCAGCGGCTTAGCCCAACTGACCATCAATCCTTCATTGCAGTAGCTTCGAGGAGCAGTTCAGCGCCTCTTCCGTCTCCACTCCTTCCATCCATCCCCTCCCCATCCACACTACGCAGCAGTCGCGACAGGCCCAGGCCGCAATTGTGCGTAATAGGAATGTCGTTTCTAAATCCCGCTCTCTCTAATCTGCACACTCTTTCGCTAATCAGACAGAAAATATAGTGTGCAAAATGGAGAGAGCCGAGAACCGATACGACATCGTTACACACAGCTCGACCTTCGTTGCTTCGTAATAATCGTATCATTGCCGACTCTTTCTGGCCAATCAGACAGCTATGCTTTCAACAGCCTGTCACGTGATATCGGGCCATTCAATGCCAATGGCCCGATATCACGTGGCTCGTCTTTCAGGATTTCGAAAAGGAGATCGGTACTCTGGAATCCGCGATTCGCACTCAGAAGGTGTCGTCGATGAACGCAAAGACGGCCATCACATTCGACCAGTTGCGATTGGTGCACGCGTGAGATTTATTTATTTTACACCGGTTGGCAGAATGATAACCTCAAGACTTGTCTCGAATTCATATCTACTCTTCGTGAACCATGAAACGATCTAGTTGCTAGTATATAAAATTGTTCATTTGAGCATTCAATCAAAATGGAAACTCAATATTTCAGTATTCTATTTTTTTTTATTTCACCGAACGGCATAACACTAATGTCAAAAATTATTTTCGAATCGAGATCAACCCTCAGTGAAACATGAACCAATCGGGTTAAAAATTTGAAACATCAAAATGATAAATCCGTAGACTTTTATTAAAATAATTTTTACAAATAATTACAATTTCAGTATCGGCAAGTCGCTGGGCAACGGGAAGGATGCCTTCTACGATCGAATCTGTCGCGCTGCCGACATTCAGAGGGCATCGCTCAAGAATCGACTCAAGCAGAACAAAGAAGTCAGTCCACAAACAATCGTACTGTACATAACATAACATTGGCAGCATACGTGGGAAATAAGGAGTATTCCGTTTTCGTCAATCACAGTCCCCACCCATAAAATCACGCACTATTACATCTATAAATATAAAGGAGTGGCTATTTTTATTTTGAGACCTCCCCCATGCTAGGCTGACTGAAATCTTTTCGCACTAGTATGCATGATGTTTCATTCATACTTTTATAATCTCTAGTTAGCGCTTTTCTCCATCTTCCAAATAGTGCCGAGTAGTGATACCGGATCGAATAATGTACTCTCCAATTTGCACACTATCTCGCCGTTCATATACTATTCGATCACTAGTGCCGAGTGTGTGTGCACATGGGCAACAGAGAAGCGTGACCATCGATCACTCTCGTTTGGCTCATCCTCCTCTCCTAATCTTTATATACGTTATCGCGACGTCGTCGTCCTGTCAAGGACCTCGTGAGGGGCGACGACGAGATCACCCAATGATCGTCTCGTGACCTATCAATCCATCTATTCGTAAACGTGAATAACCATGCGAAAGTGTACTGATCATATCATAGTTACCGCTACACACTGATCCGCTTATAATCACAGAACATAACATCTGGGCTGATAATGCATAGCGGTTGCAAATGAGAATAAAAGAGGAACAATTTGATCCAAGCACACTTCCAAAGAAGCTAATTTCAGAAATTCCTGCAAAAGTCGAATTCTGACTTTCCTCCATCCATTCTCGAGCTTATCAAGAGGTATCCGCCACCTCCAAAGTACGCCCAATACGCACTCAACCCAATCACGACGGTGAGTATTAATGTTACCGTATCGGAAAGGGCTCTCTCCATTCTGCACACTCTCTCGTCGCTCTGATCTGCGCGAAAGTGTGCAGAATGGAGATAACACTCAACACTAGAATGATGTGAGGATCCGCAATTACATGCTCCTGTACATCTTCCATGGCCCTCATATTCCTCAAAATGATTTCTCAGTTGCTATCAGAGCACACTCATCAATCCATTATTCAGCCACTCCAACCGGAGAAAGCTCCCGAGCCCACATTCGACGTATTTTCTCAAGCATTTGACCGATCGATTTCCAATCTAACAACGCCAGTGGGAGAGGTTAGTAGTATCATGGAAAACTGGAGAATCATCTGCATTACTTTGTGCACAATCTATTCATCGCATTGTAGCTTTCTCTTCAGGCCTTCTTTCCACAAGGGACACTCCCATTCGCCGCATTTATAAAGCCCGAGATAATTGAAGCAGCAGAACCAGTGAGCCATTTATCATTGTCGCCATGTCTAAGGACGCTTCTATTTTTTTTGCGTCAGCCATATTATTGTCATATCGAATAGCAGCCTTTACATTCTACGCGCTATCTCGCGGGTCAAACCGACCAGAGTGTGCTGAATGGAGAGAGCAACTATTCGATCCGGAAAGAATAGTAGAGGAAGAATACGGCGATTCAGGTTCTCTCACAAGAGGACAAGGAGCTGCAAGAACGAGACAAAATCCCGGCCCAGCGAATGATGCAGTTGCTGCAGCTAGGATTCACCTTTGAGGACATGAAAATTGTTAGTCTTTCTCATCAGATCTGAGGCAGTCGATCCCACCAATGCTGTATTCTTCTCCAGAATATGATTTTATAAAATAAATAATTTAAAAACCCTACAGGTCAACGACATGTACCACAGCTACTCCGAGATGGCGAGGCGGGAGAACGTATCCAATATCAGGGAACAGGTAGCGTGTTTTGTCGGCGCCCAATGACGCGTTATTTGAAGAATTTTCATGCAAGAAAGGATAAATCATTTTTCCTTCAAATAATTTCGAGAGAAAAGCTGTCGATTTTTAGAGACGACCTTTCAGTTCTGCAATTTCCTGTCAACCTCGATTCCGGAGAAATTGAAGCTCATCGGAATCGCGTACAATATGCTTGAGATGGGCTACTCATCGGTGGCCATCGCTCCTTATTTGACTGCTGAGGTATCGATACCATACATTGGCAACGGTGAAACCCAGCCTTCAATTGCTTCTCGATTTATTTGTTCCCAGTCTTCGCCAGATTCAGCGAATGCCAATATCCCTTTCGATAGTCAATAAGATCAGAAATACGAAATCGTCATGCTTGTCAAGAAAAACACTAATACGTGAATTCAGCGACGGAAACGACAGACATCCGAGCTCAGTGGCGGCGAAGACTCAAATCAAGGAGATGTCAACGTGAAGAGGCAGTGTCTCGAGGACATTGATGAGCGATCATAGTTGTATTTTTAATTTTAAATATAATCCAACTGTGTAGCAGCTGAAACAAGTAGCAGCTGAAACAGGCTTCAGCAATGTCGTGAAACAGTTCACATTCAAATCTCAGCACCACTCCTGATTCTCAGAACAGTTCACGCTTCTTTTCCGAACAGGCAGCGCAGTTCGATATTTTGCCCTATTATCTCTTCGTTTGAATATTTGTACATATCTCCAAACAATTCATCTCTGTGAAACATTTATCTGACCCAGTGAGCCTTCTTTCATTCATATCAACAAACAATTCATCGTACCCGGTTGTGTTATGTGTGATATAAAACATGTACAATAAAGGTTCTAATCGTTACATATGAATCATAGAAACAGTCACAGTGACTGAATGGAGCAGAACTTCTTTAGTAGTTTCGTCTGCTTCTTCGATTCCTGCGCGAATCCCTCGATCAGTGAGTAGTGATCTTCGTCCGGAAGCTCCTTAAGTGCATTGCAAATTAAGGGGGCGAGAAAATAGGCCTACTCATCAGGGGGCCTTTTTCATCTCTCTCCATTCTGCACACTATCCCGATTCTCTGACCGGTGAGAGTGTGAAGAATGGAGAGTCCCTGAACAGCTATATCACTATTACTAACCACTCTCTGCGACTTGACCTTCCTCGCTCGAAGGCCCTCGTGCAGCTCATCAGCCTGACCACGGAATCTACAACTATTGGTAGTTAATCTCTTCAGAAGGTTCAGACGATGCTTCATCAGTTCGAACGGAGTGTGTACTGCTTTCACAGTAGTGATGACAAATCGGCATAGACCCTCCTCTTTCCGCATGCTCACTCGCCGGTTAGAAAAACAAGAGAGTGCGCGAAAGGAATAAAGTCGGATGCAGCATAGTCATTACTATTTCACAGATATCTCACCTCGGAGTATCGCACTCGCCGACCAGGATCAGTGCCTCTACTTCTCCCTCCTCGTACTCATCAATCCTGCACGAGCTCTCCTCTGCGTCCGCTGCCGTCATGCTTGAATCACTCGCTTATTTTAGGTTTCAGGTTCCCTTAATAACATCATAGGATGGTATAGATCAATGTGTGTGCCTTATGACAAACATCTTACAAATGAAGAAATATGTAAAGCATGGGTCTACTCACCTAATCGGAGTGCCGATAACAGTATCCGGGAGCTCTGTGAGGTCAAAGATGCCCGCGACAAGCGCCAGTCCCGTGATACGGGGTGACTTGAGCAGAGCGCACGCTAAATGATCGCGATATTGCATCAGCGAGCAGAAAGGTGATTTTAAAATGGTGGTCAGAAGTGTTGCCTTATCGAATAGTGCACTCTCCATTCTGCACACAATATCGTCGGTCAGAGCAACTATTATGTGCTGAATGGAGAGAGCTGCTATTCGATCCGGCATCAATAGTAATTATACCTTTGTAGGCCAGGTGAGCACCCGCGGAGTGGCCACCGACAACGATCCTGCCAGCGTCGGGGAAGAGCGTCAGCGCTTTCTTTGAATCACATCTTTACTGTATTTCTCCGGTGAAGAAATAAAGCGCACGACTACATTAAAACTTGAATTCTCGGATCTTTGCCAAAATTCGAACCTCAATCGCTCCCGCGACATCGTACACCAGTGCGGTGAGAGGTCGATTGGGAGATGCGAGCTTATATCCGATCGAGACTACGGTGGTGCCGCCAGCTAACAAGGGCTCCAGCAGCGGTGCCACGTCTGCACGAGATCCCTCCTGAACAGTATTTTCTATGGGTCTCGTCCACAGTCGAAAAATCTGCAAGTAAAAACGAGATGTTATCCGCGGGCGATTCATAAGATTTCATATGCTTTCAAAGACAGAGCCCCCACCTGCCAGTATCCTCCGTGTATCCAGATGAGGACGGACTCAGTTGCAGTCGGACCGTAGACGTCGAAGGCTTCTCCTTCAATTCATTATCAGCCATTCTGCGAACTGATCGTCTCCGGCTCTCTCTAGTGATGCCCCAGCAAGCCGACTTCGACTAGCATTGAAGCATGCTTCAAGTAGACATGAGAAGCCGTTTTGTCCTCACTAGTTCTCTATTTCTGTGAGCGGCATGAATCATATGATCATGGAATCTTCCCCCACTCACTCTCTTCCTCTCCCAGCCGCTGGGTCTGCCTTATAGATGGCGTCATTGCCTTCACTCTATTTTGCCCGTTGACCAGAGCGACGATGAATCGATCGATCACCTGTGGGTGGGGGCATGGATGCTGTTTCGAATATTGCTCTCTCCATTCTGCACACTTTCTTGTCGTGTCCCATAGTTGGGTGAGGATGTTTCTTATTCTCGCTACTGTATCATTTACAACACGCGTCATATCTTTGGAAATGTGACAAGAAGGTAGCACGTGCAAATTACAAAATATATGGCTCAAAACCCTGAAAATATCTGACCTCCTTCGGTGTCGCTCCATCTCTCGACCAATGCGATGGCGAATAGAGACAGTCTGCCTCGGTGAAGGTGGGGTCGTGCTTGCACATGACTGAAACTTCTAATCCGAGATCAATGATAACTCTTCTAGCACATTATTGATTTGTACGAATACATGAGAAAAAAATCGAAGATCTTAGTTAATATGACCAGATAAGACCAACACGAAACACGCAATCAGTATGTCAATCAAGAAAGTGCAGTGATCTTTCTCTGGCAAGAAAAGATGGGCAGATAAGGCAATGGCGATCGGTCAATACCTATCGAGAGATGGAACTATGAGATAGGGAAAGGGCGTGGCTACCTCAGTGATAGTGAGAGATAGTGATGTCGTTTCGGTTTCGACTCTCTCCATTCTGCACATTCTCTCGTTTCTCTGACCGTGTGTAGTACGGAGACAGTCGAAAACCGAAATTGCATCACTAATGGCGTTCAGCGATAGTGATAGGCGAGATAAGAGGTGATACGTTGAATCAGTGATAAGAATGCAAAATCACGAACAAAGCATCAATTATACGATAAACCACAATAAAAATAGCCTGAAAAAAAAATCAGCAAAACTTGCAAATAATTTCTTTGCCCCAGCGAACATTTCGCGCCCCGGCAAACTCGCTCTCTTTTCTCTCTCTGAATCGACTGGGGGAGAGGGGAGAAGGGGGCGAATACAGAGGGAGGAGGAGAGATCTCTCTCCCTTGTCGGTCGGCTGTCACTACTCGTGTACTCGTCCTTGAGCGAAACCGCGCCTCAGGGGAGGCACGTGATCTTTGATCTTTCCCATCTGCTCTGATCTTTGATCTCTCCCCCGAATGGCCGACTCCATCAGTCGCCTTTCTTCCCACGACGGGCTGGCCAGCAACGTCGCTGACAACAGGTTCGTCAACACTTTTTTCCGGATAGTAACTCTCTCCATTTTGCACACTCTCTCGTATCTCTGACCGGTGAGATACGATTCAATCCCATATCACTACTTCACAGTCTAGTAGCGCTTCCACCTATAAAGTCAATACAAACAAACAAAAGCATTGTTCAAGAGCAATACGACTTTCACCCTGCATTTCCCACTCGTTGGTGGTCGATTTACAAGCCACTTGGAATGTCCCGCCTGGTGTAAACAGTGGCTGGCATGCGATTTTTCTATTGGGAAATCGAGAAAAAACGATTCTCGAAAGAAAAAGCAATATCAGCTGCTAGAGCCAATTCCTCGCTATTGTTTCTATAAACCCAAGTTCTCGAGTTGAATGAAGGAATTGACTTAATTCTTTTCCTATTTCAAAGTACATTTCTGTGAGGAATTGAGCTCGTGTGCGCGCCCAAGTTGGAAACAAGCAGCAAAATTCGTTTCCAAGTTGCCCCCAAGCTTGTTTCCAACTTGGAAACCGCAATGGTCTCTCCATTCTCCATACTATCTCATTCTGTCTTTTTCTCTCGATCTCTCGCTTTGGATCTACAAGTAGGAATCAACTTGTTTCCAACTTGGGAATCTCCCATAAGGATAGCGAGAGAGTATGAGGAATGGAGAGATCAGGTTTCCAAGTTGTAAACAAGCTTGTTTCCAACTTGGAGACTCCGACCCTGCTTGTTTCCAACTTGGGCGCGCACACCAGAGAGAATAGATTACTTATCAGGTACGTGAAACTCAACGTTGGCGGGACGCTCTTCCACACGACGATCGACACGCTGAGCAAGCACGATTCCATGTTGCGCGCCATGTTCAGTGGACGGGTGCCGGTGAGTCTAATGACCTACCGCTCTCTCCATTCTGCACACTCTCTAATATCTCATATGCTAGACTAGCGAGAGAGTGTGAAAAATGGAGAAAGCGCTATTCGATTCTGCAACATTACCGTACACCACTATTTGACATGATAATCCACCCCGGTACCTATCACTATCACCTGTCACCTGATGATGAGTCATATCATTTACATACGACGAGTGTTCATGTTATTCGAGAGGGAATCGCAGAATCATTAGCCATATCCCAACGCCCACACTGCGGGTATCTAGTAAAGAAAAGAAAAACAAGCCCCCTATTCAGCATAGTGCAACTCCTCTGACAGCCATGCGTTGCTTTTCTCAGCACTGCTCTAATGATGTTACTTGTCCAAGCAGTTCAACCAAACTCACCCACGTTTCCGCCTTTCACAATTGCATTCAGAAATACGTGGGCAGAATCCGATCTTTTTTAATCCGTTGAATTATTTTGTACACCAATTGCTACCATGAATCGTTCATGAACCATCCCATGATGGTTTATTTCTACTCTGAAACATCTACTCTCCAGCTATTCACGCTTTTCGAATTGCGTTTCGAGATAGCACGACGGAATCAGCCCTTGTTAGTCTACCCGTTAAATTTTCTATCTCCGAAAACTTCCCAGAATCGCTAATGAACCATCTCATCATGATTTGTATCTGATTTGAAACATGAATTCTACAGCTGTTCACACTTTTTCTAATTGCCTTCCACCATTGAATAACGCAAGCAGACAGTGTCTACACGTTAAATTAATTTTGCGCTAATACAATAACTCAGAATCGTTCACGAACCATCTCATCATGGGTTATTTCTACTCTGAAACATCACCTCTCCAGGTGTTCACGCATTTCCGAATTGCCTTCCGATTACGGGCATTTTCCTAGATCGCAACCAAGCCCCGCCCACTCTCATGGGGCTGGCCACGCCCACCTCCTTCTCACCTCTCCCCCTAATCGCGTTACTGTCTGTGCGTACACCCAATCTATTTGGACTAATTAAAAACTTCATAAGAACGCTTAGGTTTAGGCTTAGGTACATGCTGCTTAGGAGGGGCGGGGTAAGGGGGGGGGGGGGGGGCTTGGTTGTCATCTAGGAAAGTTCCAATTAATTTAACGGGTAGAAAAGATCTGCTTGCGTTATACAATAGCGGATGATAATTCGAAAAAAAAAGCGTGAATAGCTGGAGAGTTCGAGTTTCAGAGTAGATACAAACCATGATGGGTTGGTTCATGAACGATTTCATGGAGATTTCTATTTTGTAAAAATTAATTTAAAGGTTAAAAAGAGCTGATTCCGTCCTGCTATCTCGGAAAGAAACTCGAAAATGCGTGAACATATGGAAAGGTAGTGTTTCTCATCAGATACAAATCACGATGGGATGGTTCGTGAACGATTAAGTGCTGTTTTCTTTGAACAGCCTAATTCAACGGGTAGAAAAGGTCTGCTTGCGTTATGTGCTATCGGAAGGCAAGTTGAAAAGCCTAAGCCTGACCACCTGGAGAGGTGATGTATCAGAATAGAAATAAATTAAGATGAGAATTTCCATAAACTATTCATTGTAGATGGCTGAGAGAAATTCAAAATCTGTCTACTTGCGCTGTACGTAATCGGGATGGCAACCAAGCCCCTCCCCCTGACCCCGCCCCTCCTAAGCAGCATGTACCTAAGCCTAAACCTAAGCGTTCTTAGAATAGAATAGAATAGAATTTATCAGTGTCGCTTTCTGGGCGCTGATCAGGATAGTCGGGAAAGCCATTCTCCACCAGTCGTTTCCAATCAATCGTTTCAAGTCATTTCGCCATCTTTCTTTAGGTCTTCCTTGGCCTCGATCTAACGCGTAGTCGTAGGGAATCCATGCAGTTAACCTTCTAGCCCATCGATCATCCTCCATCTTCCGTACCTTATTCGCCCATGTCACCTTCCTTCTTTCTGCTTCTTCCACCCAATCTCTGACACCTGTCGTCTGTCTCACTTTTTCGTTGGACCAACGATCTTGCCATCTCAATCTAAGCATTCGTCTCTCCATTTTTCTCTGTGCCACTGCTAATGCCTCCTTGTCAGATGCTCGTAACGACCAAACTTCGCATCCATAGAGAACACATGGGGCTATGCAAGCGTCAAATGCCCTTCTTTTCGATTTCTGACTCACAAGAGGATGTCTGAGTAGTTCACTTAGCTTCGACCATGCGCACCAGCCAGACTGGATCCTCCTTTTCAATTCTTTGGGGTTGTCTAGAGGAAATGAAATCCATCGACCCAGATACTTCCCACCTTCCTTGTATTCAAATTTCTCTCCATTCAAAGCGATCGGTTGGCGGTTATTTAAATCCTCAGTCAAAAGCAAGGTCTTCCCTGGATGGACTTGGAGACCTACTACTCTACTCGCCTCCATGATCTTGTGTAGCATTCTTTTCAGATCGTTCCTGCTTCTCGCAACTATAGCAACATCATCAGCGTAGGTCAGAGTTGTCAATAGTTCTCCGTTCACTACTAATCCGAGGTTTCCCCAGTCGATAGTGTCCAATGCCATTCTCAGAGTGCAGTTGAATAGTTTAGGGCTGATAGTATCGCCCTGTTTGACACCTCTTTGCACCTCGACTTCAATTAGCCTTTCATTCACTTGAATTTTTGTGGTGGTTGCCTCATACATCTTTCTCAATAGATTGATAAGTTTCGGATGGATACCATTGATTGAGAGAGCGTTCCAAACCGCATTCCATTCAACTGAGTCAAATGCCTTTCGAAAATCGACCAGTGCAATGTGGATTGGCATTTTGTATTCATGACTTTTTTCGGCCAGTTGTGTCAGGGCGTGAATGTGGTCGATAGTACTGTATCCTCCACTGAATCCTGCTTGTGATGGATCCTCATTTGAATCGAGGAGTGGATAGATTCTGTTCAAAATCGCTTTCGTTATCACCTTTTGCACAACCGAGAGTAAGGCGATAGGGCGGAAATTTGAAATGTCGCTTGCGTCTCCTGATTTGTGAATAAGCGATACCTTTGCCATCATCATCTCTGGTGGAATATTGTCTCCTGATATCATATCATTCATTAGTTTTGTGATCAGAGGGGCAACGCTATCTCGAGAAATTCTTAGCATATCGGGAAGAATCCTCCTGAGTCCGTTTTTTAGCGAGCCAATGGCAGCATAGATTTCATCGGGTCGAAATTGAGGAAGACTGTCCATTTGTATAGGAATCGTTCTTGCGACCGGAACTTGTCGTGAAAATAATTTCTCGTAAAACGTTTTCACTTGCTTTTCGGATTCCGATTGCGACGATAACCCAGTGATTTCATCTTTGAGGAGCAATCGCCTTTTGGATGTTTCCTGTTGCCTCAGAACTCGTGCAATTCCTCTCCCTCGTTCGATCGCCTCACCCAGTTCTGTTTCTTTTGCCACTTTCAAATCTTCTAGCAGACTTGCACGTGCGTCCCTACAGGCTTCCGAGTATTCCTGTGCTTTTCTTGGGTCACCCTTTAGATCACATCTTCTTCTCAATAGGACCTTCGTTTGAGCAGAGAACTTTGACCTCTTCTCTTCTTCTCTCCAGCAGCCAGTCGCCGTCATTCTTGTCAGAGCTACCGTAGTCTCATAGGCACCAGTTGAGTCAACTGGGATCGGGATTGGTAGATCACTCAGCGCTAACGCATTTTCGCGGTACTCCATTCTGTCCAATTTCTTCCTGATCGGTCGGTCTTTTCTCCACTTTCTTCCTCCTTCGATCTTGATGGTCATTCTCACAAATCGGTGGTCTGTGTCATACTCTAGCCTGTTGACAACAGATGAACTGACTACGGGTGCCGTAGCTGGACCGATCAGGTAGTCAATTTGGTGTCGCACAGTACCTCCAGGACCTCTCCATGTCCATCTTCTGTTCATTCTGCTCTTATGCCACGTGTTCCAGATCCTCATTTTCAATCTTTCACAAAGCTCAACAATCTTTCTTCCTCTATCGTTCATTTTAGCGTAGGTGAAAGGGCCCACGATATACTCCAATCCAGGTTCTCTCTTTACTCGTCCATTCAAATCTCCAATCAGGAAAGGAGTGAATCCTCTCGAAGTGCGCTTCATTTCTGTCTCAGCCTGTTCTATTAGTTGATCGTAAATATCGTCATTAGAGGAACTTTTCGGAGCATAAAAAGCACTAGATGGACTTTCTTTGACGTTAGAGTCAATGTTGCTAGGCGGTCGTTTATTGCTCGAAATTTAGCTTCTTTTGACAAGGATCGAAAGAGACTCCTCGATGGGCACTAACTCCTCCCGAGTGGAATAGGATAGATTGGCACGAGAGTACTCACTGATCCCTGTCCGGCGATTCGCGATTCCGTTAGTCCGATGACGTCATACTTGATCTTCGTGAGGGCTCGATCAAATTCCGCTACACGAGACTTGGAAGATAGGGTCCGGACGTTTAGGGTGCCGACTATGAATGGAGCTTGACGACTATCCATGTTTGGTGTACCTCCCCTACTGCACCACCAGTTTCGCGGGGAGGACCCGAGAGGGAGAGCGAGCGAGCGACAGCTCGTCACCAGCGCAGAGGACGGATTATGAAGATTAGAATCAGTCCAAATAGCTTATGAAGATTAGAATTAGTCCAAATAGTTTGGGTGAACGCACAGATAGTAACGCGATTAGGGAGAGAGGTGAGAAGGAGGTGGGCGTGGCCAGCCCCATGAGAGTGGGCGGGGCTTGGTTGCGATCTAGGAAAGTGCCAATTAATTTACTCCGAGAAAAGAATGCGATATGATCGTTTATGAACTATCTCATCATGGGTTATTTCTACTCTGAAACATCACCTCTCCAGGTTCACGCATTTTCGAATAGCCTTCAGAGAGCATTACGGAACAAGACCTTTCTTTTGAAACAATTATGTTTTTTGGAACTGCCAAGGCGAGGATTATCAACTTCTCGACTCAATTTATTTCTACTCTGAAACATCACCTCTCCAGGTGGTCAAGGACGAGGATGGCTGGGTGCTGATCGATCGGAGTGGCAAGCACTTCGCTGCCATTCTCGACTTCCTCAGGGACGGATCCATCCCTATTCCCGATTGTCGGTAGGTCATAGAGCAAGGGACGATGAAATTATCGACATTCCTTGGATAGTACCTCATGGAAATTAGTAATGATTCAATATCGAACAACGTCGAAAACATTGAATTATAAAGTACAGCTGGCTTCTTGACACATCCGTGAAACCCAAAGTGTCAAGGCAAAGATTCCTATTTAATATTTCCAGTGAAATATTCCGATTTCAGAGTCGAAGTGGAGCAGATCAAGCGCGAGGCGCAGTACTACTGTCTACAGGTATCTCTGCGCTCTCCGATATTCAAAGATCAAAGATCAAACCTCAGGATCTGATCGTGCAATGTCAGACGTGGCTAGACGCGCACCCTCGCTTCGACCTCGAGGTAGGCGATCTTTGATCTCTCAGCAATTACTGCGCTCTACTAATGCCGTTGCGGTTGTTCGCTCTCTCTCTATTCTGCACACCCTATCGTCTGTCCGGCATGCAAATGAGTGTGCAGAATGGAGAGAGCCAGATCCGAATTCTCTACTGCGCCCTATTATCCTATTCATTTATTTACTTCGCGCGCTAATTTAGTAGCAGTGCGATTTCCCACAATCTATGTGAATGAAGAGTGCAAGCCGCTTGAGAGAAAATATTCCCGAATGCGGAAGCGAGAGAAAATTCGCACAATATTTTTCTAAAGGGCATGCACGCGGATGCTTAGATGATGGAAAAATACAAATATATCATATATTTCGTTAAAGATTACCTACAGTATCACTTTGAAGATGCCCCTCATCCACCGAGTTCCCACCGTCTACACTAGACAAGATGCCGAAGCACTCATCAAGCAGAGCAATAGGGTAGGTCAAGGAGCAGTCAATCGATAATTCAATCGATATTCTCAGCCGGTAATCAAGCTCTTCATCAACCGCCACAACAACAAGTATTCGTACACTATAAATTCGGATGACAATATTCTCAAGGTTGGTTTTTATTCACCGGCTAACTACGAGTGATTGACTCAAGGTGTTCGGATTTGATAGTCAAGCAAAGCAGAAACATGAATCTTGCTGGGTGCCAATGAAGTATAACACATTTTTGCCGTATTTACGATCTACCAATATTTTGTGCAATCATGTCCAAAATTATTGATCTAATAATTTTCGAATATTCGGGAATACGGTGAACTGATATTTCGAGCAATCGATAATTTCAGAACCAGGAACTCTTCGATCGTCTTGTCTGCAAATTCCACGACCGCATTCTCTTCGTCAAAGACGTTGGAAGCGAGAGCACAGAGGCAAATTACAACTTGAATGACCTACCTACCGTAGTCCAATAATAATATACAGTAACCCACCACTGATATTCAAACAAAACTGATCCACTAGCCGATAAACAATCAATACTTCATGTCTGTCAATGGAAGTTCTACGGCAAGCGCATTCTGCGTGCTGAGGTAAAGAGTCGATATTTATTTTCAAAAATATATATATTTTTTTTAAAATTCAGGTCTGCTGCACGTCAATCGTATACGCCACCGACAAGAAGCACACTAAAGTAATTAATGATCCCGGATCGAACAGCAGCTCTCTCCATTCTGCACACTCTCTCGTTTCTCTGATCGGCGAGAGAGCACTACTCGAAACGGCTCTTGCTTCAACAAAAATCTAAATAACTAAACTTTCCGCTCTCAGGTGGAGTTTCCCGACTCAAAAATCTACGATGAGGCCATGTCGATACTCTGCTTCGAGGACCGCGGACTCTGCGCTAGGTACTGTAGGATCTGCTACTGTATCCGGATTACTGCATACATCAAGACATACAGCGGACCCACACATTCCACACTTGTGTTGCCGGATCGAATAGTACTCTCTCACTTAGGCACACTTTCTCACCGATCAGAGAAACAAGAGAGTGGGCAAAATGGAGAGTGCTACTATTCGATAGCAACATTCCACACTCTCACATACTGTAGCTACCGTGTCCCTACAGACTACCGTACCTTTCCAGATGCGGTGAGAACTCGTGCCTATCGCGATCGCCTTCCACCTTCGAGCCCAATCTCGCCATCTACTCTAATATCCACGCCGAGGAACCGGCCAAGATCGACCGGGATTGACGCCGGATCTATGCTCACTCCAATCTGCACACTCTCTCGTCCGTCTAACTGGCGAGATAGTGTGCCGAATGGAGAGAGCTATGTTATTTCCGGTAACATTGATCCCTTGAACCATTCGACCAGTCGGCTACTCACACTTCGTCCTTCCCTTCCAAACAGCGTGACACACACAAGACAAACTGTCTTCACCTCTCTGCTAACACATTCAGCACTCTCTTGTCCATACATATTGCCCTCCCTTCACTAATTGCCACCCACAGTGTCAACTCGCCGAACTCAAAGATTCTCTCATTGTCGGTTTCTCCCGCGATAAACGATATCCGAAGATGAGACACACACACACATGTTATTGCGGGGCGGCGACGGGGAGGGGATACATGAGGGAGAGAGGTATGTGTCGAAGGGAGGGCGGAGGAGGGGGAGGGGCGGAGGGGCGAGGGGACAGCGGAGATAGAACGGGGCGATCTGGAGAGAGTCGGGGGGAGGAGGCGAGGAGAAATCCACTGACAGCTGTTCCTCGACTTCCCATCCTTCTCTTTTCCTGAGAGGAGGCGCACACAACCCGTCGCCACTCCCTACCTTCCATCCTACCTAGTCGCTGCCAGAATAATTATATTTGAATAATTGCGTTTCCTTCTCGTCAAATATGCTCAAAGTGAGTGGATCGCCTGAGGGAAAGGCTTGACAAATTAGATATTAACTATAAATAGACATTTGCTCTCTCCATTCTGCACACTATCTATCTGGTCAGCTAAATGAAAGAGTGAGCAGAATGGAGAGCTCAATACCCAAACGAAGACACTTCTTCGGTTTCTGGCCCAGACAATGCTGTGATTACATTCCCCTCCTCCACTATCTCGATTTCCTTTCCACCCCTTTCATTTCAATCTGCGCGGTCTCAATCTGGGCCAGAAACCGAAGTTCCGAAACTACACCCATTCTATGGATTCGCTAGCCGCAAATATTGATCGATTCGCGTGATAATCAGGGAAATCACAGGTGCCCTCATTCAATCACATCCAAGAGCGACGGACAACAGTCAAGACGGCAGCATGGCTGCTGTCCCCGCTGTCCATCCTCAAAGTTACTGTAGCGGTGAGTTATTGAATATTTCTGATTCACTGACAAGACAGCCTATAATCATCAACTATTGAACCAGCCAGTTCTTGACCTAGTCGCGAAACACGGAATCACACTCTTTCATGTAAATGCGAGCTGCCAAGAACATATCTGATTTTTTCTAAATAGCAAGAAAGGTGATAATCACACAATATTGAATCAGCAATACCATGACCAAGTTGTGAGACGCGGAATCACTGGGATGTTCAACCCATAATTCTGATTTTGATTTTTACACATGAAAAGTGAAAATCCACTAAATGCGCCCGACTCAGCCAGGCCATTAGCTATTCGTGAAACACGAAGTCACACTCTTTTCTGTAACTATGCGTACCCGCGGATTTCTTATGCGGAAGAATTACTAACAGTGTTAATGTAAGTGGTAAACTAGTAGTGACATAATAAATAGCAGCTCTTCCAAAATATGATATAATCATTCATCGCTTACAAAGTCGTGTAGATGTGAGCTTCCGTAATTTTGATTTTATTTTCAATGAGCAACGATAACACTAGCAAGCGTTATTGATTCATCCAGATCATCAACTAGTTGTGAAACACGAAATCGCGCCCTACCACATCTCACCGTAAATCACACCCGAAGTTACCGGAACTATTATTCACCACATGCACTAGTTGATCTCACCACAAATTGACTTCATTTCTGTTCAACCATACCCGAAAAGGTAACAACTAGATCTAAACCATGAAACTACCGGCACTCTTCCTCGTGAGTGCGAATCCCCAACGACACAAAAGTCGACGACATATCGCCCTTTCAGGTTGGGCTCGTCGTATGCGCAGTCTTTCTAATGGACGGCCGTCAGCAGTGGTGGCCGTACACTATCCTCTTCTGCTTTTCCCTACTTCTTGCTATCTACAGGTGACAACTACTGTCAAAAATACGGTATCGTTCTCTCCATTCTGCACACTCCGATCGCCGAGCAGACATTGTGCAGAATGGAGAGATGAAATCCGAAACGAAATCACTAGAAACAGAGTTTCTGCTCATACAAATACTTCTGGAACAGGGTAAAGAAGCGAAAAATAATCGTTGCAGCTTGCTCACGCTAATCTCGCACTTCTTCCAAATATCGGAAATTGAACGGACGAAAGTGATCTCACTCGTGGGTTGAACCTTTCTCACTCGTTCTTTTGAGTAGATCGAGAACAGGACACTGGGATATCAAGTGGACAGAGATATCTTCTAGACTTCGAAAACATGCGTCTCAATAGAGACCTATCGAATGACGAGTGAGTGTGCAAATTGGAGAGACCTGGACCCTTAATTCAAACAGTAATCTCTTCAGGAATTGGCAGTGAACGGAATCTCGTGCATGCTCTGCCTCTGCGCCTTTCTCTTCCTTTGCTGGGACGAGATGAGAATGCAGGTAGGTCAAATCGCTATCGAGAAACCGAACCAACAGGCAAATTAGAGCGAATTCAAGCAATCCCGCACTGATTCAGGACGGATACTGGTTGCACCACTCCATGCTGCCGCCACCCTACATTTCCCAGCTCAAATGGATGAAGCGCGTCGCCGTGGTCATGGTAAGCGCTGAGTTTCAACCTTTCCCGCCCAACAAAAGACTCACTGATCGCTCCTTCTGCCGTTCCTCGCGTCGTCCGCCTTCAGAATCCAATGGAAACGCTTTTCGCGGACTGCGGCTGCAGATTCGAATAGTGAACGAAACAAATAAACCAAGAAAATCAATGAGAAAGGCGAAATTTCGCGCTCGATCACAACATATTCGAAACGGTGATCGATCAATGCGTTTGAACTTACAGTATATTTTCAGCCAAAATACCGTAGTTTGAGGGTACATGATCATTTTTATTTTTATTTATTTAAATATTAAATTAACTAAATTATTTATCTGTTTTGCAGGGTGCTTTCCTCGTCAACTCCACACTCTTTCTCTTCACATTCCTGCGGGTTCGTAAGGACGGTTTCGAGTGATCTCCCACTGCCCTTTTTCGTGTTCATTTTGTCGTGTAAATATTCATCGAGATTGTCATAGAACAACAAGATTTACCGTCATTTCGCAATATGATTATCGCAACGTAGTAGCTGTTATTAATAGAATAACGAAATTGTAATTACAACTTTGAGCTGAGAGATGATCAAGGTAGATAAGAGATCAGTTAGAATCGATTTAGTGCGCTAAAACAGGACGATTTCCGGTAGATTCAAGTCGGTGGAAGGGTACGGTAAGACGAGGGGATAGGGGATACATTTTCACACACCAAACTACTATCTTTGGCTACAAAGATCACCGTCATTTGCGAGGACCCATGGTTGTCAGCAGGATAAAAAGCGATCGAGAAAAACGGTGAGGAAACGGGGCCGGGGCTTATAGCAGGTCGGGCATATCCGAACAACAATGACCTACTCTGAACACACGAAAGAAATGAATGAAGAAAACAACAAGAAAATCGAGGTAGAAGTGCGTGGGAAATGTCAAAACGGGCAGGACGGGAGAGTAAAGGAGAGTAAAGACGGGAGAGTAATCGACACTAAAAGGGAACTAAAATATCGGATTGGGGGATCAGGCTTGGCCATCGGATCCACTGGGCTTTCCGTTGTTGAGATTGGCTGTCAATGGCATCTTGAACTGCAGACCGCCCAACATAGCCGGATTCAGAAACTGCTGAGCCTGAAATGCGGAAAATCGATATTTTATGAATCATACTATCGCAATCTCTCGCCACAAACTTGCTTGAGCTAACTAAATCTAGCTTTACCAACCTGCTGCGCTGCGTGATGTTGCTGCAGTTGCTGCTGAAGACTCGCGAGCGTGTGTTGCTGCTGCTGTTGTTGTTGTTGTTGTTGCTGCTGAGCCTGCTGTTGCTGGTGATGTGCAGCAGCAGCGGCTGCAGCCATCAGCTGGTTTTGCTGCTGCTGCAGGGCCGCGGCGCCTCCGGGCAGTGACTGCGCTAACTGCGCGAGTTGCTGCATGTTGAGCTGTCCTTGCATCTGCTGCGACTGGGCTTGCTGCTGTTGTTGCTGCTGCAAACAATCTCTATTACACCCACAAGATTCTGAGCGCCATTTAAGACCGAATAGATTACATTCATTCAACGTGCTTTATAACTAGTGTTGACAAACCTGTTGTTGTTGTTGCTGCTGTTGCTGCTGCTGTGCCTGCTGTCTGCGCTGCAGAACTTCCCCTGCGATCACGGGATTGATAGCGAGCAGCTGTCGCAGCTGGTCGTCGGTGATGTTTGCAGCCTGCTGAGAGAGAGCGCGTTCTTGCTGAATCCGCTGCTGCTGTTGCTGCTGTTCGAAGTGCGCGCGAAGCATGGCTTCGATCTGAAATCGTAACATTTATGTTTTGAGAGTAAAGCTTTATGCTGACACTGATAGAGATCAAAGATCATTGATCGTTTCCACACTCGATACAATCTCAAGATTGCATTAATCAAGCACCAACCTGCTGTCCCTGTGGCATACCACCTTGCGGCATCTGCTGCTGCTGTTGTTGCTGCTGCTGCTGTTGCTGCAAATACAGTACTTCCAATACAATTGTACAATATATTGCTCAGTAAAAATAATATATTTCTGTTCTCTGAAACTTTTATCTGAAAATTATGTAAGACAAACCTGATGTTGTTGTTGCTGCGCCTGCTGTTGCTGTTCGTGCTGCAGCTGCATCTGCAGGCGGACGAGCATTTCGGGGTTGAGACCGCCTGAAAGTAGGTAATTGACAATCAATATTTGAATTCTAATCGATAAACGACCGTACTCCATCAATAACCACCGCGTGCACACAAACCAAGCACAGACAACGCTCCCCGGGGGCCCACGTAGGTCATAGGGGAAGAAACACACCAAATCGACGACAACCACGCATGCCGACTGTACCTTGCAGCTGTTGCTGCTGCTGGTGTTGCTGCTGCTGAGCAGCGGCCGCTGCAGCCAGCAAGGACTGCTGTTGTTGCTGCTGCTGCAGGTGATGCATCGGGTGGGGCTGCTGCTGCTGCATGGCTGCGGCCGTGCTGGCTGCCAGTGCGGCGTACGAGGTAATCGTGGGCGCGGCAACGGACATTGAAGGGGATGGTGGGATGGGTGTGGTGTGTCCACCGAGTTGCTGCTGCGGATGTTGTGGGGGCTGCAGTTGCTGCAGCTGGCCCATCATGCCGGTGACCGGACTGGCCGACAGGAGTCCGGGTGGCTGTGGGGTGTGCTGCTGGCCTGCAGGAGGGACGGGGACGGTTAATGTGCAAGCGGTTGTGGTCTTCTGTTTCAGCGTGCTTTCAAACCGGGTTCATATCACTTTCATTTTTTGTGCTCATATCCACTCCCCCAGATGATATTTATGCATACCTATACTATGATTCCCAACTCGGTACCAGCAGGGGGTAGATAGGTTAGTGTCAAGAAGGGGTGTGTTGTTTCGGGCGTGGGAAGAATACTCACCAGAGACTGCTGCAGCTATCGCCTGCAGCATCGCGGCCTGCTGCGCGGATGCGTCGGAAGTGCCGTTGGTGAGGGATCCGCCGCCTGTTAGGGGGAGAAATGATAGAAGGAAAGTGCCATTGGGAATGTCTCAATCCATATCAGGTCTCGGGCCACTACTTCCCTCACTCGAAAATGATCGTGTGCAAATCAGTGTTATTCAGCCATTCCGTGCATTGCATCTCTCATCTACCGTAATAATCCCACCGTAACCAGTTGCTGTGACCTACCTCCGAGCTGAGGAGGTCCGAGCGGGAGTCCGGCGAGCGATTGTGGCATTCCTCCTGGCTGTCGTTGCTGCTGTGGATGCTGCGCGATCACTGAGGGCGGCCGCGAAGCTGCAGCAGCTGCGCCGTTCGGCAGTCCACCATTCGACGTCTTCGGTAGTTGGCTAGAAATGGAGATTTGATACATCGGAAACGACATGATTACAGTCAATTGTCTGTTCGACTTGTCCGTTCATAGAAACAATTAAAACCCAAAGACTCATGTCCAATATCTCGAAATATATGCTCACCTAGCCATCTTCATCTGAGCCAGCTGCAGCATCTGGGCCTGCTGGGCAGCCGGGTATCCGGCCAGTGCGGGATGGGTCGCGGACGGCATCTGTTGCTGCTGCACGGAGGTGGGCGCGGCCGAGCTCGTGCCGTTGCTGGTACTAGGTAGACAATGAGGAGGCACTCTCTGTTGCTGCTGCTGTTGTTGTTGCTGCTGTTGCTGCTGGGCAGCGGCGGCTGCAGCGACCTGGGCCAGCGAGGCGGACGCCGACACTGGTTGAGGTTGGGGCTGGGATGTAATAGTTGCAGCCGGAGCGGCCGAGGTGGGCGTGGGTGCGATGGGCGCAGAGGCTGCACTGGTCGCCGGAATCGGCGTCGCATTCGAACTGCGGGGTGCAGCGCCTGTGACGGCCGCGCTCGCGGCCGAGGTTGAGGGTGCACCGTTGCCTCCAGCGGCCTGGTTGGCGCGGAATTTGCCAATATCGACGGCGATCTTGACGTGCATGCCGCACCACTTGCTGGGTCGCTGCAAAGATTGGATTAATGCATTTAGCGGCATATTATCAACCCAAACATCATTTCAACTTCATTTTTCATAGAATAAGTTTAAACAACAGCTTACCTTGGCTGGTTGAGCTTGCGGCATGAACTTTCCTCCCAGTAGAGAGCTGGCTAGCTGTTGTCCGAGGGGCGTGCCAGGAGGCATCAGAGAGGCCAATAGCGCCTTCAAGTAACACAATATAGTTGATTGTATTACTAGTGAAAGAATCGTTAATTTATGCCAGTCGAAGGTTCTGCTCACCTGTTGCTGTTGGGGGTTATTCAGCATAGGCATCAACTGTGCGAGTTGAGCCAACTGCATTTGTTGCTGTTGCTGTTGGGCCGTTGGAGCGGGCTGAGGCGCAGCGACTGGCTGAGGAGCTGCGACCGGCGGAGGCGCCAACGGCTGCAGTTGTCTCAGCGCGGCCTCTGCTGCAGCATGAAGCTGTTGTTGCTGGCTCGGCTGCAGTTGCGCTTGCTGTTGTTGCTGTTGTTGCTGGGCTGCAGCTGCGGCAGCCAGAAGTCCAGCGGGAGGCACGCCGGCGTTCAGCAGACCAGGCGGCAGTTGTCCGGACATAAGCATCTGCAATTCACTTCTTTTTAAGTGCACGTCCGCCTTTCTTTGAGCCTTTCAGCAGCAGCAGCAATTCTCTCTATTGGACGCAATCCAATTGCATATACGGCAGGGGAGAGAGGGATAGAATAGAAACAGAATTGAATCGAATTGAATGGACAACACACGAGAGAGAGAGAGACTTCCCTCAAGCGGGCAAACTCAATTTGCGAGTGATTTAAATTGCTGCGAACACGACGACGACTGAATGAAAGAGAGGGGAAGGGGGAGAAGCGAGCGAGACAAATTGGATTCCCGGCCGACTGCCCAATCTCATTCCCCCTCAATGCACGCACCCGCGCCTGATTCACTCTCTCTCTCTCTCTCCACTCACAACGTCCCAAAGAGATTCGGAAAGCGAGAGAGAGGGAAGGAACCGAAGATCGGAAGCGGTTCTAGAGCTTTTTTCTTCACTCAACAAACACCTCTTTTTTCATGTAGACAGAACAGCGTCTATGAGTGATTCTATGAGTAATCTGACGGCCGAGATCTATCGCCATTATTCACAATTTTTCGGATGCCAGGTGCAATTCGAATCTCACCTGTCGCAGGTCGATGCCCTGTCGCAGCTGCTGCTCGGCACTCATGGGCGAGGCGATGCCAACGGGCGCCATCAGCGACGTCTGTACGTGCTGCACGGGCTGTGGAGACGCGGTGGGCGCTGCAGCTGCTGCGGCAGCCGTGGGCGGGGCCGAGGCGCTGCCCGGGGGATTGGCGATGGTCGGGTCGGCCGGGTGCGGGGTCGTGCCTGCAATCCGCTTGTTTGTTGAAATGTGTCAGCAACACTGCAAACTCCAATGGACCGATCTCAATGGACAGCTCATTGGACATATGCCTTTTCAACACAATGATCCAATGATCCAGTGCAAATAATCACTGCAGTTTATTTTCTCCGTAACCATTGATCTCATAACCATTGATCTTATAATACTATGCTACACTCACCCTCGCTCTTGACTTCACTGGAGCCTGCAGCAGCAGCGGCTGATGCAGCTCCTTCCGATTGGGCGGCGGAGAGGGGTCGGCTGCCGGGGGTGGCCGGCCCGCCTCCGTTCATCGGCACGCCCATCTGCAGCGGCGGCGTCACCGATGGCGTTCGCTCCTGCTTGATCGCGATGCCGATCACGCTTCCGTTTCTGAAAGAACCATATTTTAAACTTCATTACATCATTTACATTATTCATCCTGCCTTCAAAGCACTGGTCTGCATACTGGTATGTAGACTCATTTAGGATGTTTAGGACTAATATAATTATCGTTAACAATTGAAAAACTATCAGCGACAACTATCCGTATACTTTTTAACGGATAGTGTGTAGTTCACGCCTACATATTATTATCGCAAACGGAGAATACGGAGTAAGAACAAAATGAGATAGTAAAGGATACCAACCTGTACATGTCCTCAAGTTTGGGCTGTTTGGCGGGCGGACCGCTCGTGAGAATAGGTCCTTCCGATGGAGATCTGGATCAAAATATTGAATTTAGCCTATTTTTGGATGAGAACAATTTTCGTTAACGTTAACGGAATAGATCTATGCTCATCTAAGCAAATCCTCAAATATGCTTTCAATCATCGTAACTTGACTAACCGCTTGTGCTGTAGCAGGGGCGACTCAGAGCCTTGCTGTGGTTGTTGCTGCATCGGTGTGGTCGGGCTGCTCTTCATAGCGGCTGCGGCTGCTGCAGCGATGGCGGCACGTCTGGTGGCGCGCGCAGCAAGCACCTTCTGGGCCTTCTGCAATGAGGGGGACCATAAATGGTTGTACGATACAACTCCAAATAAATAAATATGTCACTACAAGTATCAAGATTCAATCGAAGTAGGCAAATAGCTCCTACAAAGTGACTGATGAATATAGGAATAATAAGGGGGTGAGAGCAGCAATTCCTATGATTGAAGCAGAAGCACTTCGTCATCGCAATTTCACGCCATTCTAACGTGAGAGAATCTCGTGCCTGGGAAACAACTTCCGCAAAACTCCATGCATTTTTCTGCAGCTGACAGCAAACGGGACAGAAAAAGTGGGGTCTAGAAGGGAGAGAGGGAGGAGAACGCACGGAGAGTATTGAGTGGGGGGGATCGATTGGCTGTCTCTCTCACAACTCTTCTCCTTCCGCACGGGAGAACTTAGCGAGTAGAGCTAGAGAGAGAACACGAGACACGCGAGAACCAATAAACCACACATCTTCTCGTCTCAAGAACCCTCAAGAATTCAAGAATCGACTTCCCCACTCTTTCTTCTTTCTTTTCGACACAATCGTTGCCGGGCTACTCTCGACGCAACAAAATCTCACGTGAAAAGGGCGTTGGACCAGGAAACTACAGATTCAGGCCGTTTTCCTATCTCACAACCTTTTTGCTCTCAAATTTGTGTGTTCGTCATGTTTGTCCTTCTCTAATCGACCAATCGCCAATGAATGTGAAAGAGACAACAATGACAAGAGAAGGTTCGCAAGAGGAAAAACATCGGATAGATCAAAAGAGAAAGGGGAAGTGAGCAAAGATCACGGCTATCAGCATCGGAACTTATGATATCTTGGCTAAATCTAAATGGCGGGTGTTTGATGCGCCTCTTCCCTTCCCCTACGAGATGGATCTCGCATCACCAAACAATCTCCCCTCGAACACTCTGCCCCCTCCCCTCTCCCCCTCTCCTCCCTTTGTAAACCCCAATGGATCACGCCGCGGCTGCCCAAATATTTGACCTCCTTTTTCTATAACATTTCCTCCTCTCCCGCTCTCCTTCCCCCTTCTCTTCCAATTCGAGTAGAGTTCACATGATTACACCCTTCAATTGCTCTCTTTCCCTTTCGCTATAGAACGTAGGTAACAATCGGACACACTCACCACCAACCTCAAAGTACTCGCTAACGGAGCGTGCGCCACGACCGATTAGCGGTTGTGATTTCCTCCTACCGTATTCCGGGGGTGACTAATCACTCGATATGTAGTGACCTACCCCACTATCATGATCAACAGACAACACACACGACGCCCTCTCGTATCAGTATCGCTCGCTATTTGTTCACTTCTCTTCGAAGAGGAGAGTGAGGGAAGGGCTATCAATAGAATCCCCCCGCTACAGAGGACAAACCAATGGAGGGAACGAGAGGGTGCCAGGTGAAATCAGAGATCGGGTGAGAGAGCGTGCGCATTCGAGAGGCGCCCGAGCCGCGACGTCTGGTCAAACAACCGCCAAACAGTGCAGAAAGGAGCGGAAATTCGCGCCGCGCGCCAGCCAGGCAGATTATTGATGGAGCGAGGACGGGGGGGGGGCACTTCTTCTCTTCTTGGAAGAAGCCGAGGGGCGAGGGAGGGAGGGGGCAGACAGCACCCGGGAATGGAGGGATGTGGGTGGCAGAGACAGCCAGAGAGAAGGAGGAGGAGAGGCTGAACCCTCACGGGACACCCTCAGGGGACGAGAGAGAGGGAGGGGGGAGGAGGGATGAAGGGGGAAGTTTGTGGCTGGCAAGGGATGGAGGGAGAGGGAACCGAGTCGAGCAGCAAAGAGTGGTGTGCACTCATCCAGTGAGAGCACCACAATCTCAATGGGCGAGGAGCGACCAGGCGAGAGAAGAAAGAGAAAGGATGGAAAAGAGAATAGAATAGTAGAAAGGAAAAGTTATGAATAATGACCGCTGCCGCCCCTCTTCTTACTGCAGGCGGATTAGCGAGAAAATCCCTCCCCTACTGAATAATGCCCCCTAGAGAGAGCGGGAGAGGGAGGGAGCGGAAAGGGCCAGCGATCACATGTACATAGTCTAGTGCGCTTCCTACTGGAACAATTGGGCCAATCAAATTTGTGAGCCGCACCTGATTTGGCCAATTGAGACGCGCGCGTGCTCACAAAAAATCAAGCAAAAATCGGCGCGTCCTTGGAATGGGAGGGTCGAAAGAAGAAGAAAGATCTAAATGAGCAACGAGCAGTGGAAAAGACGCGGGAAATAAGGCTATTGCTTTCCAGAACGAGCGGGAGGAAGAAAGAAAGGCTGTCTGGAGCAGCAACCCAGCTGTCATCAGTCCCTTTATTTATTCATTCCCATTAATCAATGATTCAGGGAAGTGTACGACTCTAATCATGGAATCAGTCACATAATCAGTAATCAGTTAGTAATCAAGAACCATCACTTCCGTCACTATTTTGCGCGTTCAAAGAGAATTCGACGCGATTTCACAACGTGGGAAATTGGAACTGGGAATAGCCGGGTACAGAGTGAAAATAGAAATGCATCTCTCTCGGTGATCTTTCAGTGTATGTGCAGTCCCGTAGGTGTAATACTGCGACTAGCAGAATATCCCCGAAAAACAAGATTGCGTGTCGACTATGGATCTCTACAATTGAATTCAGCGTATCTAGACAGACGCTAGCTCATGTTCACAACAAAAGGAGTGCAATGGTCTGATGATGCCTGTTTTCATCGCATAATCTAGAGGAATGCTCGGACATGGTATCATAAAAATGCCCAGCAATCTATCTGGAACGTTTTATCGCTGCGTGCATGCCTTATCGTCAAAACACCTCGCATGTTGACAACCGTACAATGGAGTGGCGATACGAGTAAACTTCAAAGTCCGCGTAGAGACGCAAATAGCACCCTTCCGCGTAGTAATGTGCTAGCTATATATTTCATGTCATTTCCATAATCATGTGCGGAGAAATAGAGACATGAGAGACAAGCGTGTGCTCATGTGTTGTACAAGTGATCTCTCGCAGAGTGTAAACGAGATTTCCTATACGTGATAATCACATTTCTTTGCTGGGTGTGAGCGTTGCTAGGCGCCTACTATATCCAGCTGGAGATTGAGCAAGATACGTCAGGGAAAGAGAAGGCTAGGCGAGCGTCTGCGCCTTAATGAGCTCAGAGATCTCGAGACTGACAGAGACACAGAACACACTAGAGTACATATAACGCCTAATGAGCTTCCTATTAAAAAAACCAATTCAATCATCGCTCGGCCTCAAGTGCGAGATGACCAACGCTTTCAAAGTACTCTGAAGCCAGCACATTCCCATACGGAATGACTAACAATGGGAACCTCGCCTATTCATAGCCACGTAAGCATTTACATAATCGAAAAGTGAGGGGATAGTAGTCACTTGATCAAACTAACGTGATCGACGACGAGAGAAGTGAGAGGGGATAGTCCTTTTAATTCACTTTCCGCATCTTTCTCTTCCCTCCTCGACGAGAACGAAATTGCATTTTATCGCAAGTACTCGCTCTCTGCCTTCGCTCTCCCTCTCTACTAGAGAAACGGACAGGAAATAGGAGTCAACGGCGTAATCAAATCTCGACTCTCCCTAGTAGATCTCGTCGTGAATATTGAGCACAGGAAATAAGCGAATTACGGCACGGACGAATCTCCCTAGGCAAGGGTATGTGGAAATGAGATCGCGAGCAAATGAAATAATGGCGAGTGTGTACGGGAGAGGCTGTTGCTGTTGTGCTGTGTGAGCAAGGACGATAGATATTTCATAACCTACGAGCATAAATAAAGGATGAAGCATCTCCCCTGCCAATATCTCGTGTCTACTGCAATCCAAAACAACCTCTCTCTGCTCAAAACCGCACACCAGAGAGTGCAACCCGCCATAAAACATTCTCACACAAAGACACTTTCGCGGCGGAGGAATTCCCATCAACATGAGACTACACACTGCACACGCCAGATGGCCCGTCTGGCCGCTCCCTCTCTTAATTGGGTGGAATTGAGAAGGGAGGAGGAAGGGGAAGGAAGGAAGGAAGGAAGAGGGCGGGAAAGCGGCGGCCTGGCAGGCGAAAATACGATGGAAAGACGATGCGAACCCGCGACTCGTGTGAGAATGCCAATTAGTCGAGAGTAGCAGCAACATCTCACGAGGAGAAGAAAGATGAGACAACGGCTAATTGGGTGTTGTGGCTTTAGATTTCAAGAGAGTGTCGAAAGACGAGAGAAACATAGCACGAGTCTTTTCAGTGCGAAAGAAAGAGCGAGTGTGCCAACTTCCGTTGCTCTTTCTATTCTCGTCCGGCTAATTGATGGGTTGTCTATCAAGGGAGAGGGAAGAAGAATGGGAAGAAGGGGCAAGAGAGAAATGAGAGCGAATGTTGTGGTTGACAAGTTCACCTTATCTGAGAATGTAGCGGGGTCGAATTTCAATAAAATGATGATTCAATGAAGCTGATGTTTCACACCTCTATAGTTTGATCAACGAGGGTGCATTGCTCAAATAGACAACACTCCACACGTCCAATTACGCGATAATCGCTCTTAACTATCGGCCTACGGGGATCGAGAGCAAGGGGGGGGGGGGGGGGGGAGGAGGAAGGGATTGACTAGCCTCCACCCGTCAAAGGACGTTCGAAAGTGAAAGCGAACCCTGAATAACAAAAGTAGTAGGGGAGGAATCCACTCATTGAATGACCATCCACTCTTTCTCTCTTCTCTCTCAAGGCCGTCACACGGCGGAGGAAAAACGCAATGATCATTTTAGCAGAGACTAAAAAGATGGAGGAGAGGGAGGAAGGGGATTGTGAAAATGATGAGGGAGGACGCGGAATAACTAGCATGCGACGACGAAGCCTATGTGTGTGCCTGGAATGCGAGATGAGAAGGAGGAGGAGGCAGAAGGAGGAAGATGAGAGGAAGGGGAGCCCCGGTGAAATTCTAGACGTTTTGCGACATTCGAGAGAGAGCGAAAGAGCGATCATATGCCGGAGGGAATAGGAGATGAGAAAAGGGACAGATGGAGTGCATTTTTGAAACATCAGAAGCGGACGCGTCACTTTGTGCAAGAAGGGAAAGAACGAGTATAGTCGTAAATAAACAAATAATTATAACAATAATAATATAATACATACCTTCTTGTTGAGCGTGGGCAGTCGCGGCTCCTTTGCTCGCGCGTTTCTTCTTTCCCCTCTGCAAAGATCATACATTACAGTATAATTTGAATACTAAGTATAAGCAGATGTTTCATTGTTATTGCCATTTTTCGGTTGATGTTTGTGGAATACAGAATTACCATGTATTCATAGTCTATGTTCTCTGAATAATAGATGAATGTGATTCTACCCACGTCACACCAAAGATCAAAGATAATCTTACCTCTTGATATTCTTGGCTATCTCTCGTTCTTCCGCACTCGCTTCCCACTCCGCACGCTTCGCTCGTCGATCCTGCAAAGATGAGGGATGATCTTTTATGTCTGAGGCTTTGATTTTATGATACACTTAAAACGTTTTCATGAATAGGGAAGTGGAATATTTCAACACAAGATTATTCGGTGACGCTTGAATCAAATCTGTGACTGGTCCCCATGGTAATTCTCCGTTTCGCGCATCTTAGGTTCCCTTCAGTCACACTATTCCTAATCTTAGTTTGAGTTATTTGATACGAAAGCAAGATCATCCATCAACCGACAATACATTCTTCATGTTCTCCTATTGGAAGAACCGCGTCTGTGGGCCAAAATTTCAACGACATAGATGGCAGATTAATTAACACTAATCACTCAATATCTATAACTGATTTTGAACTCTCCTGCCTCGCCCTTCTCCACACTCACCGTCCTCCTCTTCTCGTCGGCGTCGCACAGCTCAAAGTACTCCTTCTTCAGCGCGTTGTCAACACGCTCGCCGCACGCCTTCGCCTCGCGAATACTGTAATGTAACCTTTTTATGCTTTTCTAATGTCGAAGATCATAATGATGTTGTTGAAACTACAAAGTTCAATCTAGCACTGACATTGTGGTTTCAGGCAGTGCGAAAGCTCGTGACGTGAAGGGTCATATATTTTACCCTTATCTTTCTTCCAAGATCACTATCATTTTCAGCGTTTCTATCTTTTATTCCACTCCCTCACCTCTTCTTCAATTGCTCCTTCTTCTTGGCCCTCTCCTCCTTGGCTCGTCGCAGTTCCTCCGTTCTTGCTGCTTTTTTCTCAGTACACGCGCGCTGTCTCGATTCGCGCTGAAATTTTGTTCATTAACTAATTATATTTTTCGGAAAATGAGAGCGAGTCATGGATTAATCACAAGAGCGCCTCAATTCCCCCCTAATCTCTCCTCCGCAAAACACGGAAGCGCGAGGCCGGCGGCTCTAATCCTCTCTCAGATTTCCACTTCTACGTAGCATCAGCTGATACACACCACCAATCCGAATCTAGCGAGCATAAAGAGTGAAACCTTCTAATCTCTCGATTCGCTCGAGGCTTCATCGCTAATAGTGGTGCACTTATCCCACTTTGCGATATTAGCGAAGCCCTGGGACGTTTCTCCCATATTTCACGGACACTCCTGGCTTCTTCGCCTTCTCTCTTTTCAATTTCGAGAAGCCTAGTCAGGGGGGGGGGAGAAAGGGGGAGTAACATTTCTCATTAGCGAGTCAGTCGGCTGACACATTCATTGACCAGCGAGCAGCTCCCTGCAGCAGCCGCTCCCTTCTAGATACACACACACCTTCTCCTCGTTTTTCCTTGGCCGCGTGAATTATGTACGAGGGGGAGGCTAGAAGGGGACGCGTTGAGGAAGAAGGAGGGGACGACATCGCATATTCATGAGCGTCAGCCTCTGACTCGTCGAGCAGTAGCACAGTAGCGACGAGGAGGAAAGAATGGGTCATGTCCCCCATTCCCATTCTGCAGCCGCTTTCTCTCTCTCTAGTCCGCAGTATTCATCCCATCTCTGACCGCGAGCGCTTTTTCGCTGCATTCCCAAATGAGTTTCCTCTGCGGAAGGAAGGAAGGGGCGCGGGCACACGCGGGCACACAGACACAATAGACTAGAGAAGAAGGGAGGGAGGAGAGGGACCAAAGACGAATGGGAAGGGAGTCAAAATAGCCCCAGGCGCTCTGCAGGATCCCTCGGAACGTGCACGGCGTAATGACACCTCATCACACTGCGGGAGGCAGGCAGCTGTGTGTTGTAAGTCTCTCTTCTTCCCGACTCATCTTCGAGGGTCATGGGACACTCCGTCAAACAAGAGATCAGAGAGAAGGGATAGATAACGACAGATGGCGCATACCTCTCTCTTCCCTCTCTCACTGAGAGGGTGGAGGCCTTCCTTCTGATGCTCTTCCCGTGGTGTAACATTGTTACATCCAGAGGTGAGTGAGAGAGAGGAAATTCCAGACTGAGAACAGAGTGAGAAACGACGCAGTAAGAAAAGAGGACGGGAGCAGAAATCTTCCTGGTCATCTCGCCAGGGATCGCAAGCGCATTTCCTATTGTTTGACAGAAGAGACTAACAATAAGAACAGGACTGAAAGGCTTAGTCACAAGAAGTGTCCATCTTGTGAGTGATCAAAGATCAGACACGGGTCGCAATAACAGGAAGGGTGACAGGGACCAATATGCATGCGGGTGCTCTCTCCTCTCATGCGGATGAGCGGATTTCCATTCATATTCAATTTCACCGCCATGACTACGTCAACTATATTTGACCAGAAAGGCGCGCATTCATAAATATGTACTTAGCGTCTCTCCCCCGTTCCATCCTAGCGGAAAACAAGCTTATTCTAGAAGGAATAGCTGGTGACGCAGTGTTTCATCACTGAAAATAAGTGCGCCGGCTGAAGGCAGAAAGATGTGATCTGATGAGATAAGGACGAAGGTCTCCTATCAATCTCGCGGCACTCAACACAATCACTGATAGCGCCCTATCAGCGCCCCGCTGTGTAGTATCCGTAACGAGAGAGCGAGAGAGAAAGGGACACCTCGTTTCCATCGTTGACAGATTGATAAGAGTGATAGGCAGGAGAGTGATAAGGGATGGAGTGGGGAGTGTCGAAAGTTGGCAACAAATTCTCTTGTGCGAGGCGTCAACATCACACACTGTGGAATGACGGGGTCAGCAGACTGCGATGACATGGCAGAGCGGAGAGATAAAGGAGATAAAGGGATCGGAAATCAGCAAGCAAGCGCTGCACGAAATATAGCCAAAATACTCGTCAGAGCTTTGGGTAATGAACTCCTGTGACTCTTCAACATCTAGCCTCTAAACATAATGAAAGACTGAAACTACAGCTCCTAAACGTTGTTATCATAAAGAACAATAAAAGCAACTGACCCTCTTCAGTCGGATGCTCTGCTTGATCTTTGCGAGTCGCAGGGCGATGTATCTCATCAGTTTCCTCCTAGCATTGATCTCACGATTCCTTCTCATCTGCTCCGCGTTGTCCATAATCTGCAAAAGATGATCTTTGATCTCTGCTCTCCGGTCTGTTATCAGGTTGCTCAATGACCCTTCCCAACGTCATCATCCTCTCCCCAAATTAGCTCCAGAACGAGCGGCTATTCCATTCTGTCCCCCCCTCTCTCTTTCTGCTCGCCTCATCAAATCCTCATCGACAGGAAGGGCCCCACTTCCTTCCTTCCTTCCTTCCGGACCTCTTTCCTCCTATCCCCCATCACACTCTCCTTCCTTTTCCTTCTCTTTCAACCACTATTCTATGCAGGATTTCTAAACGGAGAACGAATGGTGAGAGCCGGGGGACCAATAAACGATTCACGACCAACACCAAAATCCAGGGAGATTGCGGCTTCAGGGGTATCTCAAATGCGCAATAGGTGTTCAGAATTCATTACTATATCCGGAACTGGTCAAAATAATCAAACAAAACATTTTTCAATATGCAATACCCTACCGTACCTTGCAATCGACGATGTTTTTGAAGAGTTGGAGGGAGAATTCGTCGATGATGACCTCTCGCACGAAAGGCGTTTTCATCGTGCGAGCGAGTGTTCGCTCGTCCAATCTGGTAGAGGGCAGTGGTTAAACATCAAAGATCAAAGATCAGAGGCTATCGACTATGAAACTAACTAAACCTAATAGGATGACAGTTTGTATTTTATACTCAGAAATGTTCCTACAATAATTCTAGATCAGTGAGTTTATTTGGTATCCTTATCCTCAACTAAAAGACATTCTTACCGGACTCTCCTCGCCATCACAATCTTCCTGCCTGGTTTGCGACTGACGACGAATCGATTTCCAGATGCCTGAAATATTGACAAGATAATCAGGCACTACCACTACCGAACTTGAATCCCCAATTACATTTCAAAGAAAGAAACGTCGAGAGCGTATACAATTGCTACCTTCCAACATACCTTGTATCTCATCCAGCTTCCCCTGGTGCTTTTCTCTTCCTCCTCGTCTTCGACTTCCTTCTCCACACTTGCTCCGAGAGTCTCTTCAGATGGTAGTTCCAATGTCACGCATTTCTGATGTTAGAATAGGATATTTTTTAGATTGTATCCGGCCAATGCGAACAAGATTGAAAACCTCACAAATCAATACTTGAATAATGCAGGTGAAGCATAACTGAACGCCTGATGCAATCTGTGCTCTGACTATTGCAGTATCGCTGCTTATAATCTATCTAATCAAACTGTACTATCACATGTGCATTCCGTATCACTTTCTCACCTCCTCCGGTCTCTCTCCATCCTCTTCTCCCTGCTCCTCTCTTCTCTTCTTTTCCCTTGCCTTGGTCAGTTTCTTCTCCTGCTCGTCCACTTCGGCCACGAGAAGACGCATCTCGGTACGTGCAGCTTCCAGTTGCTGAGATATTAATAATTATAGGTGTATTATTATTATTAATACAATTAGTATAATATAACAGTTCGGATCCTAATCAAACGCAGCTGATCATCATCATTGTTCCCTCTAATCCAAAACAGAGTAACGCATGAATGTCAATGAGAACGTACCTCATCGACAACTTCTTCCTTGATCTTCTTCAGAGCTACAACTTCCTTCTTCTCTTCCTCCTCATCCTCCTCATTCTCGTCGATTTCGCCCTCTTCTTTTACCTGCAACACGTCTCATCTACTCTGCCGTCTGCATACACGTCAGTTCTTCATCAAAATAACTGTATGCCATAACTATCGCAATCCACCTTACCTCCGACTTGACCTCCTCCTCCTCCTCCTTCTTCTCTCTGTACTCATCCAGCTGCTGCTCAATCTCGGGATCATTCCATCTGCTCGGGACTAGAGTGTAGTCTCGAGTTGAATCGGCGGATGAGGAGTGTCCACTGTCGCTGGCACTACAGTCGAGCCTCGTGACTCCTCCGTAGCTCTCCGGCCTCATCTTCATCCTCACAGTGGCCATCTCGAATCCCTCGTTGAGGCCCATGGAGGAGAGACGGTCGGAACCCTTCTCCGACGACTGCAAGGAATAATCATTGGAAGTCATGGTCAGTTTACGTTACTTAGATCTTCACTGTACATATTTACGTTCGTCCACTGCTTAGATCGTCTAGGCACTAACCAGCCAATCATTACCATTCCTTCACTAACCTTGTCGATCTTTCCGTTCTTCCTCTTCGTGCCTTTTCCGGCTGGGGAATCGACTGCAGCTGCAGCCGCGTCCTTCTTGCTCTTCCTCATCTTGGTGGCCATCGCCTTGGCAGCGGCACGGTGCAGCTGCGAGCTGCCCCGACTGATGCGACCCGCCACTTGCTGCAAAGTCATTCTTCTACTTTTGTACGTTTCCCTCTCACTGACGTATAGTAAAAGTGAATAATTTCTCGAGCAGAAATTTATATTTTAACGAACATTGAACCAATGTCTGTCTCAATCCAAGCTACTTTCAATGTAGCGGGCGACTAAAAGGCAAAGATCACAGGCAATGCTGACCTTCTCGCTCGGGGGTGCGGGGATGGCGAACGAAGGGGAGGCGGTGCACGCGAACAGCGGCAGGCGCAGCGAGCGGAGAAACGTTGCCGAGCACGGACACGATTCAGCGTGCATTGAGGGCGGCTTCTGTAATGAAGGGTTATTCAGGCTATCAAGCTATCGCACCACAGCGTTCCTTACATAACTTTGTATTTGACAAATTCTGAATTCATTATTTGTCTACCTTAACTTCAAAACTCTGACTATTGATGCACGTATGTAAGTCTACACTCTATAGAGATCTCAACAGTAATTCAAGGTACTGCTCACCGAGGCAAGATTGGGCAGGGTCGGGTTGAGGAGGGCATTTAGTCTTCTGGCTCTCTTCATCGGCGAAAGGGGCGCGTACTTGTGAGGCCTCCGTATCTTCTTCTCCATCATACTCATCGCCAGTTCCGCCCTCGCCGCCTCCTCGGCATGTGCGTTCGTGCGCCGTTTCCGAATCGGAATCGTCGGCGTCTTGAAGCACGTATCGTCCGGCGCTGCAACAGCTATCGCCGCAGAAGTAGATGGCTGTTCTGTAGATCCTGCGGTCGCAGCAGCTGCAGCGGCGGCTTGTAGTTGTTGCTGTTGTTGAGCTGCCAGGACTTGCTGCTGATGCTGCTGCATCATTGCGTGCTGCGCTGCGGCGGTGGCTCGCTGCTGTTGCTGTTGCTGTTGATGTTGCTTGAGTTCCTCCTGCTCCTTGGCAGCGCGCTGAATGAGCTGTTGTTGCTGAAGATGTTGCTGCTGCGCCGCTTGCTGAAGCTGTTGCTGTTGCTGTTTCTGCAGTTGAAGAAGAGCCTGAAACGTTGATATGTTAGAATATATAAATTGATACATTTGCAATTTAAATATTGATCACGCACCCTTTCCCGGTCTCCACTCATCACTCCGTTCAACTGTTGTTGCAGTAGTTGCTGTGCCTGCTGTTGTTGCGCGCTCATTCCAGAAGGTCCGGGCTGCTGCTGCGACTGCTGCGCTCGTTGCTGCTCAGTGTTCAACAATTGCTGCAATGGGTCGATTCTGATTTGATTCGGAAGTTTCGTAACCCAACTTTTGCATATATTATTCGGAGATTCTTCGTTGTATGATGACACTAACCTGCAGTTGCTTGATGCTTTCCAACTGGCGCATAGTATCCATGACTTGCTGGGGATTCGCTTGACCGCCCAGCATTTGCTGAAGCATCTGCGGGGTGAGGTTCTGCAGCTGCTGGAGTTGCTGCTGCATCTGCATCGCCTGCGCTGCTGCGGCGGCTTGTTGTTGTTGCTGCTGCTGCTGTTGTTGTTGTTGCTGCTGCTGCTGTTGCTGCAACCATCGAATTTTGCTTATCCTTTGTCTTTTGCCATTATTTGAAATTGTCTCGTTCAATAAACCACTAATTACTTGTTGTTGTTGTTGTTGTTTCTGTTGCTGCAGCTGTTGTTGTTGTTGTTGCTGTTGCTGTTGCATTTGCTGCTGCTGTTGAAGCTGTTGTCTTAGCTGCTGCAGATGCGCGTCCTGTGGAGACGGGGCGGGGGTCGAGGTCTGTCGCAGCTGCGCTTGTTGCTGTTGCTGCATCTTGAAAGAAAATATGTTAAAGGGATGTTTTTAAAGTTCGCGTGCATCATAATCTATTTGTTGCTTATCCTGATGATCATAGTGGAAGTGTAACGAAGAAAGGTTACCTGTTGTTGCTGCTGTTGTTGCTGCTGCTGTTGTAAACAGGCGAATTGTTGCATTAGAGCAGGTGGAAGGGCTCCGAGAGGGACCCCTGAAGAGATATTCGCAGATTATCTTTTCAAAAACTTCATTCTATGAATGTTCACCATTGAATATACGAGAGAAATGCAATCATAGTTTCAAAATTTTGTTTAGCAAAGTGAGTTTTAAATCTCTGAACGCTCACCATTGCTTAACAGTGCCGCGATCTGTTGCTGCATCTGTTGCGCCTGTTGTTGTTGTTGAGCAGATGCAGCAGCTTGTTGTTGATGTTGCTGAAAAAAAAATACATTACTCAATAATAAATGGAAAAATTGCCCAGCTAGATGATCACTCATTACATATCATATGTACATTCAAGAAGACCACTTTCTCAATCCTCATTTCCAGATTCACACATTTATATCATGAATGTATTTACAAGGACAAACCTGCTGTTGCTGCTGCTGGCGTTCCTGCTGCTGCTGTTGGTGTGCTTGTTGCTGTTGTTGAATCTAAAATACATGTTTTTCTATTAGTTACAAATAGCCTCGAATTTGCAAAATAGATCCGCATTGAGCAGAAGTATGAATACTATTCCTTGAAACTAATATACAATGTCACATCGAGACTGTCTCTGCCTTTTTATCTCTTTCCAATAAACTATGCTCCTGTGTGTTTCTCATCCTGACGATGCTACGTGCGAGAATAATGGTCCAGTTTTACCTGTTGCTGCTGTTGTTGTTGAGCGGCTCGATTCGCTGCGAGTGTGGCACTGTGGTGCACCTGAGCCTGGATGTGCGGCGGGAGGCCGGGATGAGCTTGCAGTAATGGGTGGGGCACGCCCGACTGCGGGTTATGCTGCGGCTGAGAGGCGGCCGCTTGCTGTAGAAGTTGTAGCTGCTGAAAATAGATAGTATGCTTTTCATTCCCATCAAACAACAATTTCTGATTCTTAAAAATATATGGCGATCTAATCTTGAGGATCAAATTGCAAACAAACCTGTTGTTGTTGCTGCAGTTGCTGTAGATGCGCTGCTGTACCGAATTGGGGAAGTGGTTGCTGCTGGGGAGGCTGCGGACGTTGTTGTTGCGGCTGTAATCAACATCATGAACATGTTTAGTAAATCTGCCCAGCTACCATCCAAAGCCTCTTCTGGGTAGCTTCATTATCTCTTCGCGAAACTCTTACTCACCTTTTGGTTCTGCTGTTGTGCGGCGTTGCTGGTGCCGGCTGCAGCGGCCGCCTGATGCTGCAGCATCATCTGCTGCATCCTCTGCTGCTGCTGGAGCTGTTGCTGCTGGCTGGCTGCAGCCGCCAGCATGAGCGCGGCCGAGGAGTTCTGCGGGGCTGCTGCAGCCGCAGCGATCTGCTGCTGCTGATGCGACTGCAGCAGGTGCACGGGCGCGCCCGTCTTCCTCTCCAGGGGAGGCGGAGGCGCCACTACGGCAGGTGGGGGAGGAGGAGGAGGCATGACGGGGTCGGAAGGAACAGCAGTAGGATCAGCAGCGGCTGGTGGTGGAGCTGGTGCAGCGGGTTCTCGCATAGGGGAGATGGGGTCTGGCACCGGGTTCGCAATGTGGTTTGGACCGGTTCCGTTCGGCATCAGAGGTGGAGCATGAGGAGGGACTGCAGCCTCCTCTTCTGGTGGTGGCGCAGCTTCCGCAGCTGGAGCATCAACGCCATTCATCGAAAGGCCACTGGAATTCGATTACTTATTCTCAGATCTTCTAATTCCAAGTTTTCAATCACCTGCTTTCTCATTCAAAGTATGATGTTATGAATATAACTGTTTTGTAATAACAACTCTGTACTTATGAAACTCCCTAAGAGAATTGCAGACACTTCTTTCGAAAATTGACAATGACTCCATGAAACTTATTTGGAAATGATATTAGTGATATAATCAATATACTCACTTTTCGATTGGCGCTTCTTCTCCATTCTGCTGCAGTGGTTGAGCTGGCTCTTCAGATGCAGCTTCAACCGGCTCATCCAGATCCATCTGAATTACACATTTTTCTCATCATAAAAATACATAAGAACACATTTCCTCGTTATCTACCACGGCCTCATCTAATCAGTGAATAATAGGAAGCCAAGACACAAATGACTCACAATTTCACGATTGTTTAGATAATTCATAAGCTATAACTTTCCGAGGCAAAACGTTTGATAGTGCTCACCTTCTCCTTCATCTCTACGATCTGCAGTCCTCCCTCGGGGGGAGAGTCGAGGGGGACGTCATCGATGGCTGCATCTGCTGCAGCTGTCGCATCCGGCGCGATCTACAAGGGCCAACAGATGTTAAAGCTTTTAAATCCAATCCCCCATCATATTGAGATAGTTTTCTTTGCAAAGTTCGCATATTTCTGAAGACGAGGATGGAATGAGAATTCGGAGATAGAAATACTATGTATGATTTGGCTGAATCGTTTCTGAGTAAACTCTGTCAAGGTATGAATTGTTCGAAACAGTACTTCTGCGAGCGTCTCCATTGAGTGAGCGTGTGTGTGTATTGTGTGGTGGATATATTGTTGAATGGCTGCTTTAAACACGCGCTGACTTACTCGTAGGAGGGCATCTCTCTGAAAATTATGAATCTATGAATTATTTTAATATTATTCGGACTTCACCAAAACATGGCGAGCAAAAAGGCAAGAATTAGAGAGGGGAAACAGAGAGCGGAGAGGGGGGGGGGATTAAATAGTCGAGAGGGTGCATGATAATCCGGACGCAAAAACATTCGCGGGCGTCACCCTACCGCGACAAACATATCAAACTAAAGCCCCAGTACACATACTAATATCTGCAGAAGATATCCAATCGATAATTGAGAGCCATAATAACCGCTGCTTTTTCTGTATACACGAGAAGCAAGCGTTCACACTCACACTACTGGTTATTACCCTTTCTCTTTCTCTTCTCCTCTTCCTCCCCCTCTTTTCCTTTCCCTCTCCCTCAAGAAATGTGGCCGGCACAAACAGGAACTGTGCGCACGCTGCAGCTATCTCTCTCTCACGATTGCCTATTAATGACGTAACACATCTTAATTACGATCTCGCATTAGGCATGGAAATGGCGCGAACTTATTATATCCATATCGACACAGCTAAACACGGAACCACGAAATGAATAAAGAGACACGGAAAACATTTGAAATATGGAAAGCTCGAGTAAAACACTGTGAATTGTGGAATGACCACTGGGCGAATGTCCTTCTCTCTACTTCTCTTCCATTCACTGTCCTCTCTCTCTCACTCTCACCCGGGCCAAGGTCAAATATACGCGGCGGCGCGAGCTGTCACCAATTTCAAAATTAATTTAAAACAAAAAGGAGGAAAGCAACAAATGATCTACCCTTCATCAATCACGATTAATTAGGTGCAAGCTGCTTCTTCTTTATGGCAGGAGGAGCGGCGCGGGGAGAAAGACGATAGATTGGGAAGAGTTTGTGTGGGAAAGACGCGATTGCTGGGAGGGAGAGGGAAAGAGAGCGGGGGGAGGAGGCGAAGGCGGAGGGAGGGAAGAGTGAGTGAGTGTCTCTCTCTGGTCGATAGTGAATGGGGAGAGACGAGTGAGAGCGAGAGGGTGAGAGCGTGCCAGACAACGAGACGAACGACCTACCAGATCTTTACGGAACGCTATTAGGCGCGGCTCACTGACTGGCGGAAATGCACGCAATTTGACCAAACTACTCTCGTCTTTTCATTCCAGAGTATACGATTAAAAGCGAACCCAGGACAGGATCATTGATCGCGATAATCTGTCGGAATTGCAAAGAAAATATCTCGAATTTCTATCGGCAATCCCCCAATGAGTCAGGAAAAAATAAAAGGTCAAAATTGTCACCGTTTCACAATCCATTAATCTAGTGAGGTTTGAACAGTCGATTCAACGTCATAACGAGGATTCTGAAAAAGTCATTACGACTCGACAAGAAATGCGTCATGATTTGGTCTAACTCTCTTCTTTTCACGCACTATTTATTCAGGCTAGACCAGGCCACCCTAGGGAAGCCCTAGGGCCTAGGGGACCGAGTAAACCACAAGTTCGGTGAGATCCATAACTAGACATCTGTAACTAGATTAGCCTCGTGTGATCGATCGTCCCTCTCTTATCTCCTTATCTTATCAGTCTCTCTCACTCTTTTCATTCGCGCTCATCTGACGAGATTTTTACTGCACGCACGCATTTCACAAAACACCCTTTGAAATGTGGCGCCCCTAGATCAAAGATCGATACATGCTCTAGTTGAGGAGGGGGAAATGTGAGAGCGGGGGTGACGAGGAGGAGGAAGAGGGAAAAGGCGGACAATTCATCAAAAATCTCGCAATCTCCGACACAAAATAGCACGGAAATAAGGCAAATTATTGGGTCGACGGCGGCATTTCAATAAACAAAACTCGAGTTGGAGCCACAGCCGGGGAACGAAGGTATGAAGGGAGAGAGGGGGAGATAGTGGTGAGAGGAGGAGAAGGGGGAAGGAAGGAAGAGAGAGGGGGAGGGGGAGGCTGCCTACTCTGCGTCTCTGCCCCTCCCAGCACCACCGCCCGCGTCGTCTGGTACTCCACAAACGCTCGCGCTCGCACAATGGTCTCTGCGCGGGGCGCTCTGGTCGTCTGGCCGCTCTCGCTCCACTGGCTGTCTCTCTCTCAAGAAGAGGAGGAGATGAGAGATGAGAGTGAAAAGTGAAACGAGAAGGAGGAGAGGGAGAGGGTAGAGACGGTAGAGACATATCGGACAATCAACAAACATCAGACCCCGAGCGTCCGTTTGGTTAGCCTACCTCCCCCCCCTCTTCGATCCAACAGGACCCACTGCAATACCCCTTTGACTCTCTTGTTCAGGAATAATGGTGCCATTTTGCACGCCCTTTCTAAAGGTTGAAGAAAAACTATAAATGGCAAATCGGCATTCAATGTTTGAATTTGAAACCCGCTTGGCTTGGCTGTTGCGCCCAATTCACACCTGGCACAAGCCAGCATCAATCTGTCAGAAACCAACACTTTTCGCAAAGCATCTGTTCTTGTGCTTTGCACCCATCTATTCTCACTTCTCGGCTAGCCCACTCCCTCCATATTGCCTCTAGGCTAATAACTACCCTGTAGTATTACTCGCTCTCCAATTTGCACACACTCTCTCGTCCGTCGGAATGGCGAGAACGTGCGCCAAATGGAGAGAGCCTCTATTCTATTATGCATCTGAGCATGGATTCCGAACATCCCCTTATTATCCCCATCAATCTTTTCGGATCTTTCAATCTCGAGCACTAAATGATGAGAAACCGCACACTTTTTCCCATCCTTATCCGTGGAAAACATGCACAGCTCACGCAATATCACTACTTTCGCATGATGCTGATAACATACACCGCCATTGACACCCTCCTCACAAACTCTGAATGACTCAGCGACCCTATTGAATCGTTTCCGGGGTGCAAAATGGGTGGAGATTGAAATAGAAAAAGTTTCAGAAAAGAAGATTACAAATTCTGCCTAGCGAAACTAGAGGGAGTAGATAATGATATTTTCAAAACACCACCAAATTATGATTGTCTAAATTTCATATTGCATGAGTCTCCGGGTGCGAGTCTCTTTAGAAAACGTCGGGAGAAATGAGAAGAACAGTTCAGAATAATGAAATATCCCGGAACAGATCGACTTTGGATACAGGTCCAGCGCTAAGTTTCAAAAGTTCTGCAAACAGACGCTTCCGGGTGACGAAAAAGAAGTAGACAAATGGCAACGAATCGAGGGGAGAAAAATGCGCGCGAACACTGAGCCTCCCCCTCCTCTTGCGCAATGAATGGACGAGGAGAAGACGAGTGATGGAGAGAGAGGGGCGGCCAGCATGTGGTTTCACTTTTGCAGCCCCTTTTATACCGGAAATCATGTCTAATATGAAACCGTTTACAGAATCATGCTTTCAGGAGGATTCCGCACTTTTGTGAGGGACAAAATTGGTCGAAAAAGGTTCCAAAACTGATAAATAAGTGGAGATTAAGATACTATTTGAAACAACGGCAAGATAGTCAAATATTCAAATACAATGTATTACACTTGAAATAAAACATCGGGAGGAGAACGATGAAAGGAATAGGAGGGCGGATGAACTCCTCCCGCCTGACCAGACTAGGGGGGATGAATGCATTCCATGGAGTGGAGAGGGGAGAGAAGAGGTCAGAGAGGGTGGACCCAGCGAGGGGCGAGCGGCTGTCAGGAACAGTGGAGAGAGGAGAGAGAGAGAGGGCCTCGCTCGAGACTCAAGATCTCTAGAGTAGGTCATTGGGCTTTCTCTCCATTCTGCACACTCACTATGGAATAGAGTGTACACAATGGAGAACGCTGACAAGAGAAGAAGCAGAAGTTGCTGATTATTCTATGTTTTAAACGGAACAACTAAAGTGCTTGAGGACACTGGGCGCATAGCCAGGGGGTGCAGCTGATCGGAAGCTCCAAGCGATAGAGCAATCAGGCTGTTGAAAGAGGCTTCTTTAGTGGAAAAACAGCAAAGAAGCCAGGTAACATTTCCAATTCACTCTCAATAACGGGGAGGAGAGAACTTTGACAAGAGAGGTGAGTAATGGGGATGCTATTTTGCTCTCTCTTTTCTGCACAGTCTCTCGGCGGTCGGACCGACAGAGAGTGTGCAGAATGGGGAGAGCTGGGAACCGACAATCCTAGTGAATAATGCGCGCGTTGATTCATTGAAACGATCACTATTACACACCCTCTTCTCTCTTGCGTGCAACACTTTCATTGAGGAAAGGAGAGGCCGACTAGAGAAGCAGAGGGAAGTGAGAGAGTGGGAGAAAGGGAGAGACGACAGAGAAGCGGAGGAAGATGGGATGAAAAACGAGGAGAGAGAAGGATTCAAAACACATGGGTGAGGAATGGCATCATTTCTCTAAAGAGAACGTCCACACTAACCGAAGCTTGAAAGAAATACAATTCGTGTAGTGACGATAAGGCATGTTTATCTTCAATGATCTGATAAGCAATAAAAATAGAATTCAATGAAACAACACAACAATTAGTTTTCTCCATCAGAATTACGTTTCAGTGATAACAAAATACGATTTCGAGCCGTATTTACAGAAAAAAAAGAGTTTTAACTTAAAAGTGATCATCAGCTATCAAAAACAACTCCTGAGGGAATAACGATAACTTTAAAAAATAGATCAGAGATTACTGCCTAAAAAATAATAAATAAGTGTCTACTGTAATCATCCCTCATCCCTACAGTACCCTTAGTTATCTACCTCGACTTGGCTGAAATCATTGGGCTTTGATTGCCATTGGCCGAGTTTCGCCTCTACTTGCAGATATTTGTGCAGCTCGTGCAGCGTCTTACTGTAGCCGATGGACGACCGCTGCAGCAAGAAGGGATTATTGCATAGGGATGATGAAACCATGATAAGACTCACTCCTTAATTTTCAAAAAGGCCGAAAATGATATGGTTTAATTGAATTGTTGCGAGCACAACTGTAGGTCTCTCCAATCTGCACACTGTCTTGTTAATATGTTAGGCGTGCGATCGCGCTGAACGGAGATTCGCTGCGAAAACACTAACGGTCAGCTATTTTCTTCGAATCAGACAGACTAATCTAGTAGTGACTAGAAATAAGGGAGTGACCTACCTTCACATCCAGATACTTGATCGTCTCTCGGCTGTCTGTCCTGCGAGAAAGTGTGCTAAATGGAGAGTCAGTGAACCAAAATTATATTTCTAATTCACTCGAAAAGAAATCCCACTTTTGTTATGGATGATGCCAACCAATAGAAATGTCAGGACGATGTCTTTCATATCTCGATCATATCTTATATTATGTCTCTTCCAGTATCATTTGCGTCAACACAAACGAGATCAATCAAAGCATTGCTTTATTTGCTACTGTTCTACAGGTTAAATTATGATGGCAGTACTGGCTGCATCTTCTACTTGCAGCAGGTCACTGCTGCTGCTGCTGTTGCTGTTGTTGCTGCAGCCGGTCTGAGAGGTAGGGAAACATCCGACGAAGTGCCTGTAATTTTTGATTATTTAAAAGAGATCAAAGACCAATAAAAATGATATTTTTTAATGGAAATAAATCACCTGCGCTTGATCGTCGTCGAATTCTTCGTAGGAAGTGTGGAGGGCCAGCCAGTCGAGATCGCACTGAATAAATTAAATTATTAAAAATAATTTAATTATAGTCAATTGAAAAACATAAAGTTAATAAACCAATGCAGCAACCAACCTTGATGTACTCCTCCTCCTTCGCTGCGTAATCGGCGATCTTAAATTAATTTTGTTATTATTAAAATTAATAATAAATGAAATCAGTAATCGATAAAATAATCAATAAATCAAATCACCGAGAGCATGTCGACGATGAAGCGCTGGAATCGCTCGCGGACGTTGATCCAGAAGCCGAGGGACGAGACTTTATTGCCCAGTTGCTGAGATAGGTAGATTACGGTATGTTAGAAGTACGATATATGGATTACTGTAGGCTGAGGTACATGGCATTCGTACAGCGCTGGCTTACTACGGTGAACAGTGATCTCGCTATCATTATTTCGCACACTCCATCGATTCATCTAACCGATCAGAAAGTGTGCAGAATAGAGAGTAAATACATTGCTCAATCACTCTCTCTCTCTCTCTATTTCGCACACTCTATAGCTTTGGCTGACCGGCTAGATAGTGTGCAGAATGAAGAGAGAGACAGGTGATCCCTAGCTGAAACTCACAGTCTCCAGTTTGAGTACGATCTCGGGGTAGAGAGGGCGGCCGTAGAAGTCGCGCTGTCTGCACCGATCTCAAATTAATAATATTATCAATAATTAATTATTTTTAAAAATATATCTATAATTTATAAATAACCAAAAAAAAGAAAACCCACCGATCATCTCCTCGATCCAGACAGGCGTGTTGGGGTCGATGGGGCGGATCTTGCAGCTGGCCTGCAATGACAAAGTCCAAAGTCAAGTCCAAGTCGCTACCGTATACCTGTCCCAATGACAAAGTCCAAAGTCAAGTCCAAGTCGCTACCGTATACCTGTCCCAATGACAAAGTCCAAAGTCAAGTCCAAGTCGCTACCGTATACCTGTCCCAATGACAAAGTCCAAAGTCAAGTCCAAGTCGCTACCGTATACCTGTCCCAATGACAAAGTCCAAAGTCAAGTCCAAGTCGCTACCGTATACCTGTCCCAATGACAAAGTCCAAAGTCAAGTCCAAGTCGCTACCGTATACCTGTCCCAATGACAAAGTCCAAAGTCAAGTCCAAGTCGCTACCGTATACCTGTCCCAATGACAAAGTCCAAAGTCAAGTCCAAGTCGCTACCGTATACCTGTCCCAATGACAAAGTCCAAAGTCAAGTCCAAGTCGCTACCGTATACCTGTCCCAATGACAAAGTCCAAAGTCAAGTCCAAGTCGCTACCGTATACCTGTCCCAATGACAAAGTCCAAAGTCAAGTCCAAGTCGCTACCGTATACCTGTCCCAATGACAAAGTCCAAAGTCAAGTCCAAGTCGCTACCGTATACCTGTCCCAATGACAAAGTCCAAAGTCAAGTCCAAGTCGCTACCGTATACCTGTCCCAATGACAAAGTCCAAAGTCAAGTCCAAGTCGCTACCGTATACCTGTCCCAATGACAAAGTCCAAAGTCAAGTCCAAGTCGCTACCGTATACCTGTCCCAATGACAAAGTCCAAAGTCAAGTCCAAGTCGCTACCGTATACCTGTCCCAATGACAAAGTCCAAAGTCAAGTCCAAGTCGCTACCGTATACCTGTCCCAATGACAAAGTCCAAAGTCAAGTCCAAGTCGCTACCGTATACCTGTCCCAATGACAAAGTCCAAAGTCAAGTCCAAGTCGCTACCGTATACCTGTCCCAATGACAAAGTCCAAAGTCAAGTCCAAGTCGCTACCGTATACCTGTCCCAATGACAAAGTCCAAAGTCAAGTCCAAGTCGCTACCGTATACCTGTCCCAATGACAAAGTCCAAAGTCAAGTCCAAGTCGCTACCGTATACCTGTCCCAATGACAAAGTCCAAAGTCAAGTCCAAGTCGCTACCGTATACCTGTCCCAATGACAAAGTCCAAAGTCAAGTCCAAGTCGCTACCGTATACCTGTCCCAATGACAAAGTCCAAAGTCAAGTCCAAGTCGCTACCGTATACCTGTCCCAATGACAAAGTCCAAAGTCAAGTCCAAGTCGCTACCGTATACCTGTCCCAATGACAAAAGTCCAAAGTCAAGTCCAAGTCGCTACCGTATACCTGTCCCAATGACAAAAGTCCAAAGTCAAGTCCAAGTCGCTACCGTATACCTGTCCCAATGACAAAAAGCCAAAGTCAAGTCCAAGTCGCTACCGTATACCTGTCCCAATGACAAAAAGCCAAAGTCAAGTCCAAGTCGCTACCGTATACCTGTCCCAATGACAAAAAGCCAAAGTCAAGTCCAAGTCGCTACCGTATACCTGTCCCAATGACAAAAAGCCAAAGTCAAGTCCAAGTCGCTACCGTATACCTGTCCCAATGACAAAAAGCCAAAGTCAAGTCCAAGTCGCTACCGTATACCTGTCCCAATGACAAAAAGCCAAAGTCAAGTCCAAGTCGCTACCGTATACCTGTCCCAATGACAAAAAGCCAAAGTCAAGTCCAAGTCGCTACCGTATACCTGTCCCAATGACAAAAAGCCAAAGTCAAGTCCAAGTCGCTACCGTATACCTGTCCCAATGACAAAAAGCCAAAGTCAAGTCCAAGTCGCTACCGTATACCTGTCCCAATGACAAAAAGCCAAAGTCAAGTCCAAGTCGCTACCGTATACCTGTCCCAATGACAAAAAGCCAAAGTCAAGTCCAAGTCGCTACCGTATACCTGTCCCAATGACAAAAAGCCAAAGTCAAGTCCAAGTCGCTACCGTATACCTGTCCAATGACAAAAAGCCAAAGTCAAGTCCAAGTCGCTACCGTATACCTGTCCCAATGACAAAAAGCCAAAGTCAAGTCCAAGTCGCTACCGTATACCTGTCCCAATGACAAAAGCCAAAGTCAAGTCCAAGTCGCTACCGTATACCTGTCCCAATGACAAAAAGCCAAAGTCAAGTCCAAGTCGCTACCGTATACCTGTCCCAATGACAAAAAGCCAAAGTCAAGTCCAAGTCGCTACCGTATACCTGTCCCAATGACAAAAAGCCAAAGTCAAGTCCAAGTCGCTACCGTATACCTGTCCCAATGACAAAAAGCCAAAGTCAAGTCCAAGTCGCTACCGTATACCTGTCCCAATGACAAAAAGCCAAAGTCAAGTCCAAGTCGCTACCGTATACCTGTCCCAATGACAAAAAGCCAAAGTCAAGTCCAAGTCGCTACCGTATACCTGTCCCAATGACAAAAAGCCAAAGTCAAGTCCAAGTCGCTACCGTATACCTGTCCCAATGACAAAAGCCAAAGTCAAGTCCAAGTCGCTACCGTATACCTGTCCCAATGACAAAGTCCATCCAAGTCAAGTCCAAGTCGCGTACCGTATACCTGTCCCAATGACAAAGTCATCCAAAGTCAAGTCCAAGTCGCTACCGTATACCTGTCCCAATGACAAAGTCCATCCAAAGTCAAGTCCAAGTCGCTACCGTATACCTGTCCCAATGACAAAGTCCATCCAAAGTCAAGTCCAAGTCGCTACCGTATACCTGTCCCAATGACAAAGTCCATCCAAAGTCAAGTCCAAGTCGCTACCGTATACCTGTCCCAATGACAAAGTCCATCCAAAGTCAAGTCCAAGTCGCTACCGTATACCTGTCCCAATGACAAAGTCCATCCAAAGTCAAGTCCAAGTCGCTACCGTATACCTGTCCCAATGACAAAGTCCATCCAAGTCAAGTCCAAGTCGCTACGTATACCTGTCCCAATGACAAAGTCCATCCAAAGTCAAGTCCAAGTCGCTACCGTATACCTGTCCCAATGACAAAGTCCATCCAAAGTCAAGTCCAAGTCGCTACCGTATACCTGTCCCAATGACAAAGTCCATCCAAAGTCAAGTCCAAGTCGCTACCGTATACCTGTCCCAATGACAAAGTCCATCCAAAGTCAAGTCCAAGTCGCTACCGTATACCTGTCCCAATGACAAAGTCCATCCAAAGTCAAGTCCAAGTCGCTACGTATACCTGTCCCAATGACAAAGTCCATCCAAAGTCAAGTCCAAGTCGCTACCGTATACCTGTCCCAATGACAAAGTCCATCCAAAGTCAAGTCCAAGTCGCTACCGTATACCTGTCCCAATGACAAAGTCCATCCAAAGTCAAGTCCAAGTCGCTACCGTATACCTGTCCCAATGACAAGTCCATCCAAAGTCAAGTCCAAGTCGCTACCGTATACCTGTCCCAATGACAAAGTCCATCCAAAGTCAAGTCCAAGTCGCTACCGTATACCTGTCCCAATGACAAAGTCCATCCAAAGTCAAGTCCAAGTCGCTACCGTATACCTGTCCCAATGACAAAGTCCATCCAAAGTCAAGTCCAAGTCGCTACCGTATACCTGTCCCAATGACAAAGTCCATCCAAAGTCAAGTCCAAGTCGCTACCGTATACCTGTCCCAATGACAAAGTCCAAAGTCAAGTCCAAGTCGCTACCGTATACCTGTCCCAATGACAAAGTCCCCAAAGTCAAGTCCAAGTCGCTACCGTATACCTGTCCCAATGACAAAGTCCATCCAAAGTCAAGTCCAAGTCGCTACCGTATACCTGTCCCAATGACAAAGTCCATCCAAAGTCAAGTCCAAGTCGCTACCGTATACCTGTCCCAATGACAAAGTCCATCCAAAGTCAAGTCACAAGTCGCTACCGTATACCTGTCCCAATGACAAAGTCCATCCAAAGTCAAGTCCAAGTCGCTACCGTATACCTGTCCCAATGACAAAGTCCATCCAAAGTCAAGTCCAAGTCGCTACCGTATACCTGTCCCAATGACAAAGTCCATCCAAAGTCAAGTCCAAGTCGCTACCGTATACCTGTCCAATGACAAAGTCCATCCAAAGTCAAGTCCAAGTCGCTACCGTATACCTGTCCCAATGACAAAGTCCATCCAAAGTCAAGTCCAAGTCGCTACCGTATACCTGTCCCAATGACAAAGTCCATCCAAAGTCAAGTCCAAGTCGCTACCGTATACCTGTCCCAATGACAAAGTCCATCCAAAGTCAAGTCCAAGTCGCTACCGTATACCTGTCCCAATGACAAAGTCCATCCAAAGTCAAGTCCAAGTCGCTACCGTATACCTGTCCCAATGACAAAGTCCATCCAAAGTCAAGTCCAAGTCGCTACCGTATACCTGTCCCAATGACAAAGTCCATCCAAAGTCAAGTCCAAGTCGCTACCGTATACCTGTCCCAATGACAAAGTCCATCAAAGTCAAGTCCAAGTCGCTACCGTATACCTGTCCCAATGACAAAGTCCATCAAAGTCAAGTCCAAGTCGCTACCGTATACCTGTCCCAAAC